>BSBM01001371.1:1200000-1767500 GCA_027924585.1 Larix kaempferi | reverse complement strand
GATGATAATGAAAATGATGATGATGATGATGATGATGATGATGAAGACGATGACGATGATGAAGATGATGACGATGATGGTGATGAGGATGATGATGATGATGATGATGATGATGATGATGACGACGAATATGATGATGACGAATATGATGATGATTATGGAGATAAAGATGATGATGATGATGGAGATAAAGATGATGATGATGAAGACCATGAAGATGATGGTGATGACGACGACAATGATGATGATGAAGATGATGATGATGACGATGATGATTATGACGATGATGATGATGATGATGGTGGTGGTGGTGGTGGTGGTGGTGATGACGACTAAAATTATGATGATGATGATGATGAAGATGGTGATGACGATGATGATGATGATGATGACTATGAGGAAGATGATGATGATGATGATGATGATGATAACCACATGATGGGCCTTGGTTTAGAAAACCTTCTTAGTATTTGATGGCTAGAATACTTCTTCCCTTAAAAACCATTTCCAATGCCCAAAGACATATAGATACTAAGTTCAAAACCATATAATGGCACTTCCATCCTCAATCACAGTACAATGATACCTCAAGAGGCCATGTTTAGCTGGTGGAGGTAACCTTCTTAGCCCTAGATGGATATAAGATTCCTTTAAGGCTTGAGTCTTAGGTATCCTCCCTTGACCATGTCCAATTCCCTAAGTCCCCAAGACTTGGATACGTCTAGCGCAATGGATACCCTTGTGGAAAAGAGGGGGGAGGCATTGGGTGGATAGGAAGGGAAGAGGGGTGGGGTTATAGATAGCAAGGGGGGACTGGTCAGGGACAGATAGATAAAAAATAAATGTGTAAGACAACAATGCGTATGTGCACAGAAGTGCGCATGCGCGTGCATGCATGCATGTCTGAATTCACATTGTTTTTGGCGGCCTTTGTAGGATTGGAATTAGCTTTGGATTGCACCTTGAGGCTTGGTTTGATTTATGTCTGATTTATGGAAGAACACATCAAATACTGTAACTTTCTGTTTTTCACAACTAGTTCCGCATATGCTCCACGAGTGCATTGCAAATGAAATTGCACACACTTGTCGAGCTCTGTGTGCAGATTCTAAATATATAATTTTTGAATAGATATGTTGTTGTTTTCTATTTTTAATTCATTTTTAACTGCACTCATGTCAAATTTGTAAAAAACATAGGTCGTTTATTTGGCCTATAACTTTTGATTGGCTTACCTATTTCAAAAACGGAAAAGAACCCGCACAAGAGCACAAAAATACCTACAACCTAAATTAAAAAAAAAAGTATTTTGATTATTTTTAGACCATGATATGGTGGCTCAACACTTTACCATGTCGTTTTAGGGATTCACCGACTTCGGTAATTTAAAAAAAATATAAAATTGACTTTTAAAATTTTGGAAAAATAGCCTCGCACACGATTCTTCTGTTTCCTATGCCTCTACATATTTTTTTTCTTGTAAATTGAAAATTTACATAGCAAATGGGTGGCTCAACAAAAACATGTGCATTATGTTTGAGAAAACAAATAACATACCAATCTTCGAATAATGACATTTTGGGGTGGTTATACATGTTTTTCATAAATAAAAGTTATATATTCCAGATGGTCATTCGTTTTTCTACGTTTCATCTTTTTACACCTAATTCGAAAAAGTTTTGTTGGTACCTCTAATAATTCATTTTAATGATAATATTTCCATTTTTCTAGAATGCCATTGCAACTAACGTGTCATAATTGGGTATCATTTCCTTGCACCAGCCCTTAATATAAATATGTTATATCTTCTCCTAAAAATTAGATTGGGTTCTTCAGTAGATTTAATCTAATTGTAGAAATAAATTCTCGTAAATATTATGATTTCAAATATTAGTCATGGAGATTTATTTTTTGAGGCTATCATAATTGTTTATAGGACTGGCATATAATCATTGGAATAATTTAATTAGCCATGATGCATGGTTTATGTTTTAATTTGAAATTCGTGTTTAAAATCTCATACCATAGTTATCTATCATATCTCGGGAGAAAAATCCCATTCTTCCTATATAGAGAGAGAATCCTAGAACAAAATTTTGTGACCAAGTCCCTAAACTCTAATAGGATATTTAATATATACTTATAAATTATATATATTAAATATAGAAACCATCAAATACCATATAAATCATCAAACTACAATGAATAGGAATCTTACAAATCAAACCATTACTTTCGTTAAAACATCACATATCATAAATATAAAAGAAAAATCCAACATCCTTTTACCCTTTGCACAAGATAGACCGAGAGTAAACTCTTCTTAGTCAACAACAAAACACAAGGTGGAATCATGCTAATTCATGCACTTATGCAAGTCACAGATAGTCAGGGTGACGTTTCTAGCATTTGAACAGGGATCGAATCCCATAAGATCGAATTCCAATTCACACAAAGATAGGGTCACGCTTCCAGCATTTGACCAGGGATCAAATCCCATAAGGTCGAATTCCAGTTCACACATAGACATGGTCATGCTTACAATGTTTGACCAGGGATCAAATCCTATAAGATCAAATTCCAATTCACACATAGACAGGTTCATTCTCCCAATGTTTGACCAGGGATCGAATCCCATAGCATCAAAATTTGAATTCATACACAAACAAGGTCACGCTCAAGTGTATGACCAGGGATCGAATCCCGTAGAACCAAAAAATAAAAACACAAACATACAAGGTCATGATCAAGTGTTTGACCAGGAATCAAATCCCTTAGACATTAACACACTCACATACATTAAAAACGTTAAAACCCATATTCTTCACATCCCATTCACACTTCAAAAATAGAGGCAAAAACCATAAATCAGAGTAGATTTCAATCTGAACCATCCCAACAACAGATCATAGATGCCCGAACAGAAACCATCATGATTATGTTAACAATAATTACGGATTGAAGAGAAAGAACAAAACAGAGAGAAGGCCATTTTAATTTACATAATTAAACCCATGAAGCGTTTTGCTCTTCAAACACAGTATACAAACCAGAGCACTTGAAACGCCTGATAGGCTTATTACATTCATTTAAATCCCATATATAAAGTATGAATATACACAATCCTTACACTTATCACAATTGTCTGAATTACATAGTGAAAACCCCAATATGGGAAAAAATTATAGATACACAACATAGTAACACCCTGCTAAGAATATTTATGGCTTGCTAGGAAACACTTGTCTCTCCACCAGAAGCACAACCAACCAACACTATAAACACCAAACCAAAAAACTAGAAACAACATCTTCAAACATTTCCCTGTAGAGGAAAGCTGGTCCATAAGAGGCCATGAGCTTACCCGGAGTAATCGCAGTCCACTAGCATTTTCGCATAGCATCCCCAGGTGGTAAAATGTCGTAGAACTCACCTTGGACACATAAAAAAAACCCCAAGGTCAGTATGACATAAAAATACACATACATAAACCTTTACATAGAAAATACCAAATAGCAAGTGGGTAGGACCATACCCGAGCTGAAGCAAGTATCGTAAATTCGCCTCCTTCCAAGGGTTACGCCATAGACCAAGAGCACAACTCTGGTCTTGTACAAAGTCTCTCCCAAGAAAAACGCAGAGAAGAATACTTGACTTCCCTCTACTACAACGAAGTTGCAATAGACCAAATGATACATCCAAACATAGAACGAAAGGGTAAAATCCTACCTACTATCTAAACTTGAATGCAATGCCAGCATGGAACCTTCACACACTCCATACACCTTCCCATCACATGGGAAACATTGAATTCCAACCCACATCTCCACTATCGTTTCAATTACATTTCGAATGGAACTAAAATGAGACCAACAAACATTATCAAAAGCGCATGGGTTCATATCACATGTGGAAAACCCTCGCAAAAAATTCACTAGGAATGACCATGGCATGGTCTTACTATGGGACCTTGTTCCTGTTTGTTTTATATATTTGGAAATATTAAGCGTTCGATGAACTTAGGGCATTGCATATGCTAGCCTTAAGGCATAACGTTGGTTATCCAAACCACCTGCATAGAAAAAATAAGAAGCGATGTTAGCTTATAAAAACCCAAGTAAAATCAGGCTACGATGGGTTTCAAATCCATCCAAAGAGACAAGAACCATCTTTAAAAAACAACTTCCAACATATGACGAGCAATAAAAAATAGGAATTTGAGCACTTACAGTAAAATAAGACTCCATAATCATTATGAGTTAATATCAAGACCAAATCAAGTTACGATGGATAATTATCATTATAGTGAGTTAGATGTTATGTCAGGTAATTACCAAAAACAATCATATACAGACCGTTCGAAGTCAAGCGAAAGGAAACACTCCAAAACAATACATTGAGAATAACTGAGTAGCCAACTATTTGAGATGCAAACAAGTGAGAATATCAATGATTAACTAGTGATGAAGTTAATTTATATAATCATGTATTTTATGACAGTTTAGGCCCTTATAATTTTTCTTTAAAAGGTGTAATTTTTAGGGACATTACAAAATCCTATTCTAAGAAATGTTAATTTGAATTGATGGCATATGTATAGCAATTGACTTAAGTAGTCAAGAATTGTTGAAATGATTGGTACATGTTTTTTTTTTGCAAGATACTAGAAGTGTCATGTTTTATTTAAGATGGTGTTTAGTATATTTAAAATATGCATAGAATGTTAATCAATTCTTGAAGGGCTTAATATGATGATTTGATGTTGATTCAGGAGGAATCTGGAGCATCATGATTATTTACCTTTGTTATGGTTTGATGTTGAGTCGGGAGGACTTTGGAGCACCATGATTATTTACCTTTGTTATAGTTTGATGTTGAGTCAGGAGGACTCTGGAACATCATCATTATTTACATTTTATGGTTTGATGTTGAGTCAAGAGGATTCTTTAGCATCATGATTATTTTACCTTCGTATTTTTTAAACAACTATGGCACAACCAAATTTGAACACAAAATACGACGACAAATCCAACGAAATTGACCTTGTCGTTGGATTTCACCTTTATAATTGTGAATTTTCCCTAGTTTTTTTTTAAATTTACTATGGAGTTCGTCGAATTTCTGATGACCGTCGAATATCCTACTAGTGTTGTCAGATATCAACTCGTATAGTCTAATATCTGATGTCTCTACATCAAAGTTGAATATCCGACTACAACGATCAATATATTAGAGTCATCAAATATCCGATGTGGCCAAGTTATAACGGTCACTATATTAATTTCTTCGGATATCTGACGATTATTTATTTTTAGAGACAATAAATTATAGCAATATTCTGACATGTTTTCTATACAAGTGATGGTTAGCGGAAATTATAATCTTTGCACAGACTGTTTTCAGTACAAAAGGAAACAATTATTTTAGTTGTTACTGTGATTATAAATAGTGAAGTGTGGAGCTTGATTTTTTAAGATTGATAATCATCAGTCAAGCTTGGTATCAACAAATGTCACATAGCAATATTCCTGATCCAGATGAACAAAATCGAGAATTGCTTGCTAGATTGTGCGATGGACTGAAAAGAAAGGGTGATGGGAAATGTTATTGTCCATGTAGTCAATGCAAGGACTTTAAAAGGGGAAGAATAAAGATAACAACAGCTAAAATACATTGTAGAGAACATGGACACGTTGATGGGGGACATGACTATTGTCCATTGGTAAGTTGTTCATTATATATGCATTTATATTGATCGTTTTTGTAAATGTATGTATGATTTTATAGTTCTTATATTTACTAATATCTCTTGATGGTTTGTAGTTATAAAGGAAATACCTCCTAAAACATATCTCCTGGAGGATGTGCTTGCATAACAAGCACCGAAGGAACATGGAGCTATGAATATTGAATACCAAGTTAATAATCATATTGAAGAAGATGATCATACTGATTTACCTCTTCTTGAGAAGGCATATGAATCCTTTTATGAACGCTCCAACACAAATCTTCTCTCTACTATATTGTTGATAATGAACTTGAAGGTTATGAATGGTCTTTCAAACACATCATTCACACAAATGTTAAGGTATGTAATATATTCCATCACATATTTATGATCGTGATAAGGTTATCTTTGTTCCTCTAATAATTTTATTGTTAATTCATAAGTAAAATTAACCAGATGAAATATGTTTTATTAATATTATTTATATATTATATTAACTTTTATTTATTTTAATTTGTTGTGGATTGATGGCTGAATTTCTGTTATCGGCGTCAAATATTTTACCTCACACATATCAATATTTATTTGCTATCATGAAATAAATTTGAATGTAGTATGAAGCAATTGATGCATGTGCCCCGATGACCATATTATATATTATAAACAACATGAATTTGAAAGAGAATGTCTGGAATGTCATATGAGTAGATATCGAATAGATCAAGTAGCAAAAAAGGTGCCTCTCAAGGTTTTTCCTTTATATTCTCATTATTCCACGTTCACAATGGTTGTTTAGGTGCAAAAACAAAGCACAATTTATATGGATTACCATGCAAGAAAAATAATTCAAGATGACATTATTCGAATGCCTGCAAATGGTTCTACATTTAGAGATATGGAGGAAAAATTACCACACTTTAAAGAAGAAACTCGTAATGTTAGGCTTCCTTTGGCAGCAGATGTTGTTAATCCATTTGCAAAGATGAGATCTATTTACTTAGTGTAGCCTATGTTTGTTATCAACAATAAAGAGGGAGCACATAATGTTGGCAATGATTATTCCATGTATGTGTCTACAACAATTTTTAGGAAAACCTGTTATAAAATCCATGCGAATAAATTCCCACTTCCATTATAGAATGGGTAAAGGCGATAGCAATCCTGCTAGATGTTGATGTCCATCCTTAACTTGCTGACATTCAATCCATCTACCTATACATTATGCTACCTCTTTTTTCATATTAGACCAAAAAAATTATTTTCTTAACATAGTAATCATTTTCTGATATCTAGGATGTCATGAATATCGTCTTTTATGCATTTCATTCATAATTAATGACTTGACCTCCTTTGAATTAGGTACATACAATATGATTTTACATACCAACAAATATGTTATGTTAGGACTGAATTCTGTTTTTACTTTATTGGTTTTATTTTATGTTGTCCTTTCTTTTAATTTTTGATATTCTTTATCAAAATTTTCTACTGTCAAGATTTTATCTTCCAAATTTGTCTCATAATTACTTCTTGCATTTACATAAAGCATGTTTGCAAAAAGAATTAACGCACCAGCCACCTTATTTTTCTTTCCTTTAATATGTTTAATTTTAAAGTCATATTCGCTTAGGAAAGGTAACCATCTAGATTGTCTAGCATTTAAATTATGTTGATCAAATAAATATTTTAAACTGACATTATCAGCCATTAGTAAGAATCTTCTTCCAATAAGATAGTGTCGCCATAGTTTAAGTGCATGAATAATGGAATCTAACTCCCAATTATGAGTAGCATAGTTCTTTTCATGTCCTTTAAGCTTTCTTGATTCATAGGATACCACATAGTTATCTTGCATTAATACTCCACCTAGACCCTCTTTGCATGCATCTGTGCATATAAAAAAATCTTTATATGGGTCTGCTATCTTTAAACTAAGAGCTATTTGTAATGTCCCCTTCTCCCATTAAATGCAGGGAAGGAAACATTAACAACACATCGGCTTTTGTAAAGAGTTAGCCTCAATATTTTTACTCATAATTTCATAACAATTAAAACTTTTGTGTGGAGATTCAATTCAATATAAACACAGCGGAATTAAACATAATACATAGACAGGATGGAATGCATCAACATGTTTATCTCAAGCATAAAGGTGATTCCATATCAATTTGATTACCATGAATATTTAACATTCAGATTGAACACATTGCAGAACAAAGAATGTATATAAATTAATTCACAAGAATACTTATCTTGAAATGTAAATGTCCAACTAATGGCTACATGTGGGCAATGTTCCACCCAACCGTAGATCTCTATCTGTTAATATTTAATATGCTAAGACTGGAAATAGCAGCATTACATTCCATTTCACAATAATAGCATATACAGGATCACTGAAGAAACAACAAGCATAGCATAAACACAAGAGACACAGATTTATCCTGGGAAACCCTCATGGGGTAGAAAACCCAGTAAAGCTTCCTCAATATAGATGACCAGCAATACACAAAGATGCAAACCAAAGATATGATCTCCTCCTCCACCATAGCAGACCTCTCCTCCACAAGTGTGCCTTTCTCAAGTGAGTGTGTGTGTCAAATGAGGAACACACCTCCTCTATTTATACACTACACTGACAGGTATTTTACACAGGTACACGTAGGCTCATATTTAACCAATGGGTTAAATACCCCACTACAACTGATTTGGCCAACCCCTCTAGGGTGGTCTAATAACCCTTTGACCCACATAACATATACAGGGCCGACCCCCACTAGGGAAGCCTAATAACCCAAGTTACCACATTCCGACGGAGGAATAAACATCTCCAGATATACAATAAGATCTTCACAGAGGAATGAAACATCTCCGAAATAATAAAGTACAAATATAATATTCTTTGAAGTTACAATATCTCAACACTCCCCCTTAACGAGAAGGATATTATAACAACATCTGCACGAGCAAGGAGTCATCAACATCATACATGATACATCTATAAATCATTGGAAGCTTTCTCAACATCATCAGTAACTCAAGCAGTTACTAGAACATCTTCAATACTGGAACATCTACATCTTCAGTATTGAGTCTTTATCTTTTGTAGCACTTGAACAGCTACAACAATATCATCATCTGGATCCTCACGATTATCGTCATAACACGATCATCAGCATCGTCATCTCACGATCATCAGCATCGTCATCACATGATCATCAGCATCGTCATCTCACGATCATCAGCATTGTCATCTCACGATCATCAGCATCGTCATCACACGATCATCAGCATCGTCATCACACGATCATCAGCATCGTCATCACATGATCATCAGCATCGTCATCACATGATCATCAGCATCGTCATCACATGATCATCAGCATCGTCATCTCACTATCATCAGCATCGTCATCTCACGATCATCAGCATCGTCATCACACGATCATCAGCATCGTCATCACATGATCATCAGCATCGTCATCACACGATTATCAGCATCGTCATCACACGATCAGCAACATCGTCATCTAGATCATCACGATCAGCAGCATCGTCATCTAGATCATCACGATCAGCAGCATCGTCATCTAGATCATCATGATCAACAACATCGTCATCTAGATCATGATGATCAACAACATCATCAATACAAGTATAAATATCATTAATACAAGTATCCTCATCAATACAAGTATACACATCATCAATACAAGTATCCTCACCAATACAAGTATACACATCATCAATACCAGTATCCTCATCAATACAAGTATACACATCATCAACACAAGTATCCTCATCAATACAAGTATACACATCATCAATACAAGTATACATATCATCAATACAAGTATCCTCATCAATACAAGTATACACAATAGCAGCATACCCTGCAACACACAAGATCCAATTACGGGATGATCAATCCCTCTCACTTTAGGACATAGGTCCAAGGATGATACAATCCTGATCCGCTTATGGGATGATCAGTCCCTCTTGGTTTAAGACAACTCTCATGTCCATGGATGATGCAATCCAGATCAACTTACAGGATGATCAATCCTTATCACTTTAAGACACCTCACCATGTCTAGGGACGAGGCAATCCCAATCTATTTACTGGATGATTAGTCCTTATCACTTTAAGACATCTCACCATGTCGAGGCAATCCCAATCTATTTACAGGATGATTAGTCCTTATCGCTTTAAGACATCTCACCATGTCTAGGGACGAGGCAATCCCAACCTATTTACAGGATGATTAGTCCTTATCACTTTAAGAAATTTCACCATGTCTAGGGACGAGGCAATCCCAATCTATTTACAGGATGATTAGTCCTTATCAGTTTAAGACATCTCACCATGTCTAGGGATGAGGCAATCCCAATCTATTTACAGGATGATTAGTCCACTCAATCTCATTTAGGACTATCCTTCCTTTCAAAATTACTGGATTTAATGTCCAAAAATGATTTAATCCACTCAATTCATTTAGGACTATCCTTCCTTTCGGAATTACTGGATTTAATGTCCAAGGATGATTTAATCCACTCAATTCATTTAGGACTATCCTTCCTTTCGGAATTACTGGATTTACTGTCCAAGGATGATTTAATCCACTCAATTCATTTAGGACTATCCTTCCTTTCGGAATTACTGGATTTACTATCCAAGGATGATTTAATCCACTCAATTCATTTAGGACTATCCTTCCTTTCGGAATTACTAGATTTACTATCCAAGGATGATTTAATCCACTCAATTCATTTAGGACTATCCTTCCTTTCGGAATTACTGGATTTACTGTCCAAAGATGATTTAATCCACAACCGTACATTTAGGACCAACGTCCAAGGATGACTTAATCCTCAACCGTACATTTAGGACCTACGTCCAAGGATGACTTAATCCTCAACCGTACATTTAGGACCTACGTCCAAGGATGACTTGATCCTCAACCGTACATTTAGGACCTACGTCCAAGGATGACTTGATCCTCAACCGTACATTTAGGACCACGTCCAAGGATGACTTGATCCTCAACCGTACATTTAGGACCTACGTCCAAGGATGACTTAATCCTCAACCGTACATTTAGGACCTACGTCCAAGGATGACTTAATCCTCAACCGTACATTTAGGACCACGTCCAAGGATGACTTAATCCTCAACCGTACATTTAGGAACTACATCCAAGGATGACTTAATCCTCAACCGTACATTTAGGACTATGTCCAAGGATGACTTAATCCTCAATTGTCCACCAAGGACTTCATTCTCGAAGACATACATCTACGGCTCTTCTTTCGGACTGAAGTCCAGGGATGATCCAATCCACTCACATGTTCACCAAGAACTTCATTCTCGAAGACATACGTCTACGGCTCTTCTTTCGGACTGAAGTCCAGGGATGATCCAATCCCCTCACATGTTCACCAAAAACTTCATTCTCGAAGACATACGTCTACGGCTCTTCTTTAGGACTAAAGTCTAGGGATGATCCAATCCCCTCACATGTTCACCAAGAACTTCATTCTCGAAGACATACGTCTACGGCTCTCTTGAGGATGATGCAATCCTATCATGTCCACCAAGGACTTCATTCTCGAAGACATATGTCTACAGCTCTCTTTAGAACATAGGTTCAAGGATGATGCAATCCCCTTGTCACCTTTGACCCTATCTAAGGACCATCCACCAACCTCTTTGTCAGCATCACTAATATAGGTATCCTCATTATCGACCTCACTGTCGATGCAGGCAATCTCATCATGAGTTATCACATCACTCCCCCTTTCGAGGAGGGTCCTTCTGAACTATATTAAGTTTGTCTCAGAAAACTTTACTTGAGGTAGAGGTTTGGTTAGTACATTGGATCGGTAGAGGTTTGGTTAGTACATTGTTACAAATTCAAACTTTTGGTTCCTTTCTGCACCATATCGTCTGTGTATAGAAACAATATTCAACCTTGTAGCAAAGGTTGAGATCCTCATCACCCATGGTGATCATTAAGCTTATCAATTGATTATCGATCCTGGGTACCCATATAGAACCTGATTCACACTTCTTCTTTAATTACACCATTAAGAGAATGGTCTTATCTAGCCACTTGGAGCAAACATCTTATCATGATTCTCACAAGCCTTCTATAGTGTGTTTGATTTGTAAATCCTTTTGTTTGAACATCCATTGCTTGTTCAGTGTTCATCATTCATCATGATCTTTCCTACAAATAAAAATTAAGTACATGATTAGTAATACTTCATAATCATCAAATCATATTGACATGATAACCTATTATGCATACAGATATCATTTACATAGTTATGTAACTATTTTGACCAATACTTTGGCACAACATTTTCCCATATCCTGTATGCATATAGTGGCTATCTAGATGCCTTCCATCTCTACCAGAACATACTATTGAGAGTGTGCACAGCTCTCAGCATATCAGCAAAGAGGTTTCATTCTAGACAAGCAACAATGGAATGTTTGTCCAACTTACCAATCATATGCATATTAGTAGTATACTGTTCAATGCTCTATGAATGTTTACACTCAGCATGATATATTCTAGGAATACAAATATGCATACAAGCAATATCATTTACTATTTCAAATAACAACTCAAATACTTATCTTTTATGTTTGTGTGGTTGCCTCCTGCTTGATCTTCTATATGTCTTTTGAACTTCTATTCATTCTGTACCACTATGCATGCTCAAGTGTGCACTAGTGTCATCCTCATACACAGACATACATTCATTAGTATATTCTCAATATTATAAAAACATTCTAGTTCTAAATAATCTTTGAAAATGTATAGTCATGATTATAGATAATATTCAAGGTTTCAAGGAAGTCTTCTTTTACTTCTGCATATTCTTATTTGATCATAGTACTCTTCTGGTTAATTAGATCATCAAGATAAGAGACATAATATGCATAAACCCTTGATTACTAACTTTATCAATAAGCATAACCAATCATACCAAGTATACTTATATAAGGGATCCTAAGGTAAGATTCTAACTTGTCATAGGAAAACATACCTAGATTAGTATATCTGCTTAGCTATGTACAACATACCTAAACAATCTCTTCAATGATTTAGAGATCCTGAGCTAGAACCTGCATGTCTCATAGGTTAAGCATAATATAACAAAGTCATACATACCTCGTAAGTAGAACAAAGATTACGGATGAGTCTTTGTCTTCATGTTGTCATGTTTTAAGGAGCTTGATTTGTCTTTTGTGATGTACCTGTATCTTGTTAGCAAACGACATCAACCTCATACAACACCATAATGCATTAGTACAATCATATAGCCCTAATCAATGAATGTATTCGTTCCTTCACATGCATTCATACTATTACTAGGGTGATAAGACAATTCTAACATTAATCAAGATTGTACTAATAAATAACATGAAGACAAACACATTATGAACTTAATCAAGAATCAGATTTCAAGACATACCTGAACCTCAAGTCATACCTGTCGAGACTTCTTGTAGTCTTCTTATGTAAGGCCTTAGCCTCAACTCCCCCTGAAACTTGATCTAGAGCTTGATTAGGGTTTGCTAGAGAAATCCTAAAAATTCAATCTTTGACTTTCACACTTCCGAATGAATGGAAGGATGTGTCTTGCTGAGCTGATCAAAGTAGCATACTTCAATTTTGAAATCTCCAAAAATTGACCCCTCAAAATTGCCTTTCAAACTTCTTCTAGATATTCTTGACAGGATCCCGAACTAGGGTTTGATGAAGCCCACCCTTTTGCTCAATCAAAAGGTTTGATCCAAGGCTCTAAACACTTATTTTTCTGAGGAGCTTCCAGCCGTGGATTCTGATTCCATAAATTCTAACTTTCTCCGAAACCCTAAATTCCGGAAGCCATGAATAAAGGTGCTCCAAAAATAATTCTGTTTTGACAGAAATATGCACCTGATTGTTTCTGCTATAACTCTGAAATTTTTTGCTCCACAGGGTCTGAAAACATTTTCTGTAGTAGCCTGACCTGTCATCTTTCCATCCTGACAGGTCTGACCTCAATTGGATTTTCTAAGAGAGAGTTATGCCAATTGTCACAACGTGACCTGTTTATGGGATAAAACAGGAGAGCGAACTTGTACGGCATGCCACGTGTCACTGTTTGACCTTCGGCCTCTGAAAACTTTTCCTAAGATATCTCACCCTGTTGTCTTTCTATCCTGATAGGTATGACCTCAATTGGACTCTCTGAGAGAGAGTTATGCCAAGTGTCGCAACGTCACCTGTTTATGGGATAAAACAGGAAAGCAAACTTGTACGGCGTTCCACGTGTCACTGGTTCACCATCGTCCTCTGAAAAAGTTTCCTGAGATAGTACAGTTTGTGTACTACCTGTCACTTTTTATGAAATTTTATTTGGAGCTTCCAAGCCCAAGTTATGACCTTTTTTCCAAGGTTACCTGATTTTGACTGAGATCTGGAAGAAGTAGAAACCCTAACTTGTACTGATCATAACTCATAAAGTACAACGAATCTGAGGGTGCCCTTTGGACACAAGGTACCTAGGGATGTTATCTTCGACCTGTAAACTTTTCAGACCCTGAAACTTCGCATAAATGGATTTATAGCGAAAGTTCCACGATGACTGGTTTTTGCTATGTAAAACCCTAACCTTCAAATTGTCGTAAGTAAAGCAAGTGTCGTAAGTGCCATACCTTGCCTTCCTTCAGGTTAGCTCTGATACCATGTTAATATTTAATATGATAAGACTGAAAATAGTAGCATTGCATTCCATTTCACAATAATAGCATATACAGGATCACTGAAGAAACAACAAGCATAGCATAAACATAAGAGACACAGATTTATCCTGGGAAACCCTCATGGGGTAGAAAACCCAGTAAAGCTTCCTCAATATAGATGACCAGCAATACACAAAGATGCAAACCAAAGATATGATCTCCTCCTCCACCATAGCAGACCTCTCCTCCACAAGTGTGCCTTTCTCAAGTGAGTGTGTGTGTCAAATGAGGAACACACCTCCTCTATTTATACACTACACTGACATGTATTTTACACAGGTACACGTAGGCTCGTATTTAACCAATGGGTTAAATACCCCACTACAACTGATTGGGCCGACCCCTCTAGGGTTGTCTAATAACCCTTTGACCCACATAACATATACAGGGCTGACCCCCACTAGGGAAGCCTAATAAACCGAGTTACCACATTCCGACGGAGGAATAAACATCTCCAGATATACAATAAGATCTTCACGGAGGAATGAAACATCTCTGAAATAATAAAGTACAAATATAATATTCTTTGAAGTTACAATATCTCAACACTATCCAGCCTATATTATTTCAGCTAAGAGATCACCCCCGAGCTGGGATGTGTATCCACTAAGGAGTAACTAGTTGGGCTCACACACAGCCATGGTTCCCGTCATCAGCTATGCTAAGCCAACACACCGTTGGGTTTATGAAGTATACAAGAAGATAGAGGAGGGTAACGCTAATCGAGTGAACTCAACCACAGAGCTACAGGCATCTCTAGTGAGCTCAACAGTCAGGCACCCACATTACCTACCACATCCAACACAAGGAAGATCCCCTTCTCTGTTACACAGTCCCTCAGGAAACTCTTCCCTCCAGTGCTCTTCAGGATGGGCATAGAAAGGTCCAGCTGCTAATCCTTGAGATCCTAGCCTTCACTAGGTTTTCCCAACTTGATTTCTCACCATTCTGCTCACCAAATAACTCAAATCCGTCACTGGTTTTCTGAGCTGCAAAAACTGGGTTTTCCTATTGATTTCGGGGTAGTTTAGGCTCCCACATTCGCCCCAAGGTTCATACCAATGGATTCCCCATTCGATTTCACTGCCCAATACCAAATATTGACGTTTTTGGCTTCCCAAAACGTGGGTTCTCTCACAGTCGTGATTTCTGGTTTTCTCCCTGCTGGGAGCTCATTTTTGGATGGATAATGATGATTCATTTCTTCACCATGGAATGGGGGTGAGAATGAAGCAAACTCCCATGAGATTGAGTGACTTCTTGTACAAGGAAACAGAGCTCATAACTACCCATACGAATTTCTGGGTTGCCCATGCTCCATTGAAGCCATGGGTTGAAATCTCAACCACTTTCTTACAACAGGCATAAATGCCATCTAGGGAAGTCAATGGGTTCTCATAATGACATATGGCAGCATAGGGTTTAGTCCCATAGCCCCCTCACCACTCTCTAGTGGATACACGTGGCCCCTTCTCATTTGTTTCCTCCATAGCTAGTTTTGGTATTTTATTTCAACATTAAATATTTACATCAATTTACAATATCCCATGGCTTAATAGCACGTGGGTAACAAAATATCAAGCGTGTCTAATTTAAATAAAATCTGAGCATAAACTAGCAGGGCCTTGGCCTTGAGCTCCACGCTAGGGAAACATACGTGTGTATACAATATTTACATTAGAAGCCAATATTTCGTAAGGGTCAAAATTGGGGTATTACACTATTGTTAATAAATATTTCATTTTATTAAAGCTTATTTCACATTTCTCATTCCATTCAAATTTCTTACCTTTCTTTTGCAATGAAGTTAAAGAATATGCATGCTTTGAAAATCCTTTAATAAATTTGCGATAATATCCAGTGATCCCCATTAAATATCTAACATCAAATACATCTTTAGGCACATGCCATTCCATGATAGCTTTAATTTTATCAGGATCCACTAATATACCATATTTAGACACTACATGTCCTAAGTATTGAATTTTATCTTTAAATAAATCATATTTACTGGATTTAGCATAAAGTTCTTGTTCTCTTAATACCTGTAAGACTATTCTTAAATTCTCTTCATACTCTTGCTGATTTTTAGAATAGATTAATATGTCATCAACGAACATGACCACAAATTTATCCAAATATTTACTTAATATACTATTCATTCAACACATAAAAGATGCTAGAGCATTTGTCAAATCAAAAGGCATTACGACAAATTCATAGTGACAGTATCTAGTCCTAAAAGTTGTCTTATATATATCTTCATCTTTAACTTTGACTTGATGATATCCAGATCTCAAGTCTATTTTTGAAAATATCGTTGCTCCTCGAAATTGATCAAATAAGTCATCGATAGGATGTAAAGGATATATTTTTTTAACTGTCATTATATTAACTTGGTTGTAGTCTATACACAACCTTAATGTTCCATCCTTTTTCTTCACAAACAACACCGGTGCCCCCCCAAGGAGAAACACTTGGTTGAATGTACCTTTTATCAATCAATTCTTGAATTTGTGCTTTTAATTCATTAACTTCCAATATATTCATATGATATGGATCTTTTGACACTAGTACTGCTCTTGGTACCAAATTAATAGTAAAATCAATCTCTATTTTCAGAGGTAATCTAGGAATTTCTTCCGGAAACACATGCTCAAAATATTTTAAAACTGGAATATCATCTATTTTAAAATCATTGTTTTTTATCTATGTCATCAATTATACAAACAACATATACTTTACATCCTTTGCGAACAGATGTTTTCATTTGTAAAGCACAAATTTCTCTAACAGTAGTTTTTCCTTGGAATTTCTTTAACTATTATAGGTCTACTTTCATCGTCTATGCATGAGAAATTTTTATCATAGCAGTTCAGAATTACTCTATGCTTTTCTAACCAATCCATTCCTATCAATAAATCATCAGATCCTAGAGGAATAATATTTAAATCAACATATGTTGTAAAACCATTCATAATAAATTCACATCCTTTTACAAAACTAGTGACTTTTCTTTTCATACATGTAGCAAGCTGAACTAACCAAGACTTTTGAAATTTACTCTCCTGTAATTTACATAGAAATCTACAATTATTGGTGGAACATAACTGAAGCTTGCACCTGGATCAATTAATATGGAGATTGGCTTATCTTTTAACATACCTTCAATTTATACCATTGATGTTTGATGGTCTTCTTGACTGTTCTTCAATGCTACGCAAATTTTGGGCATGCTCCTTGCTACCTCTCCCACCGTAGTATCTTCTTGAACATTGTGAACATCCTTAAAAAAAATTATTCTTACTAGATAGTCTTTAAAATAATGTGGTTCACCACATTCCCAACATTTTAAACGTTCCCTTTGAATATTATTTTTATTATAGCCAACACATGTTTCTGTTTATTTTATTACTGTAGGACTTTGTGGCTTAAAACTTCTGAAATTATTTCTCTGATATTCGATGATTATTCCCATAAGTATTATTCAATATCATATCTTTTCTTTTGTGTTCAAAGCTTTCATTTTTTTTGTTCTTCCAACTTGGGACATTATCTCTTTTGTTCTTATTTTGATCATAATAGAAAATTGCTTTCCTCACAGTTTCATCCAATGTTTTTGAATTGTCATATTCAATTCTCTCTTTGTAAATTGTTGGTAAACAACTGAGAAAACATTGCATTTTAGCTTTTTCATCAACAATATAAGGTACATAATGTAGGTTATGTGCAAGCTAATGAGGGTCACTTTTTGCGTGTTCGATGCAATAAAAAAATGAAAAATCAGGCATCCCTCAACTTACTTTGTTTTTTTTGACATTCTTACACAAGATATATTGCATCGAGTAAAAAAGATGAAACGTAGGAAATTGAGTCACGTTTCCGAATATATAAGTTTTAAGTATTGAAAATTTACATAACTATGTCAAATTTCATATTTTCTAATAGTCACTTTTTATTTTTTTGGCAAATGATAAGGTATATGTTTCTGTGGGTGCAGCCTTTCAATGCCTAAATGATGGTTTCAGGCTACAAAAATTGGTAGACATGTATAGAACCCATAGCACTAGTGCAGCGCTATTTTTCCAAAATTAAATGTTTTTTTTTTTTTTTGGAATTATGTAAGTGATCAAACCTCGAGAACGACATGTCAAATGTGGGAGCAGCCGTTGAAGGTCTTAGTGCAGTTATTTTGACTTGGATTTTTTTATAGCATGTAGAGGTCGGTGTCTTCTAGTGCAGCATACAATTTCTTTTCAAAATGGTTGTGAAATGAAAAAGTTACGGAATAAACACTAACAGTATGTTTTTTGACCAACGGAGTGATGAAACAAGAAAATTAGGAAATAAATAGAATCTCTCAATATTTTTTTTTAAATTACATATTTGGAATCTCCATAAAAAATTGTATATATGCCTTAAAATTCGTCAATAATGGTCATGTATGTCATGCTGTAGAGAGCGGTGAAAAACATGCATATTTAGGTGCAAAATTGCACCTAAAGGGTCGCTCAACTTCATGCACAAACCCTGTAATAAACTCAGAAATTTACTGCACAGTTCCTTCATTGTAAAAGTTCCTAGTTTTAAATCATAAAACTCTTTATTTTTTTCTTCATAATATTGTTCCAACAAGTATTTTGTTTTAAAGGATTTCTTAAAAAATTTCCAAGTGACATTCCTTAATGCATTTTACTTTCTTAATGTCTTGCCACCAAATGTCAACGTTTCCCGTTAGATTGTAAATTGTCATCTTTGCTTTTAATTCATTGGAGTAGTTGTAAATATGAAAGTACTTTTTCATTCCTGAATTTCAGGCTTCTTATTCTTCTTCGGTTTCAATCTCACCATTGAATATAGGAGGTTTTATATTTTTAAATTCACCATAAATTTCTTCATAAGGTTTACTTTTCCTACTATATTCATCACCATCACTACATTCACTAGATTCTTTGAAATTATGTTTACTCTTTTTAGGTGAAATTCCACTTGAAGACTCAGTTTCATTATCTGAAAATTTTAACTTCCTTGCCTTGCGTTTAAAAGATGCAGTCCTTGATGTTTCTTTATCAGGTCCTTTCTTCCTTTATGCTTCCTGATTATGTAATTATGTTAACAAGACATTTTTTAACTCCTCTTGTGCTTTCAGAATTCATTCATTATCTTTCTTAACATTTTGTAGTTCTTCTTTTAAATCTTTTACCATCTATAACAATTCAGATGGGTTATCATTTCTCTTCTCATTTAGATGCATCCATAGATTATCATCATTAATGTTTTCTTGTTCAATGTTTACTTGTTCTTTAGGATGGAATTCTTCTACAGCTAACATTTCAACATCTACCATAGTTCCTCCAAAATGAGGGTTATACTTCTCTTCTGATCATAAGAGAGTCAACCATAACACATATGTTAGTTTTTTGTTTGTACTTTTTTCAATGTTGAGCCCTTTAGGCCAAGTGTTGTAACCATACTTTGATACCATTATGCCACACACCCCGAACTACCCATATAAAAAGAATTAAGAGGATAAATCCAGGTATTCTTTTGTACTTCTAGTATAATTAAATCAATTTACTTTACTTGATTTACATAAAGGACTCTAAACAAAAGTTATTGGCATGTCAAGGTTTTGTTCTTGAATAACAACCAAGGTCTGGGATTTAATCCATTTGTTACATTTGTATTCGAGGGTAAAGACTCTAAGCCTTAATTATTTTATGAGTATAATAGCTTAGGATTGTGAGCATCATTACATGATTATTTAGCCCAACACATTTTAGCATAATGAGGGTCTCAGCCCCTACAAAACCTCGCATGAAGCTTCAATTAGATTACTAACATATATCAAGGTTTAATAAACAAACTAACTGTACTTTTGCAGTTTCCAAAATTCTAATTTCTTAGTTAATATTTAAGAACTCCGGATTGCGGATCCCCATAATGTTTATGGCTAAAAGATAAGGTTTTTGCATTCCCGACTTCAGCATCGAGGATGCGGGTTGGGAAACTCCAAAATTTGACTGTTTATTTTTACAGTTCGGCAATCTGACTTCGCATTGTAGATGCGGGTTGCAGAACCCCAAAATACGACTGTTTATTTTTACAGTTCCACAATCCAACTTTCGCATTGCGGGTGCAAGTTGTTGAACCCCAAAATATGACTATTTATTTTAACAATTTCGCAATTCGACTTCGGCATTGTGGAACCCCAAAATCCAACTGTTTATTTCAAGGGTTATGCAATCCTACTTCCGCATTGTGGAACCCCAATTTTTCAAGGGTTAAAAACAACGATTCTGCATTTTGATTCAGGATTCGGTGGAATCGATGTCTTACTAAGATGTTTAACAGATAACCGAGAACTTAGATAATGTTTGGACTTTTAAATAATTAGAGAAGAATAATCCAGATCTAGGGTTTGATTGTGTAGTCTTATCTTTCCAATATGTTATAAATTACTCTAACTATATTTATAAACAGAAATAACAAACTCCCATTCCATAACAAAAATAAACCCTGTACATACTTTGCTTATAACACGAAGGGGATAAACAAATATTGATACATTATTTGATGCATAAATAGGTTTTACATCTTACTAACTATGTTTTTGAAACTGTAGTTCATACTAGGTTAATCTAGTGCCTGCTAAAACTACATATTTACTGAAATGAACTTAAAGCATTGTTTGAATATCTTGCATGCAAGTCTAGAAATATTATTCCGAATCATAATACTTACAGTAAACAGTAATGTACAGTAAATAATTCTATGATAACATGCATAATCAAGATAATCATTTCTGATAAAATGCATAAGCAAGATAATTAATTATGATAACATGCATAAGTAAGATAATCAATTCTTATAACATGCATAAGCAAGGTAACATGCATAAACAAGATAAAATTGTCATGTATAGTAAAACATTATATTGTGACATGCATAAGCAAGATAATCACTTTTGAATAACAAATTACCTTTCATTTATAGTAAAAAGACATTTCAGAAATAGAATAAATGGAACCTGAACTAAGCAGTGCAAACCTTCTACTTAACTAAATAGATATCATTTATAGTAAACCGATAGTTTAGAAATAAATAAATAAAATATGAACTAAGCAATGCAATCATTAGATATCATTTAAAGTAAACGGATAGTTCGTAAATTAATAAACAGAACCTGAACTAAGCAATGCAATCATTAGATATCATTTACAGTAAGCAGATAGTTCATAAATAAATAAGTAGAACATGAACTAAGCAATGCAATCATTAGATATCATTTACAGTAAATAGACATGTCAGAAAAAAAAAAAATATAACCTCAACTAATAGAGGAAAATCAAAACTGAAGGTAGTCGTTCCCCCCAACCAACTTCCAGAACAACCAAACTACTTGTTCTAAAACCCCCGAGCCTATTTGTTGAACCACACGGACAAAGACAAGTCGTATATTTTGTCTTGCATAAGCTAGGTCATAATCTCACTTCATCATAAGCCTCTTGCTCATTGGATGAGCTCAATACTCAGCGTATTATCCCCTTTCATCATGAGATCCTTGATCATTGGATGAAACCTATTATTTATAGCATTTTCCTAAGACTTAGGTCATTCATGAGCCACCTGCTCGTAACCACTCCAACAGGAGTCACGACCTAAATTTTAGGGAGGATTCCTCCTGCATCATTTACGCTTTACTAGGTTGTCTCTCCATGATGGGTTTCCTCTTAACACTTGTCATTTCTCCTTGTGGGTCAGCAAAACACTCTTCAATGACTGCCTTCAGTTTTTATTTCTTCAGTTGTTTAATAATTAAAAATAATAATTCATTTACAAATGTATTGACCTCACCTAGTCAATAATGTCAAATCAAATAATAACAAAAGGTTTTATAAAAACAATAATAATTCGGGTTCCTTGGTGTATTGCATTGTCGATGGAATGAGAAATAAACCATGCCCACGACTGAACTCAATAGTTTTCTTTCTTCACCTTATGGAATAAGCAACGATCGATCTTTCTAACCATTATTTTCAAAATTATTGTTGAGGTTGTATTGAAACAGTCCATGAGAGATAACCTTTTACATTACAAATTAATACTGATTTTCTTGCTAATACCTCTACATCTTGGACTAACATTGTTCATACCATTTAAAATCTAAACCAAAATCTTTATTTTGCTCATAAATTATATAATTTAAACTGAGATCTTATTAGGGTTTGGATAAACCAAAATATTTATTCTCTTAATAAATTATATAATTTAAACCCTATTATTATTAGGGTTTGGATAAATTGAAAAATGTGGATTTGCAAAACCCTCTCATATATATATATATATATACACTTACTATCTTAACAATTATGTATCTTTTTCTCTCAAACCATTACCATCAAAATTGTCACACATATATTCAGAGATGTTTGATGGCTATCATGGGCACATTATTCTATTTTGTTTCATCTAAGATTCATTTCAACTACCTAGTAGACCAAAGGTAAGAAAATTTCCTCCATAGATATCCAGGTATCTTGTAATGTCCCTCAAACTCGCAATGACTATCAACAAAGACAATTCTTATTGGTAAGTAACCCAACTAAAGAAACCAAGAAAAATGATTGCATATTTGTTGATTTAGAATAAAATTGTTTATTGATTAGCGATCTATGTGATAAATGAATATGTTCCAATGAACAATTGATTTAATGACGATTATGGATACTTGTGATTTTAATATGAAATATTGTTAATTGACTAGCACCTATGAACCCTTCTGATTAATGTCGTATTTATGCTGAAATATGGAAATGGAATTATGTGGGTGATTATGATGGAAGTCCAATGGACAATTATCTATGTTTGCTTAGCGATTAGCGAATGAATGAAATGAATTATGATATGACGATTTTTTAGCACTACTATTGATGTGTGTGCTATGAGTATGTGTATAGTGACACGTAAGGCGGTTTGCCGACTAACTCATGATAGAACAAGAAAGGGGCCATAGAGGACGGGAACAACACACACAAGGGTACCATGACGGTGTCAACTTTTGATAGCATCCACACACGAGTTTGGAAAGCCCTTTCATCTTTACTCAAGGGAGCATGAATTCATACGAGGGAGACCATAACAGATTGGTCACGTATGAGGTTGAGGGGTGCGCAGTAAGAATGCACTTACTCCTCAGCGCCATTAGTCTCACATAGAGTGTACCGAGATGATTTATGGTAGCGATTCCTAAAATCACTACATGGGATCCCAGCACAATGCTAAAATGAGAATTTATTGTTAGAAGGACCCAACGATGTGGTAGCGAGACAATTAAGGAAATAAAATGTTGTCGGAATGACCCGATGATGTGGTAACTAGACAGATAAAGGAAATGATAAATGGACACCTATGTATTTCGCATATAGTATTGTATTATAATATTTTGCATGAAAGGACTATTTATAATTATGTATCTGACATATAGTATTGCATTAGATTAATTGTGCATGAAACATAATTGCATATTTGACAAATAGTATTGCATTAGATTAATTGTGCATGAAATTATTATTTGTAATTAAATAATTGAGAATAATTAAATATGGAGCAAAAGATAGACTAGGAGTCATTCACTAGTAACCTCCACTTGCACCTACTAAGATAGGGATTGGAATCCTAGAATCAGGCGACATCTAGGAATAAAATGTGGGAAGTATGTGCACTTTCATGAGAGAGTGACACATGGTTGGGTGAATATTTGTATAATTTTCTTTTGCGTAAAGGAGTATTTTTGCATGAGGCGACATGTGTCGTAGAGGATTTTTCTATTTAACCAAGAGGAAAGGAAGGAAAAGGGGATGGCTCCCTAATGCCGGATGACTGCTAGAATGGAGAATTAGTTTTGTTGTGCTTTCTATTGTGAGTTTGGCAAAATATTTTGGTGAGGGGGTTCTCATGTCTGAATCGTTACTAGTGTGCATCATCTATGACTCTAAGACTGGGGGTGGCTATGCGACTAATTTCATATAAGCCAACGGTTGGGTGGTGAAGCTAACGATTACTTTTGCCTACGGTTAAATAAATCTTTACTTGTGGGTTTTCAACCGAAGACCTCGTCGACACTTGGAAGGGCAGGATTGGATTGAAGATGAAGACCTCTCCTCCAACAATAGATTCAACCTAGAATAACAGGTTCTGTGTTTTCGTGTTTACTTGTTATATCTCAAATTTATTAAATTTTATAAATAATTATGCATTTTAATGGTTATATTATGTCTTACAACTTTAGAAAATTGTTTTAATTAGGATTTGGGAAAGAGGGGTCCCTACATATCCAAATATCTCGATTATAACAAAATATAATCTCAAATAAATAACTTTAAAACATCTTACAAAATCACTTTTTTGGTCCAATAGTTTAGATGTTTCTCTTCTTTGCCTTTGTTTTTATATCATCATATCTATCTACAACATTAAAAAATAATATAATGTAACATTTTATTTCTAAAATAATTTAGATTTTTCCATGGTTTTATCCTTTCATGTGTGTGTTTCTTAAGTTTTTGATAACCACAAAGAGCATACAGATGTTGCTATCTCTTCCACACGAGGATTTCACTGCTTCAACTAAAAAAAATCATCGGACACTTAGCAAAGGAAATCCTAAAACACAAAGATAAACATGTTTCAAATGCAAATCACTTGATCTATGTTTAAAACGTTTCTTTACCTCTCTAAATTCACCAATAAAAGTAATTCCAATAAATATTCAATCACTATAATGTTATATTCCGGCCATGACATTGCAATTCCTGGTTATCCCTTATATAATGAAGTTTGTAGGCCTATTGAATTTGGTGCGGAACCGCTATATATGTTATGCCAGTATAAAGCTTGCCTTATTCAATGCCTTATCAAACCGTTAGGTGATCTATTTGGTGGAGGCTTGAAGACAGCTCCATCTTGATGAACATTAAATGTTTCTACGATAAAAGAAGGTAAACAATAATTTAAAAATCTTTGTCATCCATGTTTGTATAACCAAAAAGGATAAGTAATTAAATATAAAAGGTAGACAACAAAGATAGATTTAATGTTTTAATTTGATAATTATTATGAAAACCAGATAAAATTATTCAAATCAAGTTAATTAATTAAAAAATAGCAATTTAATTTTGTAAAAATTAAAAATTAATTTTAATTTTATAAAACATTAAGTTTAATATATTGCTTTTATAACACTTAATAAAACATTATAAAAATATAATATTTTGAAAACTAATTAAAAGTCAACTTAGCTTGAATGAGAATCAATTACCTGTTTTCAGCAGGTATAAAAATTACTTTTATGCAATTAAATTTACATATTTACATTTACATGTTTTACATTTACATGTGCTTCTAAGTTGTCTGAGTATATGGAGGTCTTTACTTGTTCTACGTTCAAGATCAACTTTATTCTTGGTTCAAGGACAAATTTATTTCTTTCATAACTTAGTAAGTAAAATAAAAAAATATACAAGCCCTATATGCATGTTTTACATTTACATGTGCTTCTAAGTTGTCTGAGTATATGGAGGTCTTCACTTGTTCTACGTTCAAGATCAACTTTATTTCTTGGTTCAAGGTCAAATTTCTTTATTTCATAACTTAGTAAGTAAAAGAAAAAAATATACAAGCCCTATATGCATCTGAGACATATTTTCTTTGGAAGTGTGGGATAAAGTCGGTAATAAATTTTTGCACGATGACAAATATATATCATTTATGTGAACACCAACATATTTTATTTAGAAGTGGGGTAAAGTAAGTAATAAACTTTTGCAGGATGAGAAATATATATCGTTTAAGCGAACATCCTTGCCTTGTGTCTTTGTCTTAATATAGGTTTCTACATGAACCATTAAATAATAGTACAAATGATTGTAAGCTAAAAATACATCTCATCCGCTTATTCCATTCTTAAGACAATTAGAAAATTACAAAAAGTTTGTTAAATAATTCCGATTTTACATTGTAATAAGCTAAAATTATGTATAATTTTATGAACATTGAGCTAAAATTATATGTAATTTTACCAACATTACTTTATTATCTATCAACATTACACATGATATGAGTTTTGCTCATCTTTTCGGACCTCAATAACATTACCTAGTTTTGCTTAAATATCAAAGTCTTTCAAATAAGGTTGAATTTTATTAGGTTTCAAAGCTTAAAATGATTTATATTTCAATTTAGTTGAATTGATCATAATTCCATGAATATATGCGATGAAGTGATCCATTTTAACAGCGATCATTGATCATGAAAGGGTTGAAGCTTTGAGGATTTCACAGCCAGTTTCATAATATTGCTTTTCTTGGTCGAAATGCCTACGCGGCATGCAATACAATACAATCATTCCTGCGGCATGCAATGACAATACTATAATTCTTTCTTCCTTCAGGCAAACTCATTCACCCGCAAATCAAGAAAAGTCAACGAGGCTGGCAATTAGTCTGTTCAACATGCTGGGGCTGCCAGGCTGACAGCAGCTGCAACGAAACAGGGGATTCTGCCGACGGGAAGAACATAAGTCCTAAACAGTTCTTACAAAAAATTGTTAAAATAAATCTCATCGGCGACTTTGAATTCTTGTTTCTACTCAAAACGGGGCCAAAGTACGAGAATTCAAGCATGTTCCTCTCACAGATATCAGAGACTTAAGTACGAGAATTTATCGTCGTTTGTATTGCTTGTATTTTGACATCGCTGCACTGTAATATTGTATAGATATCTACATTATAATTGGTGTGTTGACAAAATCTTAATAGACGTCAGAAACCAAGTCCAGATGTTGAATACAAGGGGTTTTGGGCCAGGCCATATTTGTTAACAATAGCGACGGAATGGAGAATAAGGTGTGCTGTTTGCTAAACCCAGTCACGATTAGAGCTTAGAACGAGCTAGTGCTATGGCCCACCATTTTAATATTGCTCATCGTCCAATTGGTCATTTACATCTCCAAGGTGCCCTTGCTTGCTCTCTGAAGCCTATAAATACATGTTTAGATTGCCAATTCTATAATTCATATTGTCCTCTACCGTCCATGCCAATTCTATAATTCACATTGGCCTCTACCGTTTAGCACGAGCAAAGTCCATGCCAATTCCTTGAGATGCCGCAGTTTGGCACGATCCGATGAGCATTTAGGTATTATTATGAATACAAATGCAATTGCACCGTGCCAAGCTGCGTGCAGCTAAAGTAATACGCATATCCTATTTCATCATCGATATTTAGTTCGGGGAAGAGGAGTGTGGTGATTTACAACGCAGGTCTGGTGAATGGGTAACTTCTCTTCGTTAATTAGTTGTATACTTTTGATTTAAGAATTGGAATATAATTTTGATAGATTTTTTATTATTCTCATTAGTTATTTTTAAAAGAGGTGGTTAGATTTTTTTAAAAACTCCATAGGATGGAGCTTTGATGTTTGTTTAGTGACCTATAATCTGCTTCCCACTGGTGCTAATATTCAAACATATACCCACACTGCTTAGACTCTTACAGTTATTTACGGCATCTGCTTCCCACCTAAATAAAATCCCCGCTGAGAGAAAACAGGTATTTGCTTAGGGAAAAAATAGCAAACCCCGACAGATTCTTGATCTTTTTTATTGATGTCCTACCGAGTTGAGACGCAGAAATCTACCATAACCAGGGAGGGAACACAAGGAGGAGAAAGGAGTGTAAAACAAAGGGTGCTTTACAGCCAAAGTTATAGGGAAACGCCGAAAGAGAATGCCAAAACAAAGATGGAACGGAGTTGTCCTAATAAAATGTAAGGGAACCCCGTGATTGGAAAAAGAATTATACACCGTACCTTTGTTTGTGCTAGAGCCGTGGTGCCGAAGAGAACAGTAAGGAACACGGCGATGTATCATGAGCAAGGCACGATTTCTGCCCATGTGTCAGCTCCCTAGAGCCCGCCGTATGAACACCTAATTCAATCCGATAATTATTCCTCACGCTCCTCCCTCTTGTTACCACTCTTGTCTCCCTAAACATCCATAACCTGCACTAGACACATTGCTACTTGGCTCTCCTAGGAACACCTATACTTAAGCCACTACTCTTTATGTTACTCCCATCTCTCTAATCCTAGCTAGTCAGGACTCGTCTTAGTGCTCAGAAACAATATCTACCTAGGAAGCATTAACTCTTTTACATAACCACTAAAGCCCTCTCGCCCTCTCTCTACTAAAGGCCAATGAGCAATATGAATAGGTGCCTTGCTCTTTTAACTGGTTATATTTTTTTTTAAACTCCATAGGATGGGAAGATATGTGATCTTTGTGAAACTATGAAAGTTGAGTGTGAAAATCACTTTCTTAGGTTGAGGTGTGAATCTCTATATAAATTGTTCTAAATGAGCTTTAACTATTAAAAATTTAATTAAATATATTTATTTCTTTATTTATTTTTATTTATAAAATTTTATTATTTATTTATTTATTTTTATTTATAAAATTTTAGAAAACATTTAGAATACTTTTAAAGTGTAAATTAGTTTATTTTGATAAAATAAATTGAAAAGTTCAAATATATTATTAAAATTAATTCAAAATATTTTAAATTAAATATAAATATTATATGAAAAATAATATTTTTATTTTTGCTATTCCTAAGGAATCAATGGAAGTTTGAAATACACTCATTACAATAGGGTTCAATAAGAGCATCATGTCACTTACAAGAATTGAATTTGGGTGAGGAGGGCAACAATTCCTCCCAACCACCCAAGCTATAACCAATGGACAATGAAAAGTAATATTTATAAAGAGTAAGATTCAAGCTTACAATAAAATTATTTATATATCTATTTTTGCTATGTGAATATTCACCATAGAGTCTTAAAATTTTATAAACAAAACTGAAAAACACATTTAGATATCTTTAAATTTTCTAAACCTATAACATACTCATAAAATTTGGTACTCTATTTTGACAAGATAGCCAAAAAATTTCCCTCGCAAATCAACATATAAGTATGTTAACAAAACCATTATCCAAAGGAAACATTCTCCAATGAATCTAGTTGTGATTTTATGAAAAATTATCAGCTAAGTCAATCTTCACTATTTCTAAATCTTGATCTATGAAAATGAGTTACTTTATAAACCTGGATAGCATAATGTAAATAGATACTGAAATGTCAACCCCATTGACGAACAACTGCTTTTAGTGCAACAATCATATTGATAATCACCTTATAAATGGCATTCATGACTCTTATTAAATAAAGGATACCTCTTCAACTTCACACATCATCTCATACAAAAAGCCAATTACCATATTTCCAATGCATATGCAAATCTTATTCATTAGTAATAAAATTACAACCTACTAATTACTTACATCTATTTTTCCTTTCGATATTCTCCATCATAAGAGTATCATTTGTTATCACTTATAACTTTGATCTTTTCATGGTATTTAACCATATACATTTCCTATATAGAAAATTCAACGGAAATATAACAAACACATCTATACTGTTGGTTCGACGGCATAAAACAATGATTACAAACCCTTCACATTTAATAATGTAAGCCCCTTCTAATTTACTCCATCAATACTCTTTTAAAGTTGAAATAATATCTATGCCTATTAATAAATTACTTACCAAACTTTACATAATGAACCTTCACTTCTTTCACCTTAATTATAGTATACAAAGTGTAAACCGGACTGTAACTTTATGACATAGATCCATCTATATATACATTTTTCTCAATGATCAAACCATCTATTCCATTTGGAAAAATGTAAAGAACGATACATCTACTTTAAAAACACAATCACATATAAAAATAACACGTGGTTCACCCATATCCATGGGTTACTTCCACCAAGAAGGGTCACAATTTTATATTTATCAAAGGTTACACTTTAGAACTCAGTTGTGTCAACTTCCTTCTTGCCCCTCTTACAGAGAGTATTTTCTACACATTCTACCTGAACATCAACCTAAAATACATAGATCTCTTAGAAGTATCTTCAAGATTCATCAACGTGTCTCTCATATTAAGGAAGATCGTGATACCCATAAGAAGAACTGTTTCTATGTAAGCATACCTTTGAAATCATTTATGTTTTCCAAAAAATGATTTTCTCCACTTTAACTAAATCTTAACCGACAACTGTCTGGGTTTTAGTTAGCAACCAAATCAACGATATGTGCCAAACATACTTCACTACAGTAAAATATACCAACATGAAAAGGATTTATGTATTTATCTACAGATTCGGTTCCCTACACATCTACACTATAGATCAAAACAAGCATGCGTCAATACCTTTAAAACAAAGATCAAGCACAGAAGCTATACCCCCTTTTCATGCTTCAGCCAAACACAATTCATATATTAAAATAACAACAATGTTCGAGCTCAGTTCATATAACCTAGAGAATAACACTTTTAGCAGGGATATAGCCTCATAACCATGTTTTTCTTTAATAAAGATCTAAAACCAGTTCCAGATCCAACCTGCCCAAGGAGGATTGTATTCCTACCACACATTCCAATAAATGAACTCGTTTTCAAACAGGAGTTGATCCAAGATCGCCTGCAAATGCAGTTGAACGTAAAAGGGTTTCTGGTGGATCGTCTCAAGAGAGGGATCGACCAAATTTCTCCATGACAGAGTAACAATTAAAGATAAATTATACCTTAATGCAGAGTTGTCAGGTTATTATACAACTGTTGCATCCCAAGTGAGATCACATTCAAGATTTAGTCTAGAGACAAGCATATGTCTAGCTTATCAAGTTTAACTAAAGATCAACCCATGTCTCTAAGCATAATGACTATGCTTTCTGTCAGTACCAAAACTCGGTCTATAATTAAATAAACAACTTTTCTTTACACGTGGTCAACTATGATCTAAAAGCACAAGCACACACACACATATATATATATACCTTAAAGATTTATAATCGCAATCGAATCATATCTCCACGCAGACTTCCAAGGTATGGGAATTTCAACAAAGTTTTAACTTTGATACCCACAATATTACACAGATCTAAACTGAAGGATACTCAATCGATCTTCCACATTAACGCTAATACGTTTCTGATGCCGAGATCTAGGTAATGGATAATTCAACAGAGTTAAAGATTCAGTCCAGAGACAAGCATATGCCTAGCTTATCAAGTTTAACTAAAGATCAACACATGTCTCTAAGCATAATGACTATGCTTTCGGTCAGTACCAAAACTCGGTCTATAATTAAATAAACAACTTTTCTTTACAAGTGGTCAACTATGATCTAAAAGCATATACATATATATATATATATATATATATAAACCTTAAAGATTTATAAGCGCGATCGAATCAGATCTCCACGCAAAGTTCCAAGGTATGGAAATTTCAACAGAGTTTTAACTTTGATACCCACAATATTACACAGATCTAAAAGCATATATATATATATATATATATATATAAACCTTAAAGATTTATAAGCGCGATCGAATCAGATCTCCATGCAAAGTTCCAAGGTATGGAAATTTCAACAGAGTTTTAACTTTGATACCCACAATATTACACAGATCTAAACTGAAGGATACTCAATCGAGCTTCCACATTAATGCTAATACGTTTGTTTTGCCGATATCTAGATAATGGATAATTCAACCGAGTTAAATATTCATTCTAGAGACAAGCATATGTCTATCTTATCCAGTTTAACTAAAGATCAACCCATGTCTCTAAGCATAATGACTATGCTTTCGGTTAGTACCAAAACTCGGTCTATAATTAAATAAACAACTTTTCTTTACAAGTGGTCATCTATGATCTAAAAGCATATATATATATATAAACCTTAAAGATTTATAATCGCGATCGAATCAGATCTCCACGCAGAGTTCCAGGGTATGGGCATTTCAACAGAGTTTGAACTTTGATACCCACAATATTATACAGATCTAAACTGAAGGATACTGAATCGAGCTTCCGCATTAACTTTAATACATTTCTTATGCGGATATCTAGGTAATGGATAATTCAATAGAGTTAAAGAGGTATTTAGCTCTGAACTATTTTTTTTGCAGAGATCCCAATTAGTACTCAACCAATTTCATCTCCCACACTAGATCACATTTTCCCTTTTACAGGGATAGTCCTAAACTCATTATTAAGACGAACATCAATGGTTGCAAAGTATTATTTATCTATTGACTTGTAGATATCACCCAGCTTCTGGCTAGGTTCCCAAATCGGATACCAACTGCATTTTGGCAGAGCTCAACTCTGTCTAAAAGGAAATACCAAAAACAACATAAATGTAATAATTTCTCAATGTTAGCGAACTACAAATTCTTAAGCACAGAAATGAATGTACTTACTACACAGTTAAGCTAGAAGCTAACCAACGGGAAAAGGTCCGATGCCACCTGTATGTAGTTCCTGGTCTACCTCTAAGGCCATTAGTTTGAGCATTGTCCACTACGACTCATCTCATATTCACCCTTGCTCTTACTGCAGAGCTCAAATTCCATTACGGGCTTCCTCTTCGTAGTGCCCAGTCCCTTCGAGCAGTGTGTATACATGGCTCCCTATCTCGCAGAAGGATAGCTACTGCATGTAGCTTTTTCTTCCCTTCTAGAATTTTACCACTAGTATAAATACTTGAAAACAATAAAAGCTCTAGCTTCCACTTGGGAAGTCTGTTCGTCTAACAAATTCCATCTACCAGGCAAAGTTTCCTAGGAAGTGCCAAGTGGCGACTACTACTATGCTCAGAAAACGTTAAATGGGAACAACTCTCCATAGTCTAGGCTCAACAACTCCATCGAGAAAATAGTTTGCCACGTGGAGGTTGTGGTTTCCATCAAATGCCACGTAATGTGAACGTGCTTGCAATCGATATGACTCAACCTCTTCGATTGTGCTGTGGAATCCTAACCAAGTTTAAGATAATCAATTGTACCTAAATATTTAAACAAGAGGTTTTTAAGACCACCGAAGATTATCAAAACAATCATATATACTCCTATATGTATACATATATACATTAATAACTTCCACTATATTCTCTATAGTAAAGCTATACATTGAAGGTGTAGGTTTAGGAGTAGGCATACCTATATATACTTAAATACTTGTCTTGTATTTGTTTATAGCTTTCGCAACTATTTTATTAATCCTTCTTACCTATATATGCATAACACATATATAAGTACATATCTTAGGATCATTTATCTTTCTTTCGGTAATGTTCTCAAATGACTACGTATATATATATATATAGATATAATATTCCTCACCCCTCGTAGGGTTTAGCATCGTCACGCCGACGTCTCCTAGCCATTCCGCTATACCCCCTTAGTCGATTCATTTTCCCATCCCTTTAGTTGCATCATTATAAGTTTATGATTTAGAAATTAACCACATAGTGACAAGGTTTACTGGTGGGGCCTTGGCCTTGAGCTCCTCACCAATAAACAAGTGCAATAAATAATTGTATCTATAGAATAATTAGGGTGAAAAGGAGGGATGCTACATCCTCCCCCCCTTAACAATAAAACCATCCTCGGTGTTCATACTTCTGAGTAATTTATCTTCTCTTCTGTTGTCTTCCCTTTGGTATTCTTGATCACCTTCGAACCTTCACGATTTTTTTGTTTTTTACAAGTCACTAGCGTTCATAATGCTTTAAGAACTTGTACATTTTATAGACAAGATCTTCTGACATTCTTCAGTATAACATACTTACACATCAAAAAATTTCCAATAGTAAATGTTTAACATTTATCATTCATCCTCATCCTTGAGGAATATTTTTCTTACTCAAGCATTCATAACATTCACACATAACGATATCCAATAGTCTAGTTTACAAGACAAATCATTAATATTTGTTATATCATAACACATATCTTTCAACAACACTTTTTTTATCATCATACACTCCCATGAGTTTGGAACTTTAGAAGAACTCTAGTGAGCACAAAATTCTTCCTTGAATTCTGTCACCGATTCCTGTGGACTTACGGGCTACACGTTGAGGTTACTGTCCTTTTTTATTGCTAGTCAAAAAAATTTCCTCCTCAGGACATCAAACAACACCCTATCTTCAGATGCCAATCTTTGTGCCTAGGTCTTTGCCATTGATACCACAAAACTCTCTCATAATTCCCCTTAAGCCTTCTTGCTTGAGTCTAAGAATTTCTTTTCCACCCAGCCTCCTCCTTGAGTCTAGGAAAAGTTGCTTTATCAAAGTAGAGTTGCGTCAATTTTTTCCACCTCAAGCCTCATGCTTGAGTCCCAGAATATTCTTTTCTCCTCAAACCTTCTCATTTGAGTCCAGGAAATAACAATCATTTATTACTGCTTGTATTTTTGGTTAGCCACAACATGTAACATAATAGATCAACATCAAATAGGTTAATCTATTTACTCATCAGTTTGAACTTGTGCTTTTATCATATTCCTCCATGAGTCATTTATCTTACCATATGCTTACCATGTATACTGTATCACGTCCATGTCTTTCCACAAGTTCCAAATAATTTTTCCCATCTGAGAATTCATTTGTTAGTAGCACATAAGTCAAATTTGCAAGAAAATCCTTTCTTTAAGCATACTAATAAGAAAGTCACCCTTCATATTATATTATCCATACATAATTATCTGAAATGAAAATCCTCTTTTGGTTCCTTATTTTCATCATTACAACATGGTTCATCACGAGTAAGATACAAATTGATTTTTTTTTCTTGGCACATTATTTCCTAGGAAAGCATGTGCATACAATAAAAATTATAATAGATTCCGTAACTTCCGAAGACTCCATGATCACCTCCTTTCTTACTACGCACAACTAGCTTACCAGGCTTACACAATTCCTTGAACCCAAAATAGCATTGTTTCTTTGATGACCCATGGGATAGTATGACCACTTAACCCTAACTTTTAGATATCATCCCCTTCAAATATAATTTATACAACTTTTTCTTTGTACACCCTAACATCATGTAAGTAACAACCAATCACCTATGTATCTACCTGCACACCTTTATAAAGATAACTACCTACCTTTATAAGGGTGCCTGCATATCTCCTTATTATATGACGCTCATATGCCAAGGTACAAGTTTGCTTGTGTTACCACTTTTTGGTACTGTAAATAACACATAAATCAATATACCAAAATGAAACTAAATTATCAACATATCTATAAATCTTGTTTCACAAAAATATAACTTTTTATAACACCTACTCATAGTATTCCAACATCCATAGTAAAGAATAAACATATACAAAGTCATACCTTTTCATCATAGGCATCCTATTTAGAACACACATGTATACTAAGTAATTATAACCATTTACCTTTTGGTTGTTCACTTACAAGAAGGGTACAAACTTGCCCCAATGTCACTATACAATCACATATAATCAAGGAGACTCTCACACATTATCCTCCTTTATAACCTTACAATTTTCTAGTCATAAAGAACTTCACATCTTTAAGATGTCTAAGTAAACACATTAGAATTAACTCTTTTTAAAAGAATCTAGATACCATAGCGCATAAAAACAAATAACTCATAATTCCTAGAATTTGTTTTTAAAGAACAAAATCTACATAACCATACTTTCTTTACTACTAAATCATAACCAATCAAGCACTTTAGAGAATTTACTATTGATGTCATCAGCATTGTAACTTTGTAAAACTTTCTTGTCGTCCAATGGATCTAATTTGTAGAGTAGGAGAAGAATTTCACCGATTAGTATTTATCAAATAAAAGATCATTAAAATGCATAGTGAAGCATACACAATACTCACATATAGACAATGCTAAGTCATTATAACACATAAGTAAATGGAACATACATACTTGCAATTCCAATACGTTTTATCGGTTACCTCTTGTCGATCCTTGGAAATGAAATTTTTCGCTATCATTTATAAATGGAGTTCCCTTGCTAGTTCTACCAACATCTATTTTCTTTCTTCAGCTAAGCCTAGTTAGCCCGAGTGTTTGCAACCTGTAGCTCTGATGCCATATGTAACATACCCATAAAATTTGGTGCTCTATTTTGGAAAGATAGCCAAAGTTTTTCCCTCACAAATCAACATATAAGTATGTTAAGAAAACCATTATCAAAAGGAAACATTCTTCAATGAATCTAATTGTGATTTTATGAAAAGTTATCGGCTAAGTCAATCTTCACTATTTTTAAATCTTGATCTATGAAACGAGTTACTCTATAAACCTGGATAGAATAATGTAAATAGTTAAAATATTGAAATTTCAACCCCATTGATGAACAAAAACTGCTTTTAGTGCAACAATCATATTAATAATCACCTTATAAATGGAATGACTCTTATTAAATAAAGGGTTCCTCCTCAATTCCACACACCATCTCATACAAAAATCCAATTACCATATTTCCCATACATATGCAAATCGTATTCATTAGTAATAAAGTTACAACCTCCTAATTACTTACGTCTATTTTTCTTTTGGATATTCTCCATCATAAGTGATAAGAGTATCATTTGTTATCACTTATAGCTTTGGTGTTTTCAAGGTATTTAACCATATAGATTTCCTATATACAGAATTCAACGAAAGTATAACAAACACATCTATACTGTTGGTTCAATGGCATAAAACAATGATTATAAACCCTTCAGATTTAATAATGTAAGCCCCTTCTAATTTACTCCATCAATACTCTTTTAAAGTTGAAACAATATCTATGCCTATAAATAAATTACTTACCAAACTTTACATAATGAACGTTGACTTCCTTCACATTAATTATAGTATTGTAATTCCGTAGTTGAAACAAAGTGTAAACCCAACAACTAATGGCCGGACTGTAACTTTATCACACACACACATATATATAACATCCCGAAAATCATAAAAATTTAAAATTTTTCATAGTAACATTAATTGTTATAAATACCGTGCGGAAGTATAATAAATGTTTGTTTGTTTAACTAGTTATCACAATGTACTAGACATGTTACATTGAATTATGTGTGTGTAGTGTATTACAAAATATGCGTCATGCTTTTATATCTATAGTATACTATTTCTGGATTCAATGTATGTGCTAACTGTTTCCTTTTCTTGTTGATGATGAAGGGGTCCTATGGGCACCCTAAGGCTTAATTAGTTATTTAGCTAAAGCATTGAACTTCTATTGTAGATAGCAGGTAAGAGAAAATATTGTTTCGAAAAACATAGAGAGGTCCTATTTAACTTCAGTTAGCCTTCAATGTTTATAAAAGGAATTAGAGTAACTCAAGTATTCCAGGGTGAGATATATTTTGGTTGTTCCTTCAGTTAAAAATCTTTATTGACTAGTTTATATGATCTCACTCCATTTCTCAGCATTTATGTTCTTTTTATTACACATGTATTTGTATAATGTTGAAAGTGTTGAGCGTCGAAATTAATGTTAAGATGTTTTTACATCCCACACCTAGGAATTACAACCCGAAATCAAAATCTATAGAATCATATCCTAAGTTCCAATGTTTTTATGGTAATTCTATACCGAAATTTTGATCCTATGTACTATATGCATAACCTATATTGAAATGTTATTATGGTGACTTTGAAAAAATTCTATAGTTATAACTATGTACTTTATGCACTTTTCTCTATTAAATTTTACTATGGATATTATAATACTAGAACCTTGTAGTAATAACCATACAATAGTGTGGATATAATATTCGTAGTTTTCATACCATGTACAAGGGTTTGATTTTTTAAATGACTTTAGGAACAATGTAACCATGTGTTATTATGGTTATGAGTCTCACCATATCGCATGGTCAAAACATTAGCTTAGGGTATGGTGCAAGGCAATTCATACGAAATACTTGGATATATAATAGTAGTTTGACCTTTGATTAGACCTATCCATACTATGGTATGCTAGTAACCCATGCAAGATTGAACCATGACTTTGTTATAATGCGATGGCAGGGTGACGTATACAGTAGATATGGAAATTAAAGTGCATTTAAAGTGTTTGGAGTGGAGAGTCTAGTGGCATTCCCCGTGGCTAGTCTTCATGTGGTTTCCTTGATAGTGATGCTAACCCTAAATGCGTTGGGATTTACCTCGACGAGAGCAGTAAATCGGAATTCATTTGGTAGGGAGTGGGGTTTGGAGAGGCCGATAGGATACAATTTCTTAGGGTTCAGAGGGATGTTTTGGAGTCACCTCTCCAGGGTTCGATACCCTGACTTGTAACTCGAAATCTTTGCATAGTGAGCTCTATGAGCTGTGTCCTTCCTTCGCTGAGTTGACATGGTATAATGGGTTCTGGTTCTCGTCGGAATGTAGGAGTGAGTGGGTTCAGAAGCAAGGTTCTCTTGAGAAGGTAATGTCGGTGTTACATTCTTACTACTCACGATTGTTTATAATGTTGGCAGCTTTCTGTATTTGTTTTTGAGCTTCATATTTCAACTTTTAACCACGTTATGTGTTGTGTGGTAGCTGCTTCTCGGATTTGGATTTCTATGTTCAAAACTAAGCAGGAATGTGCTTGAAAACCGATAAGACTTGGTGGTTTTCCTGTAGGTTTCAACTTGGCAAATTATTGGTCATTGTCTGGTTGAGGATGTTGTTTCCATTGTAATGTTTGTGAGTCAAATGGAAAGTGTAGGGAGGATGGGATCCTCGACCTACCTCGACGTTAACTCTACAGCATTTTACTGTGCATTAACTTGTTGAAAGAGTAACAACTATGTGATAGGGGTTCAACCCTCGGCTATTTGATTAATGAAAAAGGTTCTGGTATTTGGAACTATATGTTGTTTTATGAGGACCATGTCTGAGAGCAATGCTCCTGGAATCCTACATTATTTTTCTTAAGTGATGTTTGTTATACAGTGACAAGGGAAAAACCCTTTCTTGAATGTTTATAAAATGATGTGTTTGTTAAAGGTCAAGAGCCAAAAATGGCTAATGCCTAGTTTTGTAGTTTCAAACCTAAACTTGTTTTGTAAAATGATAAATTCAAAGACTGTGTAATGGATATCTGTACGTGCTGAGACCTAGTCTCATATGTACCGTTTCGTCCAATGATGGGTTACTAAAATAGGTTTGTTTTGCAAACATTCAGCTATTTTATTATCAATGTCTTTAAGCCCTTTGTCGAATGTAGTTCTGCGTGTGACTGTGATACTAGTCAATGTTATTAAAGGCAAAAAACCCTAGTTTGAAACCCTGTCCAAATGATTTCTGTGTTTATAAAGGGTTTTGGTTATAAGGGTTGTGGAACCCTAACCAACACTAGTATTATTTTGTTTTATTTACTGTATAAATAATAAGGGTATTGAATGAGAAATAACATGTACCTGCAAGGTTTCATTGTAATCGTGCTCTGTCTTTCTATTTTGATTTGATGAGAAAAACTTAACTTAGATTATTTGAGAATACCAAGGGTTTGAGACTTAGGACATTTGTCCGAAATAGAATTTGTTTTTGTGTTTGTTTGATATAAGATAACAATGATAAAATAAGTGCTAGCAGTTCTGCATATTAGATATGTTTGTTTTTGATCTTTTCTACAACTATTTTAAATTCATAAAAGTTGATGAAATGTTGAACTTAGTATTTGTTAAATTTTGAGCATTAATTCACAATACTCTTGGATCTTTACTGAGAGAATAACATATACATTGTATCAATGCATAACAATCACAATAAGCACGACAAGCATCACAAGAATCAAAAGCATGAGAGACAAGAGACACAGAGTTTCCATAGGGAAAACTCCAAGGTGAAAAACCCCACAACTTCCTTAGAGATAGAGAGAGAAATGGCTCAACGAAAGTACAACCAAAATACACTTGAGATAGTCTCCTGGTAAGCAGATGATCCTCCTCCTCACTAGTGCGCAACTTTCTGAGTGAGAGAAGTGTGACTTTTCGAATGATCCAAATAGAGATCTCCCGATCTCTATTTATACTAGTCTGTTTTCCCAGTGATCTTATGGGGCCGACTTGTCTATCTAGATACATCCATAATATAATATATATTTCAGGGCCGACCCCACACATGGTGATCTAATAACCCATCAGCAAGTCCACACACTTGCAACGCTTGTCAATCCACATGATGATCCGGATTTATGTGGGAACGAAACAAAAGATAGCATATACAGAATCATATACAGAGATATATTGCAAATAACACAGTGATACAGTAAACACATATTCTATTAAATAGCCGAAATAGAATAGACTGTAAAATACAATAGCTAGAATGGTGGTAGCTATCTCTGAGAAGAGATGTGGCTGCTATGCTCATTCGTGCCAAGATGAATACAAAGAGAAGCCGAAAGGGCCTATTTATCATAAGCATGAGGGAAAGAATCCCAAACATCCAAAATAACCCTAGAAGATGAACCGTCATAAATTTTACGGCCCCAAGGTGGTTAGTTGAACAATCAACTTCCCAGGGTCATAACTTTTGCATACGATCTCCGTTTGGGGCGCTTGGTTTCCCGTTGGAAAGGTCTATCTGAGATTTAGAAACTTTCAATTGGGCCCAAATGTGTGCCGTAGGCAACCATTTGGTCCCCCAAATGTGTGCCGTTGGCAACCATTTGGTCCCCCAAATCACCAAAAAATGTCGTTTAGGGCCTCAAAATGGCTCCAGAAGTTCAGGACCCGATAAATTGCTAAAAATAGTAATTTACCAAAATTGCCAGAAGGCTGTTTTGAGCTAGTTGGAAGAGGTGGGCCACCACCAATATCCACCTTGATCAATCCTCCCTCCTTAGGAAGCAATGGTCTCCATCCCGTTAAATCCCTTATCATATGTCGAGCTATGTGTCGAGTTGAGCTCTTGGTGCGACATTTGCTGAAGTGGAAAGGTTGCCTTACTTTGACATCTTCAGAGGATTGTAATTGTTGTTGATGGATGCGCTGGAGCTATTCAACAGTTTTGGTTGTTGTGGTATCCTTGGTATGCACCGGTGTGGATGGTTTCCTTTTGGAGGAGCACCTTGAATGCGTGGCCTTGCACTGTAGAGGTACCCGAATAGGCGACGCTGCACTAACTTTGTGTTTTTCTTGTTTCTACTGAGTAGAAGGATAATCTACAGAGGTTGTGGATGTATCTATGATCTGATGTTCACCCTTATTGGCATTTGCGAATAGGGAAAATTTCCTAGTGTGGGAGATTATCTTCCTACCTTGCTTGGTTGGGGTAGGTGAAACTGTCTCTAGTATCCGATAGAGTTGTCCTCCCAAAGTGACAATGACACTGCGAGGTTGGAATTCATATACAGCATGACGCTTCCACATATATGGCTGTCCTAAGAGAACATCACATACTTCGAGTGGGGCCACATCACATAATACCTCATCTTTGAAGGGCTTGATGCCATATGGTAGGCGACATTGGTGACTGACACGGATCCTTCGTCCTTGGCTTAGCCATCAAATGGTGTATGGTTGTGGGTGTGGCACTATTGGTAGCTCCAATTTCTTGATGACTTCTTTCGAGATCAGGTTCTTCTGGCTGTCGTTGTCCACAACAAAGTGTAGGGGAATTCCCGTCACCCACATCTGTGAGTGGAAAAGGCACTCCTCTGCCTCCGATTCTTCAGGCTCCTTTGGATGAATCTGTGTGGTGGAAACGACGGCACTGGGTTCTGCATCAATGATATGCTTCCCTTTTTGTGTGGCTGTGAAATTAGGTTCTGAGTCAGAATCGAAATTGGGATCTGATTCTGAAGCTTTGATCTCAGCCACCAATGACTGTTTTGAGCGACATTCATCAGTGTTGTGCCAAGGACTTTTGTGGAACTCACACCACTTCCCGGTGTCCTTCTTTTCCTTTTCGTTACCCTTCTTCTATTGTGGTTGGGCCTGGTTGTCCTTTCCCTGCCCCATGTTCTGCGAGCCAGAGTTTCCCTTAACCTGCTTCTGCACAGGTCTGAAGTCACGCTTGTTCTTTTGTTGAAATTTCTACTTGATTTTGACAGCATATCGATAGGAGGATCCGAGTGAAGAGATTTCTAGGAAATACATCTCTGTTCAGATGTATCGGTGTAGGCCACTGCGATATATCATTACTAGGTGCCGCTCGGAGTCCTTGATACCTAGCTTTGTGCACAAGGTATGAAATTTTTTGGTGTACTCTGACACCGTTTGGTCCCTCTCTTGATGTAGAATGGTCCATTTTGTGTACTGGTCATCATAGTTTCCAACAGGGTACTGTTGTTCCTTGACGGCATCTATAAAAGAGGCCCAAGTGGGATTGGAATATTTAAACAATCCTGACTCGTCTGATGAGATTTGCTCACAATAAGTTTCCCACCAATGTTTGACATGGGGGACGACCTTAAGGAGTGCAAAGATGATCTTTTCCCTGTCAGAAAATTGGTGGATAGAGAAATACCCTTCTAGTAGATTCAACCACTTATATAGGGAATCGACATCGATATGGCCTTCAAATAAAGGAATATCAAAACTAACTTGTACCTTGAAGGGAGTCATATCTCCGAAATGGCTGCTCGTTGAGGGTGCATTTGCCGTTGTTGGCATGTGTCGAAGGATCTCGGTGAAATTATCCATCATCTCGTTCCTCTGTCGCGCGAGGGATTCCTCGAGCAACAACTTGATAGTATCTACTGATCCGTCGTCTCTCTTTTCTTCCGCCATGGGAGGCTGTTTGGGGCGGCGAGAGTGGTCTTCGCAAGTGAAACTAGTTTGAGACCCAACTCTCTGTATCCTGACCTCGTCGGGGACATGCATCGAGAAACAATCAAAGAGTAGACCGCTCTGATACCACTGATCCGGATTTACGTGGGAACGAAACAGAAGATAGCATCTATAGAATCATATACAAAGATATATTGCAAATAACACAGTGATACAGTAAACACATATTCTATTAAATAACGGAAATATAACAGACTATAAAATACAATAGCTAGAATGGTGGTAGCTATCTCTGAGAAGAGATGTGGCTACTATGCTCATTCATGCCAAGATGAATACAAAGAGAGGCCGAAAGGGCCTATTTATCATAAGCATGAGGGAAAGAATCCCAAACATCCAAAAACCTAACCCTAGAAGATGAACCGTCATAAAGTTTGCAGCCCCAAGGTGGTTAGTTGAACAGTCAACTTCCCGGGGTCATAACTTTTGCATACGATCTCCGTTTGGGGCACTCGGTAGCCCGTTGGAAAGGTCTATCTGAGATTTACAACTTTCGACAAGGCCCAAATGTGTGCCATTGGAAACCAGTTGGTCCCCCAAATTGCCAAAAAATGTCGTTTAGGGCCTCAAAATGGCTCTCGAAGTTAAGGACCCGAAAAAATGCTAAAAATAGTAATTTACGAAAATTGCTAGAAGGCTATTTTGAGCCAGTTGGAAGAGGTGGGCCGCCACCTATATCCACCTAGATCACATGATGACACTTACTTATAGAGGAATAACACATCTCTTATAAGGGTACAATAAATATATATGAAATACATTCTGAAGCTACATATACATCAACACTCTCTCTTAACTAGGAAGGTATTTCTCAACACAGTTCTGCTAGACAAGTCTTCTTCTCGGGATAATCATCATTGATGCATCATCATCATCATAGTCACTACTCCTGCTATCTCAACCAATATCTAACTCTAGTCGTCATAGGAAGTTCTACAAAGCCAGTCCTTTTTCATACTGGATGTAGGCCCATCACCTGCATGTCTTCATCATCATTGGCCATATTGTGGAATCCTCAGGACTTATTACATGCGTCACAAAACATGGCTACAGCATCCCAGGCTATTACGAGCACATAGCTCTACCTATCGGATCTCCCAGGAGCACATTACATGTGACCCATCACAAAACCTGGTTGAAGCATCCCAGGTTGTTACAAGCACACAGCTCTAACTGTCGGATCTCCCAGGAGCACATTACATGTGATCTCACCACAAAACCTAGCTGAAGCATTTCAGGCCTTTTTCATCCTGTCCTGATCTCCCAGGAGCAAATTACATGTGGTCATGGCAAAACCTGGCTGAAGCATCTGAGGCCTTTTTCATCCTATCCAGATCTCCCAGGTGCAAATTACATGCCATAGGACAAAACCTCGCAAGAGCATCTCAGGATGTTATGGGTACACAACTCCGACCTGAAGATCTCCTATGGCACAAATTACATGTCCTCCTAGAGCAATGTATCGAAATAGCATCCCAGGCTGTTATGGGTACGCAACTCCGACCTATAGGATCTCCCAAACATGCTCATCTGCACAACCTGATCCACGACCACAAAGTATCATCTGATACTGACCATACATCATCCTGATGTACACATGATCATCCTGATCATCATCACTGCAACATCTTGTTGCATGTCCTCTGGAGAAGCTCGTCATCCACAATCACCCTGATCATACAATGCATCCATCTGATGCACACAAAGTATCTACCTGATATATATCATCATACATAGTGTATCCACCTGATACATAGATACATGATCCACACAATGTATCCATCAACATACATGATCTACCTTATCATACAATGTATCCACCTGATACATATACAGATACATGGTCCAAGCATCCAACATGATGCATATACAAAATACATAGAAATGATCCAACCGATCATATCCATCATCCAACATAATCAGTACATACATATAAATGATCCAACTGATCATATCCAGCATCCAACATGATGCGTACATACATATAAATGATCCAACTGATCATATCCAGCATCCAACATGATGCGTACATACATATACATATAAATGATCCAACTGATCATATAAAGCAGAAACTAGAACATCATCCTGATGCTCATCATCCAGCGGTTACATCCACAACCATGTGAAGGATCCTCCTTCCAACATGCTTGGAATGGCTTCAGCAAATGTGTCCATCACTTCTTCCTCAAAGTGTCCTCGATCTGAAGAACACCAAGCCTCTCCCTGAAGTACTCAAACTTCACCTTGGCTAGCGGCTTCGTCAACACATCTACAATCTGATCGTCCGTCGCAACATATAGGAGATTCACATCTCATCTCTGCACCATATCCCTGATATAGTGATATTTGATCTCTATGTGTTCTGAACTGTCATGAAACATTGGGTTCTTAGATAACTTCACACAACTCTGGTTATCGCAGAAGATACCAGTAGCATCCAATGGGAGATCAAATAAATCAGACAATAGCTTCCTTAGCCATACTACCTCACAACTAGCTGAATAGGCTGGAACATACTCTACCTCAGCTGTACTCAGTGCTACACAGGACTGCTTCCTGCTAAACCAAGAGATCACACCTGATCCCATACTGAAGCAGCATCCAGATGTGCTCTTCCTATCTACAGCATTGCCAGCCCAATCTGAATCAACATAACCCTGTAGTTTAAACTTTTGATTCGCTTCATACTTGAGCCCAAAATCCGCTGTACCCTTCAGGTACCTCATAACATGCTTTATAGCAACCAGGTGAACACTCCTTGGATCCATTAGGAACTGGCTCAATGTGTTCACAGCAAAGAAAATATATGGTCGTGTGTTCGTCAGGTACATCAAGGACCCAATCATCTGACGATACATAGAGACATCAACCGGCTCAGATGAAGCATCACATAGAAGCTTCAGATTTGATGCCATCGGTGTGGCCATGGCCTTGCAATCCATCATCCCGAATCTCTTTAGGATATCTATTGTGTACTTCCCTTGACCAAGGAAAATCCCACCTGTACTCTGCCACACCTCCATACCTAGGAAATAATGCATCGTTCCCAAATATTTCATATCGAACTCAGCAGCAAGATTCCTCTTAGTATCTGCAATCAATCTGTCATCTCCTGTTACAAATAAGTCATCCACATACAGGAGTAGAATCACAAGATTCCCTTCTTCAACATTGTAGTAAAGGTTGGAATCTGCTTTACTCTTGGTAAAGCCTAAACTAGATAGAAAACTATCCATTCTACCATACCAAGTTCTGGGAGCTTGCTTTAAGCCATACAAGGCTTTCTTCAATCTGCACACATATGACTCTCTCTCATGTATTTCAAAACCGAGTGGCTGCTCCACATATACTTCTTCTTCAACTAAACCATTCAAGAAAGCCGTCTTGACATCCATCTGGTGTATTTTCCATTTCATTGTTGCAACCAGGGCAAGTACTATTCTGATGGAAGTATACCTGGCTACAGGTGCAAAAGTTTCTTCATAATCTATTCCCTCTTTCTGAGAGAAGCCACGAGCTATGAATCTTGCCTTGTATTTCTCTACACTGCCATTTGCAGCATGCTTGATTTTGTAGATCCATTTGGAAGTCACAACAGACTTCTCTTTAGGTCTTGGGACAACATCCCAAACATCATTCTTCATTATTGATTGGTATTCCTCAACCATGGCATCCTTCCATTCTTTCTTTTCCGCTGCTTCTTCATTACTGGAAGGTTCTTTGTTCATAATGTCACAGAGTAAAGCAACATAGCTAGTATGTGATCTGGTTCTCTTCTTTACTCTGTGTTCTTCTTCTGGAATGCCAAACCTTTCTGCATCTTCAATGAGCTCTCTAGCCCACGCAAGTTCCCTCTTGTGAGAGTTATCTTCACGGGGTGGATCTATAGGTTCTTCTGGATCTTCAAACTCACAAACAACTTTTGGAATTGCTTCAGTCATGGTAGTGTCTTGAAATCTAGTTTCCTTAGGTTCTTCATAAACTTCGATAGGTGCCTTCCTTGATTTGATGAGTGCTAAGTTTTCATAAAATGTCACATCCCTGCTGACATCAATCATCTTGAACCCTGGAAAGTATATTCTGTAAGCCTTTGAGCTTTCATTGTAACCCACAAAGATACCCTTCTTTCATGAAGGATCTGGTTTGGTCGTCTTTTCCTTTGGGACATGAGTGAATACTGCACAACCAAATATTCTGAGATGGATGACTTCAGGTTTCTTACCAGAAAAAAACCTCTTCTGGTGTCTTGTTGTCCAATATCTTGTGGGGTGTTTTGTTATGCACATATACAGCTATTCTAGCTTCTTCTGCCCATAGATGCATAGGTAGATCTTGGTCATGTAGCATTGCTCTTGCTGCTTCCATGATTGTTTTGTTCTTCTTTTCTACAACTCCATTCTGTTGTGGATTGTAAGGAGCAGTCAACTCCCTCTTAATCCCTGAATCACTGCAAAGCTTCTTGAAGTCACCTGAGGTGAATTCTCCACCATTGTCGGATCTGAATGTTTTGATATTCTTGTCATTTTGATTCTCCATCAAGGTTTTGAATTCCTTGAACTTATCAAACACCTCATCCTTGTTCTTCAAGAAGTATACCCAAGTCTTTTTGGAGAAGTCATCAATAAATGAGACATAGTAAACATACCCACTTAGAGAACTGGATGACATAGGACCACATACATCTGAGTGGATGATTTCCAGGATATCCTTTTCCTTGCTTTCACTGCTTGGGAAAGCCTTCTTAATATTCTTACCTTTTGCACATCCTTTGCAAACACATTCATGTTTGGTCTTTATTTCAGGAAGACCCTCTACTACCTTTCTTGTAATTGGAAGTGCCCTATAGTGCATATGAGCAACTCTTCTGTGCCAGAGTTCACTTGGCTCCATAGATTCATGCACCATGGCATGTTCAGGTTGTCCCTTCAATTTATACAAACCTCCCTCTTGCTCTCCAATCACTGCTGCATCATCTATGGTATTTCCATTTGGCCACATTAGGACTTGTCCATTCACAAATGCAACCCTCATACATTTTGCATCCAATGTAGAGATGGAGAGTAAGTTCTTCTTGAGACTAGGTACATAAAGGTCTTCTTTCATCTTCAAAGATTTTCCAGAATCTAGGTTTTAGGAGGCTTCACTACTTCCTTTGATTGGGTATTTATAATCATCCCCAAGTTTCACCTTATGGGGTGATTCATGTTCACATAGGTTAACAAAAGATTCCTTAAACCTAGTCATGTGTTTGGAAGCCCCACTGTCAATTAACCAATCATTACAACCATGGGAGATAGTACCTATGAGAGCAGAGATCAGAACATACTCTTCTTCACTTGATGAGTCATCGTTACTATCATAACTTGCTTCCCTAGCCTTCTTCTTTGGTGATTCATCATCCTCGACAGCATGAGCATGAAACCTTCTTTTTCTACCCTTCTTCTTCTTGTTGAAGTTGTTGCTGTCCTTCTTGTTCTTGGGACAATTTATGGCAATATGTCCTTTCTCATTACAGGTGAAGCATATTCTTCTTTCTTTGAAGTGATGTGAATATTTCTTGGAGTGAGATGGCTCTCTCTTGGACTTCCCTTTCTTGGTGTGAGCTGTGAGAGCTTGATCTTCATTCCCCATCTTTTCTTCTCGTGCCACAAGCCTTGCTTCTTCTTGTGAGCATTCTTCCCATAGTCTATTGAAGGAAATCAACTTCTTTCTTGCACATATTCCTTGAATGAAGGAGTCCCATGACTTAGGTAAGCTATTCAGAGTGGTCATAACAACTTCACCATTCTCCACCATTTCATCCACTTCTCCTAGTTGTTCCTTGATCTGGTACACCCTTGAAAAATAAGATTGAATGGTTTCTCCATTCTGAAACTTTACTCCTTTCAATTGGTTCCACAGGGTCATCTTCCGATTTATGTTCCTCCCTTCAAATAGCTTGGTCAAAGAGTCAAACATCTCTTTGGGTGTCTTTAGAGAAGACACATGGGGTATGAGATGGTCTTTGATAGAATTGTTGAGATATTGTAACTTCAAAGAATATTATATTTGTACTTTATTATTCCGGAGATGTTTCATTCCTCCATGAAGATCTTATTGTATATCCGGAGATGTTTATTCCTCCGTCGGAATGTGGTAACTCGGGTTATTAGACTTCCCTAGTGGGGGTCGGCCCTGTATGTGTTATGTGGGTCAAAGGGTTATTAGACTACCCTAGAGGGGTCGGCCCAGTCAGTTGTAGTGGGGTATTTAACCCATTGGTTAAATAGGAGCCTATGTGTACTTGTGTAAAAGATATGTCAGAGTGGTGTATAAATAGAGGAGGTGTGTTCCTCGTTTGATACACTCACACACTTGAGGATAGTGCACTTGTGGAGGAGAGGTCTGCTATTGTGGAGGAGGAGATCATGTCTCAGGGTTTCATCTTTGTATATTGCTGGTCATCTATATTGAGGAAGCTTTGCTGGGTTTTCTACCCCATGAGGGTTTCCCAGGATAAATCTCTGTCTCTTGTGTTTATGCTATGCTTGTTGTTTCTTCAGTGATCCTGCATATGATATTATTGTGAAATGGAATGTAATGCTGCTATTTTCTGTCTTATCATATTAAATCTTAACATGGTATCATAGCTAACCTGAAGGAAGGCAAGGTATGGCACTTACGACACTTGCTTTACTTACGACAATTTGAAGGTTAGAGTTTTACATAGCAAAAACCAGTCATCGTGGCACTTTCTCTATAAATACATTTATGCGAAGGTTCAGGGTCTGAAAAGTTTACAGGTCGAACATAACATCCCCAGGTACCTTGTTTCCACAGGGCACGCTCAGATTCGTTGTACTTTATGAGTTATGATCAGTACAAGTTAGGGTTTCTGCCTCTTCCAGATCTCAGTCAAAATCAGGTGACCTTGGAAAAAAGGTCATAACTTGGGATACGAAGATCCAAATGAAATTTCGTAAAAAGTGACAGGTAGTACACGGAATGTACTATCTCAGGAAACTTTTTCAGAGGCTGAAGGTGAACCAGTGACACGTGGCACGCCGTACAAGTTTGCTCTCCTGTTTTATCCCATAAACAGGTCACGTTGCGACACTTGGCATAACGCTCTCTCAGAGAGTCCATTTGAAGTCAGACCTATCAGGATGGAAAGATAACAGGCCGAGCTATCTTAGGAAAAATTTTCAGAGGCCGAAGTTCAAACAGTGACACGTGGCATGCTTACAAGTTCGCTCTCCTGTTTTATCTTATAAACAGGTCACGTTGCGACACTTGGCATAACTCTCTCTCAGAAAATCCAATTGAGGTTAGACCTATCAGGATGGAAAGAGGACAGGTCAAGCTACTGCAGAAAATGTTTTCAGACCCTGTGGAGCAAAAATTTCAGAGTTATAACAGAAACAATCAGGTGCATATTTCTGTAAAAACAGAATTATTTTCGGAGCACCTTTATTCATGGCTTCTGGAATTTAGGGTTTCGGAGAAAGTTAGAATTTTTGGAATCAGAGTCCACGGCTAAATGATACTCGAGAAAATTGAAATTTAGAGACCAAGATTGAATTTTTTGGTTGGGTAGAAGATCGGGCTTGATCAAACCCTAGTTCGGGATTTTGATCAGAAAGATGGAAAATTAGGGCTTCAGCAAAAGTTGGAATTTTTGAAGTCTGTAACCACGGCTAGAAGCTCCTCAGAAAAATAAGATTTTAGAGCCTTGGATCGAACCTTTTGATTGGACAGAAGGGTGGGCGTCATCATACCCTAGTTCAGGTTCCTGTCCAGAAGATCCAGAAGTTTCGAAGGCAATTTTGAGGGGTCAAATTTTGGAGATTCCAAAATTGAAGTATGCCAGTTTGATCAGCTCAGCAAGACATATCCTTTCATCCATTCAGAAGTGTGAAAGTCAAAGATTGAATCTTTAGGGTTTCTCTAGCAAACCCTAATCAAGTTTCAGGGGGAGTTGAGGCTAAGGCCTTACATAAGAAGACTACAAGAAGTCTCGACAGGTATGACTTAAGGAGGTTCAGGTATGTCTTGAAATCTGATTCTTGATTAAGTTCATAATGTGTTTGCCTTCATATTATTTATTAGTACAATCTTGATTAAACTATCTTATCACCCTAATAACAGTATGAATGCATGTGAATGATCGAAGACATTCATTGTTTAGGGATATATGATTGCACTAATACACTGTGGTATTGTATGAGGTTGATGTTGTCTGCTAACAAGATTCAGGTACATCACGAAAGACAAATCAAGTTCCATGACCATGACAACATGAAGACAAAGACTCCTACATAATCTTTGATCACATAGAGGTTCTACTTATGAGGTATTTATGAGTTTGTTCTATTATGCTTAACCTATGAGATATGTAGGTTCGAGCACATGATCTCTAAATCATTGAAGAGAACAAAGAAGATATTGACTAGGTATGTTAAATAGATATACTAACCTTGGTATGTTTCCTATGAATCTTACCTTCTGTTAGTATCCCTTATATAAGTATACTTGGTATTATTAGATATGCTTATTCATAAAGTTAGTAATCAAGGGATTATGCATGTTATAATTGATGATATGCATGAGTAAAAGAAGGCTTCCCTGAAATCTTGAATACTAATGTTTATTATCTATAATCATGACTATACATTTTCAAGATTATTTAGAACTATAATGTTTTGATAGCATTTAGAATATACTAATGGGTGTATGTTTGTGTATGAGATCATGAGGATGACTCTTGAGCATGCACAGTGGTACATAATGAATAGAAGTACAAAAGACATACAGAAGATCAAGAGTGAGGCAACCACACAAACATAAAAGATAAGTATTTGAGTTGTTATTTGAAATAGTAATGTTATTGCCTGTAATAGGTTGTATGCATATTTGTATTCCTAGAATATATGATGCTGAGTGTAAACATTCATAGAGCATTGAACAGTATACTACTAATATGCATATGATTGGTAAGTTAGACAAACATTCCATTGTTGCTTGTCTAGAATGAAACCTCTTTGCTGACATGCTGAGAGCTGTGCACACTCTCGATAGTATGTTCTGGTAGAGATGGAAGGCATCTAGATAGCCACTGTATGCATACATGATATGGAAAAGTGTTGTGCCAAAGTATTGGTCAAAATAGTTGCATAACTATGTAAATGATATCTGTATGCATAATAGGTTATCATGTCAATATGATTTGATGATTATGAAGTATTACTAATCCTGTACTTAATTTTGATTTGTAGGAAAGATCATGATGAATGATGAACACTGAACAAGCGATGGATGTTCAAAAAAAGATTTACAAATCAAACACACTATAGAAGGCTTGTGGCTAGAAGATTATCTTAAAAAGAAGAAGAGAATCATGATGAGATGTTTTGCTCCAACTGAATAGATAAAAACCATTCTCTTAAATGGTACAATTAAAGAAGAAGTGTGAATCAGGTACCTAGGATCGATAATCAATTGATGAGCTTAATGATCACCATGGGTGATGTGGATCTCAACCTTTGCTACAAGGTTGAATATGGTTTCTATACACAAATGACATGGATGCAAGAAGGAACTCACCACAGAGTTCGAATGATATTGAGGCTCATATCAGTAGACCCATCTAACGAGAGATGGCACAGATAGATGGCTGCAGAAATGAAAATGAAAGATCTCATATTGATGCATTACTTCCTAGGTCTGGAAGTATGGCAAGGATCAGAAGGAATATTTCTCAACTAGGGAAAGTATGCCGAGAAATATTAAAAGGACTTGAGGTGTTGGAATGACCACTCTTATGGATTCCAACCTGAATAGTTAGTGGATATAACTCTGTACAGTCATATTATTGGGTGATTGATGTATCTAACATATACTAGGTTAGATATATGCTTTGTTGTGAACACCTTGAGTCAGTATCTAGTGGAAACTAGATAGTTGCAAAGCATGTGATGAGGCACCTAAAGGATACGATAGACTTTGATCTATGCTATCTTGGAGATCATGACTTCAGATGGCTACTCAGATGCTGATTAGGAAGAAAGTGTATCAGACAGGAAGAACACATCAAGAGGATGTTATTGTCTGGGATTAACCATGATCTCATGGTTTAGGTGGAAGCAGTCTAGTGTGGCTCTCAGCACAAGCAGAATATATGGCTGCTTGCTCTACTAGTTGTGAAGAAGTTTGGCTTCAGGATTGTTTGACTTAGAGATAGAACCAACTGTGATCCTATGTGACAAATAGAGTTGTATCAAGATGACATAGAATCCAGTGTTCCATGATAAGTAAAAGAACATAGGGATCTAACAAGATATGACGCAGAAAGGAACTATAAAGTTTGAATTTGTAACAGGTTACTGATGTACTAACCAAACCTCTACCTCAAGTGAAGAAGTTACCAACATACTAACCAAACCTCTGTCTCGAGTGAAATTTGAATACTTCCGAGACAAGCTTGGTGTAGCTCAAAAGGACCCTCCTCGGAAGGGGGAGTAGTATAGTCACTGATGATGAGATTGTCTCATCGAACAACAAGGTCGATGATGAGGTAACCTGTTCTCTACACCTAGATACTTAGAAATATTTAGATTTAGGACTCTTATGCTTAGAATACTTTGTTTTACTTATACATGCTTTTGATGTTAGATGTATTAGTAAGAATACATGCTTTCGATGATAGATGTATTGGTGAGAATACATGCTTTTGATGATAAGATGTATTGGTAAGAATACATACTTTTGATGACACATGTATTGATTAATGTACTTGTATGGTTGAGGATACTTGTACTTGTATTGATGAGAATACATGTGGGGATTGTATCATCCTTGAACACTTGTTCTAAAGTGAGCCGTAGATAGGTGTCTCTGAGAAAGAAAAGGGATTGTATCATCCCTGGACTTCGGTCCCTGAATTGATCCGTAGACGTATGGTCTCCGAAAATGAAGTCCTTAGTGGACAGTTGAGGGGATTGGATCATCCCTGGACATTCAGTCCTAAAGAGAGCTGTAGACGTGAGGTCTCTGAGAATGAAGTCCTTAGTGGACAGTTGAGGGGATTGGATCATCCCTGGACTTTCAGTCCTAAAGAGAGCCATAGACGTGAGGTCTCCGAGAATGAAGTCCTTAGTGGACAGTTGAGGGGATTGGATCATCCCTGGACTTTCAGTCCTAAAGAGAGCCGTAGACGTGAGGTCTCCGAGAATGAAGTCCTTAGTGGACAGTTGAGGGGATTGGATCATCCCTGAACTTTCAGTCCTAAAGAGAGCCGTAGACATGAGGTATCCGAGAAGTGGGGATTGTATCATCCCCGGACTTCGGTCCCTGAATTGATCCGTAGACGTGTGGTCTCCGAGAAGTGGGGATTGTATCATCCCCAGATTTCGGTCCCTGAATTGATCCGTAGACGTGAGGTCTTCGAGAAGTGGGGATTGTATCATCCCCAGACTTCGGTCCCTGAATTGATCCATAGACGTGAGGTCTCCGAGAAGTGGGGATTGTATCATGCCCGAACTTCAGTCCCTGAATTGATCCGTAGACGTGTGGTATCAAAGAAGTGGGGATTGTATCATCCCCGGACTTCAGTCCCTGAATTGATCCGTAGACGTGTGGTCTCCGAAAAGTGGGGATTGTATCATCCCCCGACTTTAGTCCCTGAATTGATCCGTAGACGAATGGTCTCCGAGAAAGTGATTTTTTTTTATGATGTGGTTACTTGTATCGGTATGGATACTTGTATTGATGATGTGGTTACTTGTATTGGTATGGATACTTGTATTGATGATGTGGTTACTTGTATCGGTATGGATACTTGTATTGATGATGTGGTTACTTGTATCGGTAGGATACCTGTATTGATGATGTGGTTACTTGTATCGGTAGGATACTTGTATTGATGATATGGTTACTTGTATCAGTGTGGATACTTGTATTGATGATATGTATACTTGTATTGACATGAATACTTGTACTAATGATGTGGATACTTGTATTGTTATGGATACCTGTATTGATGACGATACTGATGATCGTGTGATGATGATGTTGATGATCGTGTGATGACGATGCTGATGATCGTGTGATGATGATACTGATGATCGTGTGATGACGATCCTGATGATCGTGTGATGACGATGCTGATGATCGTGTGATGACGATGCTGATGATCGTGTGATGATGATGCTGATGATCTTGTGATGACGATGCTGATGATCGTGTGATGATGATACTGATGATTGTGAGGATCCAGATGTTGATGTTGTTATAGATGTTCGAGTGATGCAGAAGATAAAGACTCAGTACTGAAGATGTTGATGTTCCAGTATTAAATATGTTCCAGTAACTGCTTGAGTTACTGATGATGTTGAGAAAGCTTGCAATGATTTGTAGATGTATCATGTATGATGTTGATGACTCCTTGTTTGTGCAGATGCTGTTATAATATCCTTCTCATTAAGGGGGAGTGTTGAGATATTGTAACTTCAAAGAATATTATATTTGTACTTTATTATTCCGGAGATGTTTCATTCCTCCGTGAAGATCTTATTGTATATCCGGAGATGTTTATTCCTCTGTCGGAATGTGGTAACTCGGGTTATTAGACTTCCTTAGTGGGAGTCGGCCCTGTATGTGTTATGTGGGTCAAAGGGTTATTAGACTACCCTAGAGGGGTCGGCCCAGTCAGTTGTAGTGGGGTATTTAACCCATTGGTTAAATACGAGCCTATGTGTACTTGTGTAAAAGATATGTCAGAGTGGTGTATAAATAGAGGAGGTGTGTTCCTCATTTGATACACTCACACACTTGAGGATAGTGCACTTGTGGAGGAGAGGTCTGCTATTGTGGAGGAGGAGATCATGTCTCAGGGTTTCATCTTTGTATATTGCTGGTCATCTATATTGAGGAAGCTTTGCTGGGTTTTCTACCCCATGAGGGTTTCCCAGGATAAATCTCTGTCTCTTGTGTTTATGCTATGCTTGTTGTTTCTTCAGTGATTCTGTATATGCTATTATTGTGAAATGGAATGTAATGCTGCTATTTTCTCTCTTAGCATATTAAATCTTAACAAGAATCAACAATGATTCTCTTTGCCTTGGCCAAGTTCTTCTTATGCAATGCTTTAGCCTCTTCATCCTCTGGGATAGGAATGTCTTCTTTTATATATGAGTCCAACTCATTCTCTTCGAGGATTAACCCAATCATATACTTCCAAGCTCGGAAGTTATCAACCCCTTCAAGCTTATCCTTAAGCTTGGTGTGGTGAGACATTTTAAAGAGTACATCAAATGGAAATAGAAAAGATTTAGGTCTTACCACTTGAAATGCTGAAAACTGGATCTAGTCCCGGATTAGGGTTTGTTGGAAAAACCCTAAAAATTCAAAATGTGAATTTCAACTTTCTGAAAGGATAGAAAGATGCGCCTTAATAAGCTGACCAGCCTAGTGTATTCAGAATTTGAGATCAGCAAAGCTTTACCCTTTAGATTTTCCTTTTTGTCCTCGCGGGTTCACTGAGGAGAGCCCTGAATTAGGGTTTGAGTTTCCCAGAGATCTACCCAGCCAAAAATATCGATCCAAAGCTCTAAAATTCGATTTTTGCAAGGTGCCTCTAGCTATGTCTTCAGATTTCAGAAATTCCTATTTTTGTGGAAACCCTAATGTTTAGGGCCAAATCTGAAAATGCTCAGAATTGAATTATGATTGGACAGATGGATTCTCCTTGATGAGTAGAGTCAATCTACTATACTGCTTTTCCAAAATATGTGGAGAGAAACCCAATAAACAAGAAACTCAAGTTTTTGTCACTGCAAAATGTCTTCTTCTTAAGTTAGCTCTGATACCGTGTTAAATTTTGAGCATTAATTCACAATACTCTTGGATCTTTACTGAGAGAATAACATATACAGTATATCAATGTATAACAATCACAATAAGCATGACAAGCATCACAAGAATCAAAAGCATGAGAGACAAGAGACACAGAGTTTCCGTGCGGAAAACCCTAAGTTGAAAAACCCCACAACTTCCTCATAGATAGGATAGCAATGGCTCAACCAAAGTACAACCAAAATACACTTGAGATAGTCTCCTGGTAGCAGATGATCCTCCTCCTCACTAGTGTGCCACTTTTTGAGTGAGAGAAGTGTGACTTTCCGAATGATCCAAATAGAGATCTCCTGATCTCTATTTATACTAGTATGTTTTCCCAGTGACCTTATGGGGCCGACTTGTTTATCTAGATACATCCATAATATAATATATATTTCAGGGCCAACCCCACACATGGTGGTCTAATAACCCATCGGCAAGTACACACGCTTGCGACACTTGTCAATCCACATGATGACACTTCCTTATAGAGGAATAACACATCTCTTATAAGGGTACAATAAATATATATGAAATACATAGATGAAATACATTCTGAAGTTACATATACATCAATAGTATTATATGTTGTAACTAGCTAAGGTATGACACAATGGGACATTCGTCCAACAATCAGAGTTGTTTTGTATTTATAATAACAGTGATGTTTTCAAGGTTATTTAAATGAAAGATACTATTAGTGTATTAATATTGTATAGTAGCTATGTAATTCAATACTGAAAGGGAGAAAAATAAGAGTTATTAAAGGATTCTTGATACAGAAAATAACATTATAAGTCTTATTTGTTTTCTAAAATGTAAAAGATTACCCTATAATAGTACTTTAGGGTTTTATGCAGAAAACAAGGGACTGTTTGAGTTCTTCTAATTCTATTGCTATAAATGTATAGATATTCTAATGTTTGGATAATATAAAAGTTGCTATGTTTTTCTATGATTGAGAACATGGATATTTTAATTGCAAAATGTAAACAACTAAATAAAACATAACAAGGTTTGTTTATTCAATCAATCTATCTACTGCATATCATTTATCTATTTTTAAACACCCTTCCCTGTACTAGAGTACGACACAAGGACAGTGCGTGGAAAAATATAGGGAAGTAATTTATTCTATCATTTCATATATCCTCTTCAACAATTTACAGAATCATAATTAGTTCAGAAAATCAAACATTTATGTCTACATGATGATAACTATCCACATTCAGCTAATAAATCTTAAATCAATAGTTATAGAAACTAAATTATAACTACTTAGGAAATGAAATAACAGTAGAACCTGCAAATGTAGATAGGGTGAACAAACACCCAAAGAGGCATGTTCCTCCCAACCTTCTCCAGAAGAAGCAACCAATATCACTTGCTCCTTTGGACCCCCGAGACTGTTTACTGAACCACTAGGTAGAAGAATCTGTGTAGAAGCAAGGCACTCAGGTTGTACTTCCAGTAATCAATGGAGACTTGCAATACACCTCTAAATAAACCTCTGCACTCAGCAGGAAACTCCACACTTAGCAGAAGTGAAACATACTTACACTACAACTCAAAACATAGCTTCCCCTCATCGAATCTCTTGCGTGCATATAGCAGAACCACAAGGTAAATTTTCTCGTTAGAAAAAGTGTGAGCCTCTACTCAAATTTGATGGCTTATAAACATGCCTAGGTCTTTTAGTGGTCAGTTTCCAAATAAATGAGCCTCAAGTTCCAGTCCCATCTTTCAGGGAAATTTGACCACAAATCAAGGGAGGTGTCCCATAAGAACAACTAGTTGCTTAGTTCCTGATACTACCACTTGTCCATTGCCTTCTACCCCAGATTCCATTCCACCTAGTGGGTTAGTAAACACTCTTTCAATGTAGTCTCTTTGGGTGAGTGTCTCCTATTTTATTTCATTAAATAATAATATTGTGCAATTACAGTCATCCTTGGCCACTTTGCCAAATACAAAACTTTACAATAAAAGTTAAGGTAATGTTTTCTCTCAAACATAATATGTTTCAGCAATGGCTATGTTACAACATTTTTCTCAATGATAAAACCATCTATTCCATTTTCGAAGAATGTAAAGAAGGATACATCTACTTTAAAAACAAAATCGCATATAAGAACAATGAGATATACGTGGTTCACCCATATCCATGGGCTACAACCACCAATAAGGGTCACAATTTTATATTTAGCAAAGGTTACACTTTACAACTTAGTTGTGTCAACTTCCTTCTTGCCCCTCTTACAGAGAGCATTTTCCAGACATTCTACATGAACATCAACCTAAAATACATAGATCTATCAGAAGTATCTTCAAGATTCATCAACGTGTCTCTCCTATTAAGTAAGATCGTGATACCAACAAAAAGAACTATTTCTATGTAAGCATACCTATGAAATCATTTATGTTTTCTGAAGAAATATTTTTCTCCACTTTAACTAAATCTTAACCGACAACTATCTGGGGTTTGGTCAGCAACCAAATCAACGATATGTGCCAAACATACTTCACTACAGTAAAATATACCATCACAAAAAGGATTTATGTATTTATCTACAGATTCTTCCCTACACCTCTACACTATAGATCAAAACAAGCATGCATCAATACCTTTAAAACAAAGATCAAGCACATAAGCTATACCCCCTTTTCATGCTTCAACAAAACACAATTCATAGATGAAAATAACAACAAGGTTCGAGCTTAGTTTGTATAACCTAGACGACAACACTGTTAGCAGAGATACAAGCTCACAACCACATTTTTCTTTCATAAATATATAAAACCAGTTCCAGATCCAACCTGCCCAAGGAGGATCGTATTCCTACCACACATTCCAATAAATGAACTCGTTTTCGGATAGGAGTCGATCCAAGATCGCCTAGAAATGTAATTGAACGTAAAAGGATTTCGGGTGGATCCTCTCGAGAGAGGGATCGCCCAACTTTCTCCATGAAAGAGTAACAATTAAAGATAGATTATACCTTAACGCAAAGTAGTCAGGTTATTATACAACCGTCACATCCCATGGAAGATCACATTCAAGATTTAGTCTTGAGACAAGCATATGTCTAGCTTATCAAGTTTAAATAAAGATCAACCTAGGTCTTTAAGCATAACGACTATGCTTTCGGTCAGTACCAAAACTCAGTTTATAATTAAATAAACAACTTTTCTTTACAAGTGGTCAACTATGATCTAAACACACACACACACACACACACATATATAAAGCTTAAAGATTTATAATCGTAATCGACTCAGATCTCCATGCAGAATTCAAAGGTATGGGCATTTCAACAGAGTTTTAACTTTGATCCCCACAATATTACACAGATCTAAACTGAAGGATACTCAATTGAGATTCCAGATTAATGCTAATACATTTCCTATGGTGAGATCTAGGTAATGGATAATTCAACAGAGTTAAAGAGGTATTCAGCTCTAAACTAATTTTTTTGCAGAGATCCCAATCAGTAGATAACCGATCTAAATAATAAAAATAATCAACTGAGTTAATCTCTCACGTTGATCACATTTTCCATTTTACATATATAGTCCTAAACTCATTATTAATACATACATCAGCGTTTGCAAAATATTATTTATCTATTGACTTATAGATATCACCCTGCTTCTGGCCAGGTGCCCAAATCGGATACCAACCGTGTTTTGGTAGAGATAAACTCTGTCTAATTATAAATACCAAAAAAAAAAAAAATGTAATGGTTTCACAATGTTAGCCAAATACAAATTCTTAAGCACATAAATAGATGTACTTACTACACAGTTAAGCTAGACACTAACCAATAGGAATGGGTCCGACACCACCTGTATGTAGTTCCTGGTCTACCTCTATGGCCATTAGTTTGATCATTATCTGTTACGACTTGTCTCAGATTCACCCTTTCTCTTACTGCAGAGCTCAAATTCCATTACGGGCTTCCTCTTTGCAGTGCCCAGTCCCTTCGAGCAGTGTGTATAAACGACTCCCTATCTCGCAGAAGGATAGCTATTCCATATAGACTTTTCTTCCCTTCTAGCATTTTCCCACTAGTATAAATACTTGAAAACAATAAAAGCTCCAACTTCCACTTGGGAAGTCTGTTCGTCTAAGAAATTCCATCTGCAAGGAAGAGTTCCCTAGGATATGCCAGGTGGTGACTACTACTGTGCTCATAAAATGTTATGGGAATAACTCTCCATAGTCTCAGCTCAACAACTCCATCGAGAAAATAATTTTCCATGTGGAGGTTGTGGTTTCCGTCAAATGCCACGTAATGTGAACGTGCTTGCAATCGATATGACTCAACCTCTTCGTTTGTGCTATGGAAGCCTAGCGAAGTTTAAGATAATCAATTGCACCCAAATATTTAAACAAGATGTTTTTAAGAAAGTACAGTATCCCTTCAAATTTAATAGTTCTTGGTTATTACAGGAAGATTTATGTGCTATCGTTAAGAATTTATGGAGCTCTTACGGTGATGTAGTTGCAAATCCAATGGATTATTTTTGTGATAAGATGAGAAGGTTAAAGGAAGCGGTGATAGTTTGGATCAAGGATCGAAAGGCAGCTTATAAGGCAGATTTAAAAAAGTTGGTAAAATAGTTGTAGGAAAGATATTCGGCAAATTTTGGTGGTGTTCTTAATATGGACGGTTTTGAAACCATGAAGAAGTTTGAACAAAAAAAGGAAGAGATGCTTTTGCATGAGGAAATGGAATGGAGGCTGAAGAGCTAGGCCTTGTGGATTGATCACGGGGACAAGAACTCGAAGTTTTTTAACTCCTATGCCTCGGCCCGTCGAAATTTGAATTCTATATGGGAATTGAATGACGTTGCAAGGAATGTTGTTTCTAGGCTGGATCCTCTGAAACTTGAAGCTGTCAAGTTCTTTAGTAACATATACAAAGATCAGGCGAATTGTGATTTGCTTGAACAGGAAGCTATTGAACAGGAATTGTGATTTGATTTGCTTGGTCATTAGACGCTTCCCTCGATTTTTTGATGAACAGGAAGCTGTTGAACTTGGAAAAGATGTTTCGTTGGAGGAAATTGAAAAAACTCTGGAACTCTTTGCGAAAGAAAGAAGTCTGGATCCTGATGGTTGGGGAGTTGAAATCTATATTCATTTCTTCGATCTTATGGGTGAAGAGATCCTTAGAACAATGGAATTTAAAAGAGTGAATGGTTTCCTTTCAGAGCCTTAAATTCCACTTTTGTTACTCTGATTCCAAAAACCAATAAGTCTGCAACTTTTGGGGATTACCAGCCAATTGCGTTGTGTAATGTTGCTTACAAACTGGTTTCTAAAGTCATTGCTCAAAGACTAAAGAAGGCTTTGTCTTCTCATGTTACTACCGAACAGTTCGGGTTTTTACAAAATAGACAAATTCACGATGCAATTGGGGTTACCCAAAAACTTCTACATTCTATTAAGGTAACAAAGATGAAGGCTTTGTTGTTGAAAATGGACCTAGAAAAATATTATGATCATGTGAATTGGTCCTTCCTCAGGCTTATTTTGATTCAAATTGGTGTTCCTTTGTTGGTTCAGTCTTGGATTATGGAGTGTGTTTCCTCTATGAATATTGCTATCTTAGTTAATGGAACACCTTCGACCTTCTTCCAGTGTTCAAGAGGAATTCGACAGGGGTGCCCGCTTTCCCCCTTACTGTTTCTTTTGGTAATTGATAGTCTCAATAGACTACTACAGCATGAAAAATATAGAGGTATCTTAAAGGGAATCAAGCTAGATCGGGATGTTGTCCTTTCTCATTTTCTCTTTGTGGATGATGTACTCTTGGCTGGTATTGACTCTGTTGATGAATGGACTATGTACATAAACATAATTCAGATTTTTTGCAAAGTTTCTGGGATGAAGGTTAGTTCTCTTAAATCCAGTTTTTATTATTATGGAGTGGATGATCATAAAAGGCAGGAAATTGAAGCAGTTTTTCCTTTTAGTAGCTTCAAGTTGGAAGAAGGCTTTAAGTATCTCGATTTTTTTTTTAAACCTAACAACTATTTTCTTAAATACTGGAAATGGCTGGTTCGTAAGATTGAGGCAAGAATCTCTCACTGGGCCTATAGGATTCTTTCTGTTGGCGGCAGGATCATTCTATTGAAGGTTGTTTTATGTGGGATTCTAGTTTACTGGTTGTCTTTGCTTGAGATTCCCTCTTCTATTTCTATTTTTGTAAGAAGACTATTTCTTAATTTCCTATGGTCTGGTAATATGGAGCGTGTGAAGTTGGTTATGGTAGGATGGGAAACCATGTCTAGGCCAGAGAAGTTTGGAGGTTGGGGGATGAAAGATATTACTGCCTTTAGTAAGGCTCTAAGACTAAAAAGTTTGTGGCGTGGCATCTTTGGTTCCTCTCTTTAGTCACATGTTCTAAAGGCCAAATATATTAAACCTGATTTGTATTCCTAGATGAGAAATCCAAAGAAGCTTGGATGGTGTGTCTCCCCTATGTGGAGAGGCTTTGTGAAGGTCTATGACTGGATGGAAAAGGACATATTATGGTAGGGTCGGCACTGGTGAAAATATCCTTGTTTGAAAGGATCCTATTCTCGGTATGGAGGATACCTATATTCTGTAAGATAGGTTACTGATTTTTCTGCAATTCAATGGAATGGGTACTTTAAACAAAATCAGAAATTGGGAAACATCTTCTGTCTCTGCTGATTACTGGCTGAATTCTTATGATCTTGGGTTGATGGGAGTTGATGCTCAAGAATGGGAGTGCTTTATCCGATCTTTATCCTCTACTAGCTTCCTTTTAAATAGGGAGTGTGATAAGATCGTGTGGATTGGAAATAAAAAAAATGGGATTATTATTGCCAAGACTGCTTACGATAGATTCATGTAGGATAGATGTATATATCCCCAACAGTGGTGGTACAAAAGGATCTAGAGTTGGAAGATCCCTCTAGAGGTTAAATTTTTTCTTTGGCATGCTTTTAAGGGTAGCCTTAAAACCTGGAATGTTCTCCAAAGAAGAGGATGCATTGGTCCTAATTGGTGTATTCTATGTAGGCACTCTTCGGAGTCTATTGATCATCTTTTTGTGAGCTGCAGGTTTGTCAAGGATGTTTGGAACATTTGTCGTGCAAATTTGAACTTTAATTTGACTTAGGACGTTGGTAATTTTGAACAATGTATGCAGAACTAGTATAAGTCCTTTAAGAGTTACCTCTTTCTTCCCATTTTCATTGCTTGGGTTATTTGGTACACTCGTAACTGTGCAATGTTCCACGAGAAGAAACCTGAGCATTATTCCTATGCAGTTAGCATTTTAAAACTGGTGCATCTATATCAGAATGATAATCCTATTCAGAGGATAGATAGAATGGGAATTTTCTCCTTTGATTTCATTCAGCCTGTCCTTTTTTTCGATGGTGTAGCCCAAAATGGCATTTGTGCAGCTGGTGGAGTAATTTTTGTGAATGAAGGCCATTATTTTTCTCTGTGTTTGAACTGTGGTAAGGGTACTAACATGAAGGCTAGGCTACTAGCGCTATGGTGTGTTCTAAGGGTAGCCAACTACTTTGGACTGGTTAATATCAAAGTGTTTGGTGACTCTCGTGTGACTATAAAATGGGATGCTAGAGATTTTCAAGTCAATGTTACAACTCTCCGTCATTGGTGTCATCATACAAGATTAGAGATTGATAAGCATGATTCCATTTCTTTTGAGCACATCTTCAAAGAATATAACTCAATGGCTGATAAGTTATCCAAGCAGGCACTTGATGGTATTGAAGGTCATCTGGTGTGGGAAGAATGGTGGAATTCCAACCCCCTTGAGATGGGGGTTTACTCCTTTGTTTTATTCCTTTCTTAATCTATGGAAAGGTTTATGTTTCCTTCATGGGGTTGAATTCTTTACAACTCGATGATGTTAGAATTTTTAGACTTTAATATCATGTCTCATGCCCGCAGATGATAGTTGTTATGCTGCAGTTTTTGTTTCTTTGACCTTTGTAAGGTTCAGTACTGAAACTATCCTTTTTGAGATCATGTTCTCTGGATTTTGGAAAAATTCAGACCATTCTTTGTACTTTTTCATTGAATCAAATAACAAAAGTATTCTTCTTCTTCTTTTTTTTTTTTTTTTTTTTTTTTATCCTGCTGAAAAAAAAAACACAATTAAACATGAAGTTTTAAAATGAGAATGAAAAAGATTGCATTCCTATAATTAAATAATAATATGGGAATTGAAATATGAAGAACATCGAAACACATGCATTCTAAATAGCTATATTTAAATGTAATACGATATGATAAAGGTATTATAAAATTGTAGAGTAAAATGATGGCTTTGTGGATTATCATTATGCAAACATATTTAGTTAGTATTAACTATGATGGTTTTGTGGATTATATCATTATGCAAGCATATATGTTGATGAAGATATTCAAGCATTTCAAGTTCCCACTAAGGGATAAGAACTTTATGAATATATTCAAAGGTAAATTTTAGTATCCTCCAAATTCGAACTATTACAAATATGTTAGAAAATGTATTGAATTTATACTTTTATTATGTATGAAAAGTTAAATAGAAGGAATTGTTATTAATCATTGTGGATCAATTGACACATGTTGTGTTATTTGGAAACCCTTGCATAAGTAAACAAGGTTTATTAGAGTAAATTTAGTAGGAATAAATATGCATGCTCAGTATTTCTAATGGATAATGTATCTCATATCTTATTGTAAAATGTTCATCGTGAAAATTTTGAAAATTCACTAAATTTACTAACATGAAAAATTGGGTATGTGACAACGAGTTTCATTCCTCCTAGTGGGTCAGTGAACACTCTTCAACAGTCTCTTTGGGTGAGTGTCTCCTATTTTAATTTATTAAATAATAATATTATTCATTTACAGTCATTCTTGACCATCCTTGGTCATTATCATAAAACTTTACAATAAAACTTAGAGTAATGTTTTTCCACAAACATAAAATGTTTTCATGTCTTAGGTAGGTTACATAAGCCTAGGGTCATCACAAGAACACCCTTCATTCAAAGAAAACGTAATAAGCATTACAATAGCAATGAGGAACTAAGAAATTAAATACGATGCTTTTAGGATATAAGATCTTTTTTTTAAAACAACATTTAAATGTCGATGTCAACACAGTAAAGAGATCAACTATTGTTTTCAATGTTGTTAGGACATAATAAATAAAGGTCGATTTTGTAACTTGAAAATAAACAAGTTAAAACTCTTACTTCACAATACTATCGTAAGTTACGAGCATACAGTCAAGGAGATAACAAGATAAGAAGTAATTATTAAGCATAAATTCTGGATCTTATGGACAATTATACTTGATATAAATATATATATATATATATATATATATATTTGTGGATTTTTGAGTTGTTACAGGGTAGCTTTTTCTCTCAACATTTAACATCAACACATATACAAATTAGACATATATATGATCACGATTGTAAGAGAATCACCCTATGTATAACCATATCTCTGAGAAGCATGCCGACATACAAGAACTATCCCTCAGATTGCATATATGTGATTTGTAATACTATGTAGAGAGACTTGTAAGAAAAACGCTCACATAAACAGAAAACGAGATCGCTTACCTCTATATTGAAGTCTATCCAGCGAACCACTACCATGTTTCTTCCTCGCACTCATCATGCAAATTTCAAACATTTCCAGAATCTTTGTCCATTGAAAAGTCCACAAAAAATCCCTTAAAGAAATCTCTTCTTTTCTTTTTACTTATGGACTGTCCATAGAAGGTCTGTTTTTCTTTTCTTTTTCCCATTCGTAAATGGTATATCCCATCTCATGGAGGAATCTGTGCATAATCCATCTATCAACATATAAACCCACCATTGATCATCTCCTAAATTCGCACACAACTTATCCCATCTCGTGGCTGCATACAATCTAATACACACAAGTATCGGGCCTTGCAACCCCCCCCGTCCCCTCCCCTCTGCGCATATGTTTAATATAAAGGAAAAGTGATGGAAAACAGTTGGCCATATGTGAGGTTAACAATCGGTTTCCTAAACGCTAAGGAGACAATAACCCTAGAAAAACTCTTTGACTCTGCCATTTGTCTAGCATGTTAAGATAGTGGTAGGTAGAACTCGGCGAGTTTTCTTTTTAAATCGAGGTTTATTATATAATATATATGAACATTATATATATATATATATATATATATATATATATATATTTTTTTGAATATATTAAATATATTAACAACCATATATATATATAATATATATCAATACTATAAACAGTTCCTCTTTGTTTATGTATTTCATTGCATGACTTATAGTCACTTATAACGAAATATATATTAATATTTGAATTATAAGATAAGCTTCTTTTAGACTAGGAAATTATTGAGTTCTCTATCACTCTCATGTTAGAATAGGTTCAATACTTATAATAATATAATTTATTTGGAAATAATCCCTGACATAGGGCTTTGTGCTAAACATATGCCATACATGCTAGCTACTCACTTTGTAACGACAGGTTATTGTCCTCAACGGGGAAATACTTAGGGGCGAAATTTCACCAATTGGTTATTTTTTGGACATTTTTTCAAAAACTAAATTTGCTATTTAGTCATTTTTGGTCTCTAATATCGCCTATATTTACATAAACTATATTTTTTTATCACAACATTCACCAAAATTTACAACTTTTGGTAGTAAATTGTATGTTTCATATTTAATATTCGCCTACCAATCTATATATGTATTTTTTTCAATCCAAAATAATCGCCTAGACTACTATACTTAAGTATACTTTTATAATCCTAAAAAATACCCTCGCCCTCAACCTAGGACATCATAAAAAGTTTTTAGGAAAAAAAATCACAGATTCAACCATAATAATTATGTCCTAAGGACTACTAGACATTCTTATTTAGATTCTGAAGGATTCCCTTGACCTTACAATTCCCCAAGTGGTTCAATTGTCCTCATTTTAGTTGCATCACTTCCTCTTATCTCCTAAGTTTACAACTTATGACTTAGTAATTAAATGTCGTAAGTTTAAAGTTTTTCTGGTGGGGACTTGGACTTGAGCTCCTCACCAGAAAACAAGCACAATCTAATTTACATTTACAAAATAATAGAGGGATATTACAGTTGTTACAAGCGCCAATCACTTTCACACGACACTCTCTCTTCAGAATTCGTAACAAGAAACGATGGACTTAGGAAAAGAGAGGACACTCGACAAGTTCCTCTATGCACAACAAGGCGTCCCATGCTATCTCAGTGCAATATTATATACAGTTTTTCCCAGGTCTTGTGCCATCCCAATCAAATCTCCACTCGCTCCATAAATCCCTATGATTTAGGACCTTCTTTGGTTGTTGATTTTTACATTGGATTTGATTGGTAAAGATCTCTCTAGCTTTCTTACACATGTTCTCTTGTGCCATGGTGGTGTCCCCTCATTTATCTAAACTCTCCAAGTGCCTTTTTCTTTTATTTAATAAAAAAAAAAATAGTGTGTTGTACAAATTGTCACTTTGTGGTTTTGAGCACGTTTTGAGTTTTAAATAGTTAACTCTTACATAAAAATAATTGTCACAATATTAAATTAAAATAAGTAATAATGTTTTGGGGTATCACAGAGATCCCATGTGATCATAATCTCTTTATATATAAAGTAGAAAAGTTAGTTGAATATCCTAACTTGTTAGTAAGTGGCATTGTATTTGGTGGAATCCTAAACATTATGTGAATAAATGAAATGGAATGATATAAATAAATGTTGATTATTGATAATGATATTATATATAATGGATAATAAAACCATTAGAAATAATGGATAATAAAATGTGGATACAAAATATTTATGTAAATATTATGAAATAAAATTATAAATTTTTTAAATAAAATATCTAAATAAAAAATACATTTTGTCATAATTAACTTGATAATAATTTTTTCATACACATGTGAACATTATAAACTGTTTTCTAAATGTTTTTAAACAAATAACCATTTTTTCACACTTTTAATTATAATATTTTTTAAAACAATGACCTTTTTCATACTTCTGATTATATTATCTTCTTAATTTCTAAAAAGTATGGTGACACTTTTTTTAATATTCTATAAATTTCCGATAGGGATCTCCTTTCATAGTTTAAATAATTTGTTTTCGGTTTTATAGTTTAAATAATTTGTTTTCGGTTGGTTTTATATTGTTATGATTAAAGTAATTTTTATTTTTTTTAAATTCAATTTTGGAATCAATTTATAATTTCTTATTAGTTGTATAATGGTTTATTTAATAATTTTATTAAATTAATATTATATCTTTAAATTGATTTAATTTAAAATTCATAAAGGCCTCATAAGACCTTAATTGATACTATGTATATAATCATCTTTCATAAAATCTTAATTTTTTTTCCTTGAAAAATAAACTGCATTTTATTAAAAAAAACTGAACACGTTCTCTAGAGGCTTGACGCCCTTACACTTACATAAGCACAATGATATGCTCCTCAAAGAGCTAACAGGGTCATAACACCCTTTACATCCCTATAACACGGCTTCTAAAATATGTGTTGAGCTAAAAAAACAAATAGACTGCACAAATAAACCTAACTTGATGTGATATTCTATCATTTAAGTCTCTATTGCAGGGCCGCACAAATTTGCATTGTACACCATGCTCCAAGAACACTTAAAAACAAAAACTATTTCTCCAAAGAGAAAAAAAACGACAAAATCCAAAGATTAAGCAAAGTGACATTAAGCAAATCCGAAGAAAACATGAAGTATCCAAGCCATAGGAAAATGCATAGCTCTCGCGACCATCCAGCCAAACACAAAATGCATAGCTCTCGCGACCATCCACCCAAACAGATCTGATCCTAAGTGATTTTTCCTCAGAAAACCAAGGGACTGGCTATGACCCAATCTCCACAGAGTTTCACTTTACATGCGTCAAGGTATCCTCACGTCACCATAAGTGAACACTTTCCGCCACCCACCACAGATGACTCCACCCACCTTCGTCGACCGCTTCCACAACATCATGTCCCACCGTTGAGCCATCCATCACTCACCCCGTCTGCCGCCCACCCACCAATGAGCTACCCACCGTAGCCATGACATACCACTGGCGCCCTCCCCCGAGCATTAAAACAAGTCTACACAACTAACGCCACCCACTGACACCCTCTAGTGTGAATTGAAACAAGTCCCCTGCCACAAGCGCCAACCACAGAAGCAACACCTGAAGAACTTACCTCAGAGCCCCCACCTCAAAGTAACCACTGCCACCATAGAGTGGCCACCATATCTTCCATCGAATTGCTCCTACACGGCCTCAACCAGAAGCTTTCGAGGATAAGAAGGAGGGCGACTTGGGATGGAGCCCTAGCCGCCCAAAACATTGAACGAGAGTCGACTCTCAAACTCTAAACCAAGTTGCGAAGCTTCAAAGTTACGCTTCAAAAGTGTTGTACATTCCTCTTCTCCATAAAACGTTAATACCATGCTTCTCCTTCTTTTGTAGGACTTAATTGTTCTTTTTCAAGCTTTTTAAATTTTTATGTCATAGTTTATCTTATAATAGTTATAACCAAAGAATCACTTAAAAATGACTCTCATCCACTTTCTTAATTTATTATAATATATAGTATATCTTATAAACATAATATATATCATATAAATAACACATTTAAAAATGAAGTTTTAAAATGAGAATGAAAACGGATGTATTCCTATACTTAAATAAAAACATGGCAATTAAAATATGAAGAACATCCAAACATATGCATTCTAAATAGTTATATTTAAATGTAATAAGATATGATAAATGTAAAATCTTAAGCTCTATCAAGCGCCGAGAGGGATCAAATCTCTCAAAGTGCAAACCTCTCCTTGAAAGGCTCCTTGAGTGCACTTGAGAAGAGGTTTGCACCTCGGGAGATTTGATCCCTGCTAACATTTGACAGAGTCTAGGATTTGGATCTAGGCTGGTTTTAGTCGTGGGCAGTGACACAAAACTCGAGTTTGATCAACATTGTAAGGAACGGGTTAAGTTGAAAACATAGATACATTTACGAGGATTATCATAATGTAAGTAATAAGTATTAAGGATTGAGTAAATTGTTAAATTGGAAAATAGAGATAATTCACCTAACTTTTTTTCCGATTCTCTTTTTGTTGATATATGTTTTGTTTTGTTTGTTATTTTCCTTCTTCTGTCATCATTTCGTCATTTCGTACATTTTGATTTATTTCTTGTTCTGCAAACTAATTTTTTTGTTCTTCCAATTGCTTCAACATTCTCTCTCGATATGTCCTTTGTTGATCAACGTTTCGTTTTCTTTGTTCTTCTCGTTCTTCTGCTGTCAATTCGCCTAACTTTTTTTTTTCGATTTTCTTTTTGTTGATCTGCGTTTTGTTTTGTTTGTTCTTCTCCTTCTTCTGCTTTCATTTCACCATTTCGTACATTTTGATTTATTTGTTGTTCTGCAACTTGATTTCACCAAACTCGAGTTTGATGAGCATTGTAAGGAATAGGTTAGGTTGAAACACAGATAGATTTATGAGGATTATCATAATTTTTATTGATCTGCGATTCATTTTCTTCGATTTTCTTGTTCTTCTGATGTCATTTCGCCCAACTTTTTTTTTGGAGATTATTTTTTTTGTTCTGCTTTTCACTTCAGGTCATCTTCTCATTCTTTTGAGGTCATTTCTTCAAATGGTATGGATATATTATTGTCAATTTTGATCTCCTTATCTAGGACCATATTAATAATTGGTATATGGGTTGAAGATTTGCCTTGTTGATCTGCATTTTTGCGTTGTCAAAAATGTCAACGATTAACATATACCCTGAAATTAATGCATATTTGTAATCCACAAAGAAATCAATGCTTCACACTAAAATTTATGCAATATAAAAAAATAATACACTAAAATCTATGCAAGTGTAAATTTCAATATAGTTTAAAAATTCAATATATTTTTGAAAAAAATAGGTGGTTTTGGAGGATCAAACCTTGGACCTCACACCCATTATCCCCACACCCTTACCAATATCCCACGGGTTGTTGTTATTATAGATAGTACAAAAATTCTATATAAATTTGAAATTTCTATATAAACTTGAATATTATATTTAAATGTAATTTTAAATATAAATTATATGGATATTTCGAAAAGAAAAATGTTAAATATTTATTATGGATATTTTAATTATATTTTAAATATTATATTTCGATCAACATTTTGAATATTCGCCTTCTCTCATACTTTTTTCTCTCATAAATTATATTAAAAAGTTTTAGATTTAAATGTCATTTTAAAATCTACACATACACGCTAAAATCCTAGGCTCTACAAACTTTTATATATATATAATCCAATGGTTAATAAATTTAGGAGTTGGACATCCAAAATTAATATGAAATCATCTTACTGTAGTCATTGATCTTACAAATGAATATATACTACTTTTGAATTTTGGCGATTGTAAAAAATTTAAACCAACAATCTAACAATAAGCCAATATATATAGAAAAGCCTCGACATTAAAACAATAAGCCCAAAAAATTGTTAAAAGTGAAAAAATCATGTTAAAGATGACATAATCATTATCGACCCCAAAGTGAGACATGATTAAATTGTATCGATCCCAAACTGATACATGATTAACAATTGCTTCTTGACAGAAGTGGCTCAACTTATTCAAACAATTGCTTGTTGATAGAACATGATCAACTTATTCGGCCAAGACAAAGATAACTGCTCATCTAAAACATAACTGTTGATGTAAATATGATTCGCCCGTATCGGTGCATCGCAGAACCCTTGCTTAAATTTAAATTTATCTTAGTGCTAGGTATGTAAGTCAATGTAATAGCATTCAATTAGTGGTGACAAGTCATGCATTTGATTCTTTGTTTGTGCGAGGGGAGGGGAGGTAGCTACGCAGGAAGGAGGGAGGGAGTAGGCCGGCGGTGGGAAGAAGGGTGCAGCAGGAGGGCGGGAGGGAGGGAGGAAGGTTGAGGGCAGGAGGAGGTGTGAGGTGAGGGTAGGATGCTGTGTAGGAAGGAGGCAGGGAGCAGGCCGTCGGCGGGAGGGAGGGTACAGCAGGCGAGAGGGACTGAGCTCGTGGGAATTAGGGAAGAGGTGGAGGCAAGGAAGAGAGGATGGAGGGAGCTGCGGAGGGACAGAGGAGGCCGTTATTGAGGGGAGGAGGCGGTTGCATAGTCTGAGGGAGGAGATTGCAGGTGGGTGTTGATGTATATGTAACTTTGGAATGTATTTCACCCATGTATTTCATATATGTATTTTGTACTCCTATAGAGATGGCATTATTCCTCTATACAGAAGTGTTTGTATTCCTATAGAGATGTTATTATTCCTCTATACGGAAGTGTCATCATTTATATTGTAAGTGTCGTAACTTATACTTGATGGGTTATTAGACCACCTTGTTCGGGTCGGCCCTGTATAAGTCATGTGGGTCAAAGGGTTATTACACCACCAAGTGTGGGGTCGGCCTAGATTAAGTTAACCATGTGTTAAGCTAGACATGTAGGCCCCATTAGTTTATTGGAAATGACAGAACAAGTATAAATAGAGATCGGGAGATCTCTATTTGATCATTCATTCACACACTTCTCTCATTCAGAAAGTGGCGCACTTATGAGGAGGAGGATCTGCTGCTAGGAGAAGACTATCTCTTGTATTCTAGTTGTATAATTGCTCTATCTATCTCTGAGGAGGTTATTGGGGTTTTTCACCTTTATGGTTTTCCCCAAGCAAACTCTGTGTCTGTTGTGTGCTTGCATTATTGTGTCCATGATTGATATGCTGTAGATTTGCTATACATGTTGTTCTCTCAGTTAAGATCCTATATAAGATTGAAGTAAATTCTGAAAATTTAACATGGTATCAGAGCTAGCCTAAAAGAAGGCATGATATGGCATGTATGACACTTGTTGCACTTACGATGCTAGGGCTTGATATAGCAAAAACCTGTCATCGTAGAACTTTCGCTATAAATCCATTTTGGCGAATTTTTCACATCTGAAATTCTTACAGGTCTAAGCTAATATCCCCATGTACCTTGTATCCAAAGGAAAACCTCTAATTCATTGTACTTTGTGATTTATGATCTGTACAATATAGGATTTTTTTCTCTTCTAGATCTCAGTCATAAACAGGTGACCTTGGAAAAAAGGTCATAACTTGGGCTAGGAAGCTCCAAATGAAATTTCATAAAAAGTGACAAGTAGTACATAGACTGTACTATCGCAAGAAACATTTTCAGAGGCTGATGTTGAACCAGTGACACGTGGTACTCCATACAAATTTGCTCTCCTGTTTTATCCCATAAATAGGTCACGTTGCGACACTTGGCATAACTCTCTCTCAAAGAATCCAATTGAGGTCAGACCTGTCGGGATGGGAAGACGATAGGTTAGGATACCACAGAAAAATTGTTTGGACCCTGTGGATAGAAAAGTGAGGAGTTACACCTTAAACAACCAGGTACCTATTTCTATCAAAACATAATTATTTTTGAGCACCTTCATTCATGGCTTTCGGAATTTAGGGTTTCGGAGAAAGTTGGAATTTTAGTAATCAGATACTATGGATGAATGCTACTCATCAAAATAAAAATTTATAGACCAATATTAGAATTTTTGGTTGGATAGAAGACCGGGCTTGATCAGACCCTAGTTTGAGACTTTGATTGGAAAAGTGGAAAATTAGGGCTTTTGTAAAAATGGGAATTTTTGAAATCTGTGACCACGGCTGGAAACTCCTCAGAAAAATAGAAGCTTGGAGCTTTGGATCAAACCTTTTGATTGGGCAAAAAAGTGGGCTTCATCAAACCCTAGTTCGGGGCCACGTCTAGTGAATTTGGAAGTTTCAAATACAAAATTGAGGAGTAAAACTTTATAGTTTTCAAATTCTGAATATACCAGCTTGATTAGCTCATCAAGGCGCATATTTCTATCCTTCCAGAAGTTTGAAATTGAAAGTTTGAATTTTTAGGGTTTCTCTAACAAACCCTAATCCAGCTCTAGGTCCAGTTCTTGCAAATCAAGTGGATTGGGTTAATCCTAGAAGATGATGGATTGGTCACCTGCATAAATGAAGAAGTTCTTGTCTCAGAGGGAGATGAGGCTAAGGACTTCCATAAGAAGATTACAAGCAATCTTGACAGGTATGGCTTACAGGTATGTTTCGAATTCTGTTCATGGTTAAGTTTATGATATGTTTGTCTTCATATCATTACAGTACAATCTTGATTAATTACTAGACTTGTGGTATCACCTTAATAGAGGATATTCATTGATTAAGGTTTTGACACTTATGATTGTACTAATGCATTGTGATGTTGTATGAGGTTTATGCTGTTCGCTAACATAAAATGTACACCAAGAAAGACAAATCATGTTCTACTTCAAGAACATATGATCATGGTGACATGAAGACAAAGATTCAGCCATTATCATGGACCACATAGAAGATCTACTTACGAGGTATGTATAACTTGGTTCTACAATTGTTAACTCATGAGACATGCAGGTTACTAGCACAAGTCACTGAAGAGAACCAGAAGACATTATGCGGGTATGTTAGACATAACTAGCTAGCATGCTAATGCAGGTATGTTTTTCCTATATCAAGCTAGAATCCTACCTTGTGTTAGGATCTTATACTGTTGTGTTGTTGATAATGATTATTCATGAAGTCATAGGTTTGAATAGTCATGGTTGTATGGATAGTATGTTTCTTACCATAGTTGATGATATGACTAACTAGAAGAATCATGAAGGTATAGGTTTGAGTAATCATGGGTTAATGCATTGATGATTTAACTAATAAGAAGAGTCCTATGATCAAATAAGAATATGCATGAGTAAAAGAAGACTTCCATGAAACCTTGAATACTAATGTTTATTATCTGTGAATGATCATGAATATACATGTTTAAGATTATTGTGTTTTGATAGTATTAAGATTATACTAATAAATGTGTGCTTATGTATGAGACCTCAAGGATAACACAATGATGATACTAATAAGCATGCATAGTGATTAAGGATGGGTATAAGTTCAAGGCCAAGTAATCCAGGAAGAAAAGATCAAGAGGGAGCACACTCCAGTTGTTCCTACAAGAAAGCAAAGGAGCACACTTCAGTAGTTTCTGCAAGGATGTAGATATTCAGAGGGAGTTGACCACTTCTCACAATCCACATCAGAATGGAGTTGCAAAGATTCAGAGGGAGTCCACCCAGCAACCAAACAAAGATAAGTATTTTAATTATCATTTCTTACATAATGTTATTCAATGATGTATATGCTTATGTTCCTAGAATTAGGTTGTGTATTATGCATATTAGAATAATTGCATTGATGAACATTATACTGCTAATATACATGGATAAGTGGCCTATGGCACTATACAACATTCCATTGCTACTTATCTAGAATGAAACCCCTTTGATGACATGTTAGGAGTTGTGCACACTCTTAACAATGTTCTGGTAGAGATTGGAAGGCATCTAGAAAGTTAAGGAATATGGATAAATGTTGTATTGAAGCATTGGCCAAGATAATTGCATGATTGTATGACATATTTCTTTATGTGTAAGAATTTGTTCTGTAAACTATGAGATTTTTTCTAATCATGCAATTTAACTTGTTGTGTAGGAAAGATTGTATACCATCACCTACAAGAGAAGGACTACAACATTTGTTCAGCAACAAAGTTATCTATTGAAAATATTGAAGATATTGAAGTTCCCAGGATCTGGGAAGAATGCCATGATCGAGGAGTACTAGTCGATCATGAAGATGTTTGGGATGCAGTCCCAAAGGGTATTCTATAGTGACTTCCAAGAGGATCTACAAGATCAAGCATGTTGCAGGTGGTAGCATAGAGACTTTTGCTCCTGTAGCCAGATACACTTCCATTAGATCTATACTTGCTCTGGCTACAGTGATGAAGTGGAAGATACACCAAATGGATTTCAATACAGCTTTCTTAAATGGTGTAGTTGAAGAAGAAGTGTATGTGGAGAAGCCACTTGGTTCTGAGACACATGCCAGGGAGTCATATATGTGCAGAACTTGGTATGGTAGGATAGACAACTTTCTATCCGTTTGGGCTTTACCAAAAGTGAAGCGGATTCCAACCTTTACTAAAAAGGTTGAGGAAGGGAATCCTGTGATTCTACTCATATATGTGGATGACTTGTTTGTAACAGGAGATGAAAGATTGATTACCGACACACAGCAAAACATTGCTTCCGAGTTCGAGATGAAGAACTTGGGGATGATGCACTATTTGTTTTTTGCATGGAGGTGTGGTAGAGTGAAGATGGAATATTCCTTGGATACAGGAAGTATGCATTAGAGATCCTGAAGAGGTTTGGGATGATGGACTGCAAGGCTATGGCCACACCTATGGTATCGAACCTGAAGCTTCTGTGTGATGCTCCATCTGATCCAATTGATGTCATGATGTATCGTCAGATGATTAGGTCCTTGATGTACCTGACGAACACGAGACCAGATATTTGCTTTGTGGTGAACACATTGAGACAGTTCCTAACGGATTCGAGGAGTGTTCACCTGGTTGCTGTAAAGCATATTCTGAGGTACCTAAAAGGTATAGTTGATTATGGGCTCAAGTATGATGCGAACCAAAAGTTTAACCTGCAGGGTTATGTTGATTCAGATTGGGCAGGTAGTGTTGTAGATAGGAAGAGCACTTCTAGGTGCGGCTTCAGTATGGGATCAGGTGTGATCTCTTGGTTTAGCAGTAGGCAGTCCTATATAGCACTAAGTACAGCTGAAGCAGAGTATGTTGCGACGGATGGGCAGGTTTCAAATGTATTGACCGAGCCATTGGACAAAGTTAAGTTTGAGTACTTCAGAGAGAGGCTTGGTGCACTTCAAATCGAGGTTCCTTCCAAAGGGAAGTGATGAGTCCGGAAGATGCAGATGCACATGAGATTTTTTGACATGATTGATGTGTTCTCGCTTGGTTGTGATGTAATTGCTAAGCCATTTTTCACATGGTCGTAGATGTGTTCTCCCATGGTGAAAAAGTAAGGGCTAGAGCGTTCCCTAAATGGTGGTAGATGTGTTCTCCCATGGTGAAAAAGTAAGGGCTAGAGTGTTCCCTGAATGGTGGTAGATGTGTTCTCCCATGTCAGTGGTGTAAGTGTTGGATGATGTGCATCTGGGTTGTGCTTCGTGGTGTTGATGTATATGTAACTTCGGAATGTATTTCATCTATGTATTTCATATCTATTTATTGTACCCTTATAAGAGATGTGTTATTCCTCTATAAGAAAGTGTTGTCATGTGGATTGACCAGTGTCGCAAGTGTGTGTACCTGTCGATGGGTTATTAGACCACCAGGTGTGGGGTCGGCCTAAAATATATATTATATTGTGGATGTAACTAGATAGACAAGTTGGCCCCATAAGGTCACTGGGCAAACAGGTTAAGTATAAATAGAGATCGGGAGATCTCTATTTGGATCATTCAAAAAGACACACTTCTCTCACTCAGAAAGTGGCGCACTAGTGAGGAGGAGGATCATGTGTTCTAGGAGACTATCTTAAGTGTATTTTGGTTGTACTTTGGTTGAGCCATTGCTCTCTCTATCTCTGAGGAAGTTTTCAGGTTTTTCACCTTAGGTTTTTCCCCACAGAAACTCTGTGTCTATTGTCTCTCATGCTTTTGATTCTTGTGATGCTTGTCATGCTTATTGTGATTGTTATGCATTGATATACTGTATATGTTATTCTCTCAGTAAAGATCCAAGAGTATTGTGAATTAATGCTCAAATTTTAACACATGGATGATGAGATGATCTGAAGAGGATGATGCTATGATGATCAAGAGGATCATGGATGATAAGCATCAGGACGATGCTCCAGTTACTACTCTGTATATGTATATGCATCATGTTGGAAGCTTGTTATGATCAGTTGGATCATTACATCATGTTAGATGCTTGTTATGATTTGTTGGATCATTTATGTATATATGCATCATGTTGGATGATGGATATGATCAGTTGGATCATTTATGTATATATGCATCATGTTGGATGTTGGATATGATCAGTTGGATCATTTGTATGTATTTTGTATATGCATCATGTTGGATGCTTGGACCATGTATCTGTATAGGTATCACGTGGATACTGAGATCATGTATGTTGATATGTATCAGGTGGATACATTGTATGATCAGGTAGATCATGTATGATGATATGTATTAGGTAGATACTTGGTATGCATTAGGTGGATGCAGTGCATGATCATGATGATCATAGATGACGAGCTTCAGGATGTTACTCGAGATGACATGCAGCAGTATCTTGCATTGATGATGATCAGGATGATCATGTGTACATCAGGATGATGTATGATGAGTATCAGGATGATACTTTGTGGCCGTGGATTAGGTTGTGTAGATGAGCATGTATTGGAGATCCTATAGGTTGGAGATGTGTACCCGTAATAGCCTGGGATGCTCTTTCGAGACATTGCTCTGGGAGGACATGTAATTTCTCCCCTGGGATATTTCAGGTCGAAGTTGTGTATCTGTAACATCCTAAGATGCTCTTGAGAGGTTTTGTCATATGGCATGTAATTTGTGCCCTGGGAGATTTCAGGTCGGAGTTGTGTACCAGTAACATCCTGAGATGCTCTTTCGAGGTTTTTCCATGACCACATGTAATTTGTGCCCTGGGAGATTTCAGGTCGGAGTTGTCTACCCGTAGCATCCTGAGATGCTCTTGCTAGGTTTTGTGGTGATCACATGTAATTTGTGCCCTAGGAGATCCTTTAGGTTGGAGTTGTGTACCCGTAACATCCTGGGATGCTCTTTCAAGGTTTTGTGGTGGGGTCACATGTAATAAGTCCTAGAGATCTGGACAGGATGAAAAAGGCCTCAGATGCTCTTTAAGGTTCTTGCTAGTCAAGAGACTCTTTCAAGGTTTTGTGACGCACATAATAAGTCCTGAGAATTCCACAGTATGGCCAGTGACGATGAAGACCTGCATGTGGTGGGCCTACATCCAGTATGAAAAAGGACTGGCTATGTAGAACTTCCTATGACAAGTAGATTCAGAGATTGATTGAGATAGTAGCAGCAGTCATGATGACAATGATTCGAGGATGATGATTCACTGATGATGATCCAGAGAAGAAGACTTGTGCTATTAGACCTGTGTCGAGAAATACCTTCCTAGTTAAGAGGGAGTGTTGATGTATATGTAGCTTCAGAATGTATTTCACTCATGTATTTCATATATGTATTTTGTACTCCTATAGAGATGGAATTATTCCTCTATACGGAAGTGTTTGTATTCCTATAGAGATGTTATTATTCCTCTATACGAAAGTGTCATCATTTATATTGTAAGTGTCGTAACTTATACTTGATGGGTTATTAGACCACCTTGTTGGGGTAGGCCCTGTATAAGTCATGTGGGTCAAAGGGTTATTAGACCACCAAGTGTGGGGTCAGCCCGGATTAAGTTAACCATGGGTTAAGCTAGACATGTAGGCCCAATTAGTTTATTGGATAGGACAGAAAAAGTATAAATAGAGATTGGGAGATCTCTATTTGATCATTCATTCACACACTTCTCTCATTCAAAAAGTGGCGCACTTATGAGGAGGAGGCTCTACTGCTAGGATAAGACTATCTCTTGTATTTTGCTTGTATCATTGCTCTATTTATCTCTGATGAAGTTATTGGGGTTTTTCACCTTTATGGTTTTCCCCAAGCAAACTCTGTGTCTCTTGTGTGCTTGCATTATTGTGTCCATGGTTGATATGTTGTAGATTTGTTGTACATGTTGTTCTCTCAGTTAAGATCCTAGATCAGATTGAAGTAAATTCTCAAAATTTTACAGTGGGAGGAGGTTGCGCCTGCAGCACTAAATTTAATTTTCAAATTTAAGTGAAATTAAAATTTAAAATTTAAAACAGATTTAAAATTACCTATTTGGCTCAGAACACTTCACTCAAATTTAAATTAGCTATTCACAGTTCAGAATGGTTTCTTTTCTTTGCAGAATCATGTTTTATAATTTTGTATGATTTTTTTTGTATTATGCTTGTTTTTGGTATTATATATAGTCACCGTTTCTAAATTCACTTCATTTTTAAATGGCCGACAAAATATTATTACAAGATCTCCCTCATATTATAATTTTTTACTTTTTACGTTTTATTAGGTGTAATGCTACATGTAACGGGACACATACATGTTACAAGATCTGCCTCATATTATCATTTTTTACTTTTTACGTTTTATTAGGTGTAACGCTACATGTAATGGGACACATACATGTTACAAGCTCTCCCTCATATTATCATTTTTTACATTTTACATTTTATTAGGTGTCCTGTTACATGTAACAAGACACATACATGTTACAAGATCTCCTTCATACTGAGACGTAGAGCGCCTCTCGGCGTAGTTATAAAATTGTAGAGTAAAATACAATATGTTATAAGGATCTCACTACCATCACTTTACATATGCATCTTTAGATATAATTACATGATATTGATCTCAAATTAATACAAGTTTGTCTATTTCTATATAATTATATAATTAATTTTAATTATATTTAAATGTCATAAGATATGATAAAGGTATTATAAAATTGTACAGTAAAATACAATATGTTATAAGGATATCACGACCATCACTTTATATATGCATCTTTAGATATAATTACATGATATTGATCTCAAATTAATACAAGTTTGTCTCTTTCTATATAATTATATAACCAGCCTAGATCCAAATCCTAGGCTCTTTCAAGCGCCGAGAGGGATCAAATCTCCCGGGGTGCATTAATTTAAATAGTAGTTTCAATTTAAATAGAATCTCAATAGAACTTAGCATTTTATGTTAATTATTAGTATTTGATCCCTCTCAGTGCTTGATAGAGCCTAGGATTTGGATCTAGGCTGGTTTATTTGTTTATGGCCGAAAAAAAACACTCGACTTACAAGATCTCCCTCATACAAATGTTATTTATGGCAAACGATATCGAAAAACACTCGACTTACAAGATCTCCCTCATACAAATTTTATTTATGGACGACAATATCGACAAACACTCGACTAACAAGATCTCCCTCATACTGGGATGTAGAGCGCCTCTTAGCGTAATCAATTTTAATTATAATGTAAAGAAATTTCACTTTCAATATTTTTTGTCTTTCGGAATAAAACGATACTTATATATATATATATATATATATATATATATATATATATATATATATATATAATGAGATTGATATACATAAAAGGATAAAAAATTTAATGATAACATAAAAAGAACCAAAATAAATAGAAGTAATGTGAGGAGATAAAACTTGCAAACTTCTTAGAACTGTGAAAGTGTATCTAGAAAAATTAGATTTGAAAGTTAGAAAATGAATATTAGTTCTGAAAAGAAACTTCTAAGTGGAGCCCGGTTGATCATAATCTCTTTATACATAAAATAGAAAAGTCATTTGATTGTCCTAACTTGTTAATAAATGAGCATGCAGTTGGTGGAGTCATAAACATTCGATGAATAAATGCAATGGAATGGTCTAGTTAAACGTTTAAAATTGATCATGAGAAAGCTGAATATTTAAGAATTTCAAAGCCACATTCATTATTTTGTTTTTCTTGGTCAAAATTCCTATTCTTATCCCAATGTAATCACTCCTATCTATTTCAGTGGCTACTAATTACATGTACTATTATGCAGGCTTTCTTCCTTCAACTAAATTGGACCCAGTCTACAGATGGAGGGCTAGTCATGGTGGTTCCTCGGTGCAAAGGATGCGGTCTTGGCCTTCTTAGCCAGGGTCTCCCTTGGAGCTCCTACCTGCTACTTGTTTTGATTTTCAGTAGTTTCCATTTCTCTACGTCTGCTTCGGTGGGCTCTTCTTCGGGATGATCGGTTTTAGGTTTTTACTCGACATTGTTTCCTTGAATCCTTCTGCATATCCTTCCTCACTGTTTGACACTCTTGGTCAGGGTATCCCCAGGAGATCCTACCTGCTACTTGTTTTGACTTTTAGGGGTGCTCGCTTCTCTAGTGCTGCTTTGGTGGGTTTTTCTTTGGGATGATGGTTTTTTGTTTCTTTTATTCATTACTGTTGTCTTGAAGGATTTTTCGTGTCCTACCTCGTTGTTGAGCCCATGGTAGGGGGCCCCGAATTCCATTCAACAGAAACTGTTGAACCTAGTACCAACCTGGTAAAACAAGTGGGACGTTATCCGTGTTGGGGTTTGACTTTGGTTTTATTTCTTTATTTTTGTCTTCTCATTCCTGCTGTCGGGGTGCCCTGGTCAATTTTTCTCTTGTGTTTTATTTCCTCTTTTGTTGGCTTTGGGACTATTTTTATGCTATTGGTATCAGGCTGCTACTACGATGTGAGTTTCGTGTGGTTTATGTCCATCCTTTACATGTCTGGGGTTTGGTTCTTTACCCCGCTGGTGTCGGGTCTTCTCTCTGTCATGGGATAGGGTGTGGGGGTACCCTGCGGACTTGGTCTCATTTGAACCACGCCCTCCTGTTTCTGGCCATGATAATTCTAGGGTTGACTGTTTTGTCTCGATTGGGGAACCTCTTACTAAGGTGGGTGGTGGTGGTTCTCTTAAGCCTAAGCTCCATTTTGAAAAGGAAAGGAAAAGACAGCCATTATGTGTGCTTGGAAAGGACATCACGATGGACTTGGTGCAGGTTTTGAATCATTGGGCAATAGTAGGCCGCTTCAAGTATATTCACCTTTCTCGGGCAAAGATTCTGCAGTGGGTTCAGAAGCACTGGAAGCCTCTGATTACCAACATTCCCCGTGTGTTGTTATTGGCCAATGGGTGGATTATGTTTCAGTTCCTGATGGAGGAATATAGGGCTTCCATGGAGCATTGCTTCTGGGTTTTTGGTATTGTGTTGTTGGTATTGAAGAGGTGGCATAGTGGTTTCGACCCCCGAATGGAGAAATTGCTCATTCGTCACTTATCAACATTCTCCCGGGATTTCCATTGCAGTGTTAGAACATCGGGGGTTTCATGGAGGTGGAAAACTCTGTGGGGCATTTTATACTGATGGAGGAAGAGCAGTTGATGGGAGCTGAGCGGTGGTCAGCACAAATGCTATTGGAGATTGAATGCTCTCATGGGTTTCCTGGAGAACTGGAGGTGGTGTGGGAAGGGGGCTCCTTCATACAATAGTTGGACTATTGGAAGGTCCCCTTTCAATTCCATCAATGTCATAAGGTTGGAAATGTTAAAGATCGATGTGTTTCCCATTCATCTTCTCCTGGGCACAGTGCTGGTGTTGCTACTCGGTCGTCGGTCTCGGATGACGGATGTTGGGACTCTGTGCCTCTAGATCATTTTTCGGCCTCGACACTTTTGGGAAAGTTTGCCTCTTCCATGCCGATCCTTTTAAAATTTATGTCTATCGATGAAATTTTTGTGTCTCTTCCTATTTCTCCCCTGATGGCTTTGGCCAGTGATTCCCTATCTGAGGGGGGGGGCACCCCGCCGACACATCCCCCTCTGGAGTCTGCCCCAACGGAGGAATCAGGGATTGCGTGGGATGGTGCTCTACCCAAGGGGGTTATGCCTTTGTCTGTGACCACCAAATCTTCAAGCCCGTCCTCCCCACTCCTTCCTCTCACCTCAGATGGGAACCTTCCTGTTTCGAGGTCTCCCATGTCATTGGCGATCTCTCTTACTTAGTCATCTATAACTTATTTCCTAGAATTTTTGCCTTCTGGTCTGGTAGAAGCACTTGTCGCTCTTACTACCTACTATGTTAATCCCCCTGCCGATTCCTTGATTTGTTCGATACCCCCTCCGTCTCTTGGTAATGTGACCATTAGGAAAACCCGTAAAAGTAAGAAGGAGACGGCCTGCCTATGTGCCTCTCCCTATATGTCCGTTTCTCAGCTTTTGGCTAACCCCCCTGTGTCCTCCATTTTCGACAGAGGTCTTTGTCATTCTTGCCCCCCTGCTCCTTGTATGCTTGTTCTTATTTTTTGCTTTTAAAACCCTCTTAGAACGTTTGTGATTTGGATGCTGGTGGCCTCTCTAGGGATACCTTGGTGGCCTTGGATCTGAAGGGGAGATTTCACTTCTTATACCTCAGTGGCTGGTATCTTGCTTGATGGTACTTTTAGAGGCTGTGATAGACAGTTTCAGATTCTGAATGTGTATGGTCCTTACAATGCTCGTAGACCGTTTTGGGAAAAGGTCTCTGAGGCAGGTTTACTTAATGACCCCTTTCTCATTTTGACAGGGGATCTAAATCTCACATTGTGCCTTGATGAATTTTGGTGCAAGGGGCGGGTGGTGGATCCACTTGCAGATTTTTTCAATGGCTTATTCGAAGAGGCCAAGCTTGTTGATGTGGTTCTGCATTGCCTGTACCCTACCTGGTCTAATGGGCGATGGGGTTTGACATACATTGGTAAACGACTAGACATATTTTTGATGGTTGAAGATCTTTGTGAGCATCTGGGTAAGTATCTCTCCTGGACTCAAGGGGTGGGCATATCTGATCATAAGGCGATATTTCTACAATTGGACTTTGATTCAAACCCCAGGTTTTATCCTTTTAAGTTTAACTCTGTATGGATGACCGAAGATAGTTTTTGCTGCTGGATTCAAGAGAAATTGAAGGATATTTCTCAGAATACCAGGTTTTTTCCCCTGCCGAGATTTCCCCACAAACTCTAGTGGCTAAAAGGTCTGGTTCGTTCTTGGGTGAAGGAGAAAAAGGAGGAAGAACTGAAATTATATTATGAGATCGAGGAAAAAATTCACCACTTTACTATTTCTATGGATCTCTCCGGGGCTATGGAGGTGCAGCATTCCTACCTGTCTAAGCTGATTCAGGCTAAGGAAAAGATATTGGTCCACATTGAGGAAGAATGGTGGCAGAAAATCTAGGCCACTTGGCTCAAAGCGGGAGATTACAACACAAGATTTTATCATTGATTCACTAGTCAAAGGAGGTTGATGAATGATATCTGGGATGGTAAGGGGGATTTTGATGTACCAGTATTTGAGGACAGTTTGATCAAGGCCTCTGTGATCAAGCAATTTTCTGGGGTTTATTCTAAGACCAAGGAGCCCAGATCACTCCATCAACTTGAAGCTATCAACAATTTCCCTCGCTACTTAAACTGTGAGGAGGCTCACCGGATTGAGAGACTGGTGTCTCGGGAAGAAGTTCTCCACACACTTAAACTATGTTGTGCTGATAAGAGCCCAAATCTCGATGGGTGGAATATGGAATTCTACTTGTTCTTTTTTGATATGCTGGGGGAGGAGCTGACGGCTGCCATTGAGGAATCATGTTCCAAAGCTTGGATTCCTCAACAGTTGAACCATACCTTCCTTACTTTGATCCCAAAGGTGGATAAGTCAAGGTATTTTGATGATTTCAGACCGAAATCACTTTGCAATATCTTCTACAAGCTTAGTACTAAGATTATCGTTGAGAGGATTAAGCTGGTGCTGGGAGTTCCTCTGTCTAGGGAGGAATTCACTTTCTTACCTAATCGACAGATCTCTGATGTGGTGGGTGTGGCGCAAGAGTGCCTCCATTCTATCAAATCTAAGAGGATAAGTGATTTTTTATCAAACTCGATCTGCAAAAATCTTATGACTCGGTCGATTGAGACTTGCTGCGACTTATCCTTTTACATATTAGCCTTTCGATGGAGGTGGTGAATTGGATTTATGCCTGCTATTGTACCACCAGTTTTGCAGTCCTTATCAATGGCACACCTTCGTATTATTTCCTTGGAAACAGGGGGTTGAGGTAGGGATGCCCCTTGTCACCCTATCTTTTCATTCTGGCCATGGAAGCGCTTGGCTTGTTCATTAATAAGGGCCGTCTGCAAGGGTACATAACTGGCATCAAGGTGGCCTGAGCTTTACACATTACACACCTCTTATTTGTTAATGATGTGCTTCTAGTTGGCGCAGGAACTAAAGATTAATGGATTTATTATCATCGAATTCTTAATGTCTTTTGTGATGCTTTTGGGCTTCAGATTAATGAAAGTAAGTCTTCTTTCATTCTCCAATGCGACGATGATAACATCCATTCTTTTATTTCTGTACTTTTCCCTTATGTACAGAATGGGTTGGAGGAAGGCATAAAGTATCTCGGTTTCACTATTAAGCCCTGCTCTTATGTGGCATAAGAATAGAATTGACTTGTCCAAAATGTCTCTAGGAGGATTAACTCGTGGGCGTCCCAGTGGGTCACTCTTGGTGACAGACTTATCCTTACGCAGTCGGTTCTTCAATCCCTCCCAGTGTACTGGTTCACACTATTTTCCATCCCTTTGGGCACCATTGATCATTTGTGTCAATGTATTTTTGACTTTCTTTGGGGTGGTAGGATTGGGAACCCAAAATTCCATCTTGCTTGCTAGAGGAGTCTGTCTTGTCCTCGCCATCTGGGTGGCTGGGGCATCAAAAGGCTTAAAGAATTCAATAGATCCCTCTATGCAAAAAAAAATTTACGTGTACTATTCGACAATATCCTATCGGGGTCCATTATACAGGCTAAGTATTTAAAAGGTCTTAATCTAGCGATGTGGCTCTGTAATTTTGTCTTGGCTCTGGGTATCTGCTCGACGATTTGGGGCAGTTTATTAAAAATCTACCTGATTATTAAATGATCACTTTGTTGGGAGGTTGGTCATGGGATCCAAATCTTTGTAGGTTCCGGTCCAATTCTTGGTATGGGGGAGCAATATCGATTATCTCGTGCACTCATCCAAGCCTTACATGATAAGGGTCTTTTTTTCCTTAAACATATGCATCATCCCAGTGACTATTCTTTTGGCGAAGTGGTTGATGGTGTCTGACCTAGATTTTCCTCAGACTTTGAGAAGGGAGTGGGATTATTTTTGTATTGAACTGATTGATGTTGGGATAGTCCTGATCGATCAACGAGACCATCTGGTTTGGTCTACAAATGCTAACTTGGGATCAGTGAGTTCTGCTCTGGCATATGATGAGATGTTGGCTAACTCTGTTGATGGGGTGGTGACAGGTGTATATAAGTTGTTATGGAGTAACAACGTTCAACTTAAAGTGGGACATTTCATATGGCTATACTTGAATAATAAAATCCTTACGTGGGTGAACCTGTAGCACCGCGACTTCTATGGTCCTGGTGTGTGTGTGTTATGCATGGTGGAGGATGAACATATCGATCATCTATTTGGTAGGTGTGTTTTCTTCCAATTGATTTGGGCACTTCACCAGGATCGATGGCAGTGGTTACCAGTTTGGGAGGGTGTTTCTATCTTGGACAACCTGTTAGTGTGCTATGAACAATCGACAACTTCCTCTGTTATTACATTCTATTCTCTATGGGAAGTTTGGCATGTGAGAAATGATTTGGTCTTTTGTGGGCTTGCTCCTCGGGTGGACCTGATCACCTCCAGGATCTTTGCTTGGCATTCTCTATTGGCCTCAGATCCTGTTTGTGATATGTTGCGTGCTACTCCTTTCACGGAATAAAAACATCCCTTCCCATACGGTTTCTTCAACGGAGCAACCCAAATGTTATCTGTGGTGTGGGCATTGTCATTAAGCTGTTGAGGGTTCATTATTATCACATCCATTTGAAAGTAGGGCATAGCTCCAACACTTAGGCATATCTTGTTTCCCTGTGGGCACTTCTTTGGTTTTCCAAGGAGAAGTCCATTCGGCTTACACATATTATGGTGATTCTCAATGTGTTATTGATTGGGCACGGGGACTTTCAGAGTTGAGACCTTTTTTGTTGAATCAATGGCAGCTTCATGCTCATGCTCTTATCCTTCACTTTCATGAGATATCCTTCTCCGTTCTGTTTAGTTCCTACAATGGGGAGGAAGATAGATGTTCGAAGATGTCTTTGGGAAGGATGGATGGACGTATATATTTTGCTGAATACAAGGATGGAGTCCAGTTGGGTGTTCATTCTCTATTTTATTGATAGAGTGTTTATTTGGAATTGTCCTCCTGGTGGAGTTCAAAACTTTTTTCCTTTTGGTTTTGGCGATATGGTTCATTTATCCTGTGCCACCCGAGGATCACAGCAGCGACAGTCTTGATCGATTGCTCATGCTGGTTGCAATGTAGTTGTCATTTTTTGCATACTATGATATCCTTATGCTTGATTATTTAGCTCTTTCGCTACTCTAACCAGTGTTTAAAGTTTGATAGCTCTCAAACATATGTAATTTCCCTGATACATCTTTTTCTATTTAATAAAAGATGATTTTTTTTTTACTTGAAAAAAAAAAAAACTAAACTCATTCACCCTCAAAACGAGGATAAAAAATGTGTCCGCAAATTACTTTGTTCAAGAAGTTATGACTGTGAGAAGTTGTGTCTGGCTACTCTTATCCAAAAATTCACCATCAACTAATGTCCTTACTAGACGCTTATCCAAGGCTATCAATTGATAATGTAAATGTGGGTTTTTCCATGTATTAAGAGGCGGTGGCATTGTTTAACAACCCATGATCCACCGTTACATTTTATGTGCAACATATGCCTAGAATGGTTCCTGATTGTTAATTTGTGAAGGATATGTATTGACCTTGTATGGTGCAAATTTTGAGCTATATGGTGCGACCATTAGACATCTAGCCAATGATGAATTGCATTGTTGGATACAAAATCCTCAAGAAATGGTAGGATCCTTTCTGCCATTAAATATTGGCAAGTGAGGCTCTACATTGCTTGGCATGAGTTTTTGGAAAAACAAAACTCTAGCCCATGGTTGAATCCTATCAACGAATAAATATTCAGTGGCTCTTAAACAAGAATAGTTTCAAAAAATCTATAATGAGAGGGTAAGATCTCATAATTTTTAATCAATAAGATATGTGATCAATGTTAACAATGGTGGTGTGATTGCACTCTCTTAAGAGCAACAATGAGCACGCTGGAGTACTTCACAAGAATACACCAAACCATTGACACGATTGTGTTATGTCCCATAAGCATCTCTTTCTTAATGCTTATGATCATGAATTATTTGTATGATGGGTTATATAAGTTATCACAATAACATAATAACATCATAAGGAATTGGGGAATATATATAGAGAGAGAAAGATTTTTTATTCATATTTCATATTTATGTTGATGTTTATTTGAAGAGTTTTTAATAAAATAATCATATAATTATGTAAATAAGACAAAGTAATATTTATTATTTTCAAAAAATTAAGAATATTAAAATTTAATGGTAAGCTACAGGTTTACATGTTGAAATATTTGTTGATATAAACATATTTTGAATAATTGATTGATAATATTACTATGAGATGAATTACAATTTATACAAAGGAATATTGCCAAAGGTCATTGTAAAATCTCTTTCAGAGTAGGATATAGCTACTATAGATTACCTCACAGTTGAAATAAAGAGCTTACTATGCAAGATATATGTGCAAAAATAATTCTGGAATATAAATTATCAAAAACCAGTCACAAATGATCAAAAACCAGTAAATAAATGATAAAAAACCATAAACACAAATGATAAAATATCAGAGTTTATTAACTGTCCATTATACACTAATGAGATGTGATCTTCCTTATATAACATTGGAAGAATTCAAATTCCTTAGGAGGCTATGAGAAGTGGCTAGCTTAGATTTGACCTCAATCCCCCCTAGGTTGACCAATAGGCTCCCAAATATAACCAAACAGGTACAGATTTCCCATGTGAACATGGGTGAGCATGGGAAGACCAGAATGAGGCTCACACATGTGAAGGAGAGGATTGGGTGGCAGTTAGGTATCCAAGGAGAGGCCAAAACAACTAGATATGGGCCAAAATGACTAGGTTCAATGCATGGGCACCTAAGTCGAAGGCAGTTTCCTTAAAACATGGAAACATGACGCCTTTGCTCAGATAGTGGTAATAAATGCTAGAGGTGGCCATAATTAGGGAGCCAATATCTATATTTGAGCAATTTTAGCCCATAGTTTGGTGGATAAGTCATCATTTGGCCTAACTAACTCCTAAGAACCTCCTAACAACCTTGGATTGTAATTATTAACCTGTTTTGTACCAATTAATCAATAATGTGACTTATGAGTAAGGTCCTAGGTTGTAATAATGTTCTAATAGTCATCTCCTTATTAAAAGGAGCTCACTCTTATCTTGAATAATTGACTTAACTAATTAATAATAGTAATATAGTTTTTTAGGTATATTACAAGTCATTGTGCCTTGAAAATATTCGTCCACTAATCCATTGATTTTTGTTTTTATCGTCTTAGTTGATGATACGTGTTGATATGCACTTCTAAGTTATGAGCACACCTTTTGAAATGTGGAGTGATCGATCCATTCCAAATATACCTTCATTCGAAATGTTTGAAGATTGATGATGTGGATAGAACTTCTCATTTTAGGCTTCCCTACAAGTTGTCGATTTTGACTTTGCGCTTCTTTAATGTTGTAGTTGGGGTGTATGTAAGAAGAGCATGTTTATTTTCTTCTTGACGTTGATGGTTTTCGTAATGACTGTTGTGATGTGGGTGGCGATAAAGTATTTGATTTAGTTGAGGAGTGTTTGTAATGACTTCAAATTTTGGTTCTTCTAGTGATCTATTGATCGATACCTTTTCAATAAAACCACTTTATGGAATTTGGACATTGATTGTGTCTATACTAATATCTTTTTCCAACATCTAAATCTGTGTTGATGATGTCGTTAATTCAATGGTTTCATCATTTGTTTCTTTTTCCATTGTTTGGATATCATTTGTTAAGGATTTTTCTAACTTCTAAACTTTCAATTTTTTTATTTCTTCAGTTGACCCTTGATTGTGATCTGTAGGGTGGTGATTTTCTTCCATTTCTAGTAGTTTCCCCTGAATCCATGTCTTCATTGGATTGCTCTATTTTTAAAGATTTTTTTTAACTTCCTTATTTTTGTAACTAACATCTTGTTATGGTTTCTTAATCGGAATATTTCTTCAGTATTGGTTATAATGTTTTATTGATTTTTGTGATCTCCAACTTGTGTGAATTTTTAATGTTATCTCTTTTTTGTACTAGTTCTTTAATCTATTGCCGACATCGGTAGATTTATGATTCTTGGCATCATAATTTTTCCTGGATTTGCAAAAGTTTCTCGTCCTCGTCCGTGAGGAGTCTGTTCAAGCATTTTACTTCTTCTTCTAGATCTTTGTATATTCTATACAATGGTTCTTTTGTTATATATTTTGACGAAGGGACTCTCATCGATGAGTCATGTTATGTTATTTTCTTCTTCTCATGGAAGAAGGTCATGAATTTCTTTTTTCACATTGAAGGTAATTGTACCCAAAGCTTCGAGCCAGTTAGATCTTAGTATTATGTCAGTAATACCATATTCTATAGATACAACAATGAATTCTGATGTAAGATTATAATTCCCAATCTGTACTTGTCTAAATGTTTTATTTGCTCTCTGTTCTCCTTGTTCTTCTCTATATTTAATTTTGCAACTAGTAGTTGATTTGCAAGATCAACATTACTAATTTTTTCTTTATTAGCTAGAAATATGATGATGGTATCAAGACTTCCATAAAATGTGCCATTAACTTCAAGCATCACTATCAACATTTTTGAAGGAATGTCGACAAATCTATTTTTCTTTTGAGAAAAATCTGTCTCTTCCATTTTGATGAGGTTTTAAACAAATCTTGTTGTTTTGAAATTAGTGTCCAACTTCAGATATCAATGTCGTCCTTATGAAAAAATGTTTCCGTTCGTCTACGACTTCTTCTGTGATAAATGGTCTTCCTTTGACTTTGACTTTTTTTTACGATAAATGATATTCGACTTCTTCAGCGATAAATGGTCTTCCATTGCCGTTGACTTTCTTGTTCGATTTCATATTATTTTCCCTTTTGTATAAATAATAATTTTAATTAATTTATACAATTATTAAATTGATATAATAATTATTATTAAGATATAATAATAATATTAATATTATCAATTTTTTTTGGAATAGAGTCAAATTAAGGTTTAAAATATAATAATAATATGTGTTATTATTATTATTATAAGGTTTGGATAAAAAATTAATAAAACATTATTATCTAATAATAATAGTAATTTATTGTTATAATAATATTTTTTTTATTAATATTTGTTCCTTTTTTATGTGTTGGGTTTATGTGGAGTGGTGTAATAGAGGGGACTTCATGTGGGTGAGTGTGGGGAGCTGTGGATTAGTGGGAGGCACTTCTGCAACAACGATGAGTGTTTAGAGGCAGTGGGGTATGTCGTTGAGTTAACGACGTAGTGTGGGAGTACTCTGAGGATGTGGGGATAACGAGTAAGGGTGTGAGGTACTAGTAGGGATCCGTGAGGGGAACATAGCTTTGGAGTATACTGAGAGTTGTACATGGAAGGTGTGCAACGATGGTAGGGATGCATATAAGGAGTGGGGAGAGTTTGTAAGGTGCAAAAAGTTTCCAATGGATAGTATGGAAGAGGGTAGGGATGTATGGTGGAATGCAGTGCATATGGGGATGCAACAGTGAGAGTGTAGGCAAATAGGGTCCACACGGTGTAGGCGAATAGGGTTGGAACAATTCGAAGATGAGGAGCATAGGCGTAGGAGTTGATGGATGGAGGAAGGCGTGGGATAAAGTGGAGAGGAGAATGAGCCGTGAATAGGGATAATTATCATTTATTGAAAGGAGGATTGTGTGTAGAGGAATGGAGAGGAACACATGATGGAAGTAGCGAGGAGTGATAGAGAGGTGGGGATGGTACCGGTGAGGAGAAGAAATGGTTTTATGGGAAGGGTGCGGTGGTAGGAGTAGTGGGGCGAGAGCTACAAGGGAGGATCATTGAGAGAGAGGTGGTGTAGATAGTTGGAGTGGGATGTGAATGTATGTATGTGTGAGAATGGAGTGGGTTGCGGCCGAGAGATGGGAATGAGTGAAGAGATAGGTGTTGGTGAAGTGCGTGGATACAATTTCAGTCCTTTTATTACTGGTGTTGCCACAAATTTACAATTTACCATGCAAAATATTTTCAAGATTTCATTTGCATATTTGTATTGTGAAATAAATATACCATATTTGGATTGATGGACTTCAATGCCCAAAAAATATCGCATAATCTCCAAGTCATTCATTTCAAATTTATTCTCCATGAACGATTTAAAATATTCTATGCCAAAATCAATAGTAAATATTAAATTGTCAACATATAAACAAACAATTAACATGTTACCTTGTTTGTTGACTTTGGTGTAGAACGTTGGTTCACATTCACTTCTGTGAAATTCATTAGGAATGAGGTAGGAATCAATGCGATTGTACCAAGCTCTAGGAGCTTGCTTGAATCCATAAATTTAATTTTCCAGTATGTATACTTTGTCTTCTTTTCCTAGAACCTCATATCCATGTGGTTGTTCCAAATACACTTCCTCTTCTAAATAACCATTTAAAAATGCATATTTAACATCCATTTGATAGACATACCATTTGTTGTGCGTAGTTATGTCCAAAACTATTTTAATTGTATCCATGCGTGAAACAAGTGCAAATGTTTCATTAAAATCTATGCGGGGAAGTTGTGTGAACCCTCTTGAAACTAATATTTCCTTGTGCTTCTACACATTACCATCAACATCTTTTTTGGTTTTATAAATCCATTTAACACTTATTACATCCTTGCTTTTAGGTACCTCTACCAATTCCCATGTCTGATTCTTTTCAGTGCATTCAATTTCTTCATCCATGGCTTGTGCCCATACATCATCTTTGATAGCTTCTTTAAAAGTTAGTGGATCATATATTTGATAAAATAGTGCAAAAAATGAAAATGAATTTGTTGTATGAGCATCATATATTTCACGCAAACTTCTTGTTTTTCGTGACCTTGCTAAAGTCGGATTTAGTGACACATAATTCCTTGGACTACTTGTTCGATTTTGTTGCACTCTTGGTGTACTTACTAGTGTAGCTTGTGCTGCGACTTGTGTTGCAGTAGCTTGAGGTGAAACATGTTGCGTAGTCCTCGGGGTGGATGATGCTGCAAGATTTTGAATTTCTTTTGGTGTATGAACCACCTCTTTTGTCATGTCATCATGTGTGATAGGATTCACAATTTTCATTTTCTTTTCTACACTTCCATCCCATGCTTCAATCTCCACAAATTGAACATCTAAGCTGATTACGACCTTCCTTGTGACATGATAATACAATTTGTATGATTTTTTTATCTTCTGAATAACCAACAAATATGCATTTTTATCCCTTATTATCTAATTTAATTATGATCTCATATGGAATATGTGCATATGCGACACAACCAAATTTTTTTAAATGAAAAATACTATGTTTCATACATGTCCATGCCTCTAGAGGAATGTTGTTCTTCACACTCTTGTTTGGACATCATTTCATGATATAGATATAAGTTGCTACTACCTCATCCCAATATTCATTCAAAAAATGTTTAGCTTCCATCATATTGTGTGCCATATCCATAATATTTTTATTCTTTCTATCCGCGACACTATTTTTTTGAGGTGTATACTGCGCAATGAATTGCTTACATATGCCATGAGATTTACAAAAAATTATAAATTCATTTGAAACATATTCACCACCTTTTTCCGTCCTTAAGACTTTGATGAAGTGAGCACTTTCCTTCTCGGCATGTGCCTTAAACTGTTGAAAGAAACCAAATGCATTAGATTTTTGTTTTAATAAATAAATCCAAGTTTTTCTTGTCAAATCCTAATAAATGTAAGAAAATATGTGCATCCTCACATAGATGGTGTTTGCACTGGATACAAATATCCGATTGTACAATTTAAAGTGTACATCACATGCTCTATATGATTTGCCAACATGAAATGACTCTCTATGATGCTTTCTAAAGATGCCAACTTCGCACACTCTTTCTGGTTTTTTAATTAGTGGAAAGATTTTAACCATATTCTTAATGTGCAACAGCTTCAATCCTCCAAAATTCAAGTGTCCAAACATTAAGCGCCACAAGAAGGACTCATCATTTGTCTCTATTTGAATTGTTGCTTGTATTTCCGCACCACTATATTTTTATTCTTTCTTACTTTCCTCCTTAAATGCTTCTTCATAATGCTTAGATCCTCTGGTACTTGAACAACTTGAGTTGTGTTCCTCTTCATAGTTGGATTTAATCTTAACGAAAACATATCATTGCATGTCATTTGAACTTTGGAAATCAACTTCTTACTTGGGTACCTGTCTAGAATCACTCATAAATTGTTCTTCATATATACTCTATGACCTTTTTGCACTAGTTGTCCAATACTCATCAAATTATGATTCAAAACTATGGCACAATAGACATCAGGAATGAATTTTTGCTCCCCCTTTTTGGTTATAATACCAATTGTGCCTTTACCCAAAAATGTGACTTGAATATTAATTCGAAGTGTGACATTAGTTTGAAATTATTCATCTAAACTAGAATATAGAGTGGATTTCTTGTCATGTGGTTACTACATCCAGAATATAAATACCATATGTCGTTGGGACTTTCTTGAGCAATATTAGATTCAACTAGGGATGCACATGCCATAAACATTGTGCTTGTGGAAGTGCTAGTGTTGCATGAATTGTTTTGACCTTGCTTACTCTGCTCATGTTGTTTCTTCTTGCATTCATATGCATAATGCCCAAATTTCTTACAATAATGACATTGTATTTTTTATTTATTGCATCTTTGACTAATTGGTTGAATGGAATTCTGATTTTTTCCTTTTACAGTGATATTTGTAGAATTGTTGTTGCGTCCTCCTCTAGCAAAACTTCTTCGTATGCCTCTATAATTTGATATTCCTCTTCCTCTTCCATGGTTTATAGTTTACTGAGTTGAAAAGGAATTTTCCAACGACATATTTGATCTATTTAATCTGCATAATTGATTGACAAGTGAATCTTACAAGTCATCAAGTGTAAAATGAGTCAAGTATTTAGTTTAGATTCCAAAGCCACAACTAGAGGATCAAATTTATAAGGGAGACTTCTAAGGACCTTTTCAACAACCTTTCTATCATATATGGTTTCTCCATGAGATTTCATTTGATTTATCAGACCAACAACTGGGGAATTAAATGATTCTACTGAATCAGTATCCTTCACTAACAAATTCTCAAACTCTCTTTGAACAATTTGTAATTTAGGAGTCCATACCTTATCCAAACCTTGGTAGGAAGATTGTAGAGTATACCAAGATTCCTTAGCTGTCTTGGTTGTTTCTACTCTTGGGATTATTCTCTCAAGCATTGCTTGATGTATGTAAAACAAGGCTTTTCCATCCTTTTTCCTCTGTTCCTTCAAAGAATCCTTCTCAGCTTGTGTGAGAGCATTATATGCTACATGGTCTATTGGTTCTGCATAACCATTTTCAGCTATCTCCCATACATATTGGCCCCTGAATAGAGACTTCATGGTCAGATACTAATATCCATAATTCTTTCCTGTAAAAATAGGAGTTTGCAGACTTGACATTTGTGCACAAGAAGTGGAAGCCATTTTTTAATTTTTAGAATTACTTCTTTCTAAGAAAAATAGATCTATTGATATTCCTGAAATTGTTGTGAGAACCTACTTTGATACCATATATTGTACAAAAGTACACAGTCCAAACTTTATTGTGCATTTTTTACAGTTTACTTCTCTATTCTTTTACATTCACTCACTTATGCACAATTTTCAACCCCACTGCGCAGAAATTATTTTATTTGTGTAATAGCACAAATTTTAATTATTTGATTATAAAATATTATTTACCTTTTTGAAACTAATAGATATTCACCATGCAAATAAAAGTAAATTCTCTTTCCATGTGAAATTTTATGAACCCAGAAACTTAGAACTTAATTCCTTTGCAATATATTAGGACAAGATCCTAAATTTGTGCATGCTGATTTCAAACTTCACTTTTCATTTTGCAGTAAAATTAAACTTAACAAATGTATTTTTCAATCTTTAAAGAAGAAAATTATTTATACATTCACCCACTTCAACCCAAGAAATATGTGCGATGTGAAATTATCTTTTGCGGAATAAAAAAATCATGTGCAAATATGTTACATAACAAAATAACAGTGACTGCTATAGATATTTTACACACAGCTTGTGCTCCCAAGCTTCAACAACTTGAATTTCATGAGCTTGAGCTCCTAGACTTTTTCCAAATGCTACATCTTCCAAAAAATTATATCCATTACAAAAATGACTCTAATTTTCTATGCTAAATACAAAGAACTTGAAATTGGCTTCTCTCAGAAGCTACCAAAACATATTAAAGGAGGAAATAAATTTTGACTGAAATCTACCTACTGAAATTTTACTTAAAAGACACTACAAGACTAATTTAAGAATACCCATACACAACATTACATGTGTAGAAATGAAAATTGATAGAGCTTTGACTAAGCTGACGAGGACAAGAAATACAACTTCTCATAATTAATACTCAATGAATAATCCATTACTGAAAGAAATGAAAAATATTCTAAGCTTCGAAGTTAATTTGGTAAATTTGAATCACCAATTATTAAACGCAATGAAAAATATTTTTAAGTTTAATTAATCTGATTAGTAAATAATAGAAAAAATAAAAATGCTAGAGGATCAACCACTATATTGAAATATATATACCTAAAGACATAATTATTTTGTTTCCCTCATTTTGCCATTCCTTCCTACTAATGTATTTACCATGTCGAATAAAAGGGGATGCAACGACACTTGATATTACTGTGAGTCACAAAACAAGGAAATTTGTGGATGGAAGAGCCATTTTTTGGACTTTAGATGGATGCAATTACCTAATTCATGGCCCATTTGATACATAGTAACCTTAGGAACATTGTCAGAGACCAAAACTTCTCAAGAAATCCCCACAAAAGGTTGTTTTTTACCATTTTCCACAAAAAATGGACGTGGAAGATTCTTTACCTGCGGGTTTTCGAAAAACACGCAAGTTGCACATGGTAAATTCGTGGTTCACCTGCTTGTTTTCCATTGAAAATTCGCAGGAACCTTATAAATACTTTAAAAATATATAAAATCCCGAAAAATGGTTGGTTTGGGTGGTTTTTGAACCTGCTCTTCCGGTTGTAACTACTTCCTCTTCAACCCTATCTTCTTCACTTGATATATAAGAGAGGGAGAGGGACCATGAAAGGGGATCAATCCCATTATAATGTTATGTTCGAGGAATTGGGAATCACATTCCCCTCACTTGTGCCCTAGTTGCCTGTAAACCCTAGCACATATGATCATAGGTTGGGATCCTTGGAGAAAAGGAGCAAGAGACCTTGAATCTTGGTTTCATGAAGTGCCATGCTTGAAGGAAGGTATAATTTGATGTACTTGCTTCGTTAATTAATAAATATTGGACATTATTCCCTTTCAAAATAGATTTGTTCATGTATGTTTCAGTTCTGAATACAATTTGATTTTGTATTATCTTATAAATATCATCTTTTATTTGTAGTCAAATAGGTTTGAGGAGGGTTTTGTTGAATGTTTTTGCAGGTTGTTGGATTGGAGAGAAAGAAGAGAGGCTTGGATCATCCTTCTGCATAAAGTACATATCCTCCTAACCCTAATATCGTTTCTTAACAATTGTACTTGCAAAACCTTGTATGTCTATCTTTTACCCAACTACATTGGGAGTCTCACCCATGCTATAGGAAGTTTTCCATAACAACAAAACTAGTGACTCTGCTGGGGAGAATCCTATCTACTTTGGGGTATCTAAGGCCATCGTTTCTAGTATATGTGATGGTATGAGTTTGATTCATGTTAGGACCAGTCATTAAGCTTTGTTAGACCCTTCTTTGAATAGTTTGTGTTAGATTTTGCAATTAGTTTTGGACTTTTTTACATACCTGCAAGTTTTGGTAGTTACAGTCATGGGTCTAAGACAAATTCATAGGTGTCATCCTTTCCACCTGCAGGTCCCTCGAACTTGGACCCTTTTACACTAGCGGGTACCTCATGTACATGAGTTTTTCAAATTTGGATATTTTCTGGGGATTTTGATTACATTTTTAGGAGTCCTTGCTGATCCTAGTGTCTTGTCTCTTGATTGATCTTAATTTGATGTTGCGGATATTTTTGATGCAATTTGGTCTTGTTTGGAATAATTTGTGGCTTTTTGACACAAGTTGGGTGTTTTTGAACTAGTTTGGTATTGTTGAACCTAATTTGAGTCTAATTGAATCTAATTCCTCTGATTAGATTGGATTTGGAACCTATTGAGTCTATTTGACCCTATTTGTATCAATTTGAGTGAAAATTCCTCTTTATATTGGTTTATTGTCCTTCCTTATTCTTTTTGCCTCTCTTTTGTAGTGAAAGCTCAAGTGTCGTTTATGCGATTTAGGACTCTGATTGCACAATTTGTGTGCAGACCTAGCTTTACCAAACCGTATTTCTTAGTAGGTCCTTTGTTTTGATTGGGTCTAAAAGTCCTAGGTGTATTATTTTACATATTTTGGTATCCTTACAATGTTTAATATTCTTATATATTTGGACAACCATTGTATTTCCCAAGTTTTTTTTTTGCTTAAGGAAATTTTGGCATGCTTATATTATGAATGAATATGATGCAAACAGTAAAAATCTATTGAATAAGTCTACATCAGCCAAACTTGGGCAATGAAATCGTTGTACAAATATATAATTACATCATAGATTTGAATTCCAAATATGCCATTTGAAATCTTCACAAAAGAAGGTTTATTAAAAAGATGAAAAACCCCCCCTAGGTATAAAAAGTGCTTTCCAAGTCAACTCAAAAATGCATGAATTAGTAAGAGAGTGATTGGATTGTTGGCAGATGTTTCTACCCTATAGCAAGGAAACTACTACTATCAAGTTGGTTGGGGTGACAGGTAAGTGTATTGATGCTATTACAGAGGCATTTACAAAAAGAAATAGATTGTAGATTTAGGGAACACACCTTTTAACCGACGTCTGATCCTAGCCTTGACCCAGTCTCCTGTCCAGCTTCCGAATCTACCTTTCCTTCAACAAACCTACAACAACAATACCTTTCTCAAAACATTTTGGGCAATATATAAAGCTTGACATAAATGAAAACAATGTTTAACATTCAGCATTGACCAAAATAAATCCAACTTAAAATGCCATTTGCTAACACATTCAAATTGGAACAAGAAAAACACTTCAACCTTTATTTGTCAAAAGTAGAATGAAGTACAAGTATACCTGACAATGAAGCAGGCTCCTGCAACTAGATTTTGGGCTCTGGCTCTGCTCTGGCTTGGATGTCTTCTGCAACAACTTCTCCAATGTCTTAAAGTTTCTCCATTAACTCATCCTCTAGCTTTTCTAGTCATAATTTCTAACCTTGCTCCTTTAACCTTCTTGGTATTTATAGGTTCAAAGAAACAGTTCAGGTCGAGATGTAGTTATGGAGGAAGTTGGGGGAGTTAGGAAACTGCCATCAACTAATCCTCCTCGATGAGTTAATATATTTTTTAATCATCTTTTAAGATGTACGCGACTCTTCTTCAGTGAAGTAGCGTATAGGGTGCTACCCTAGTGTTTAACAACTAGTGCTCAATCGATTTTAAATGTCGAGCGCTACTTTGCTACACTGGAGTAGCATATATTTGGATATGGGCGCTACTATTATACAGTGGAGTAGCGTATGGGAGCTAGTCTCTTTGAGTAGAGTAGCGCTCATATCTTAAAATGATATTTTTGTGGTTTTCCAGTATTTTCAGGAAATAAAATGAGGTGTCATATGATCCAAGGTCAACATGCTCCTCTATCCAAAGTGTCCTTTTCTGTGATTAGCAGCTCAGGGTGATCACGGATGGAGAGGTGGAAGTTTGACCTATAACAGATGCCCCCTAATGTGTGAGGTCAGAGGGAAACGATGTCTGAAATACATTACAATCCAAAGCCAAAGGAGGAGCATAGAACCGCAGAAAACAAGTCCAAAGAAACCTGCAACAAAGATCAAGGTCAGTGAGTAATTACATTTTTGACATCTTATAGATGTGTAGTGTGATACAACATGATCTCCGATACATAGCAAGGAGATGTATATAAAGCATGGCCACTTGAAATACAAGCATTAATCCATGTCAAACTGAGAGATCATAGCCATAAAAACAAACTAGATCTATGTCTCATGGAGAGGCGAATATGAGTGAGGCTCAGTCTTGCGTAACTTGGGTGATGAGGTAATGTCATCAAAATCCCAAGGTCTTCATCCCACAACAACCCTAGGTACAAACCCTAACCATGTGAATAGATGAGCTGATAGTCGAACATGGAGAGCATCGTTTGATTACCGGTCATTGATATACACCGTTAACAAACGCGAGGACTTCCGCCGAAAATGATGATGGAGTCCAAGGTACCAAGTACGATTCGCCAAATGTGAATAGATGGACTTGGAGTTGAACACTTGGGAATCCTGTTGAAGAAGAGACATTGAGGTATTCTCATCATTCAACAGCGAGGAAAATTTCCACTAGTGACTGCAATCTCCAAGGTACTAACCGAAACTCTAAAATTCAATCCCAGAATAATGATTTGGTGTTGATGGGAAGAAGTCCGTTGGAAGGGAGGCCTTAAGGCATCCTCCATAATCCAACGCGAGGAACACTCAACTGGTAAGAGATGATATGGAATAATATGCACCAAGACTGACACTAGGAAGGCCGACACATGAGGTCAAGGTGAACTGCAGAATGGACGACACAGGGTATATCCTTGAACATTGAGCACGACACAAAGTGACTCAGGCAGTTTCTGACATAATGGGGTAAATAAGTCTGAAATGTAAGAGACATCAGCAGACACTCCATATGGTTGGAAGAATAACCAACCGGGGGAGTAAATAACTCGGAGGAAAGGTTCACCCTGAGGCCAAAAACTACACCCAACCGACAAGATAGACTCAAGTAGGTGCTACATTCAAGGATAGAACTTGACTGAAACTGCCTTTGACAATGAAGATACGATATGTTTTTCCCGTTCCTTATTCTTTTTAGATAAAAGAATACCCTTCTTGTGGATTTAATGAGTCCAAGAAAGAATGAAAACTCAATAGGTCCAACCATGTAAATAATTTAACGAGCCCATGGGAGGAAGACTCAGTACCTTCTTCATAATTTATAGAGTTCGAAGAAGAGATAGAAGATTACTCTATATGTACTGATCTTTGGATTTTAGTATCGAACCGAGATCTGTTCTTGCTCGCCAGTGTTTTCAATTTTAAGGAGTCTGAAAAACTTAAACAATAACTCCATATATCTGCTCGTGGATTTTAATATCGAGCCCAAGCAGATTAATGCTCGCTGGTGTTTTCATGTTTATAGAGTCTGAAAAACTTAAACAATCCTCTTTTCACCTATCCGTGGATTTTATATCGAGCCCGGATTGGTTTGTGATCGGCGGTGTTTTCTTGTTTATAGAGTTGAAAAACTTAAACAGTCCTCTACTTACCCTCTCGTGGATTTCACATCGAGCCTGAGTAGGTGAATGCTCACGTGGTATTTTCATGTTTAGAGAGTCTAAAAACCCTAAAGAGAGACTCCAAAAGGTCCTTTTTCATACAGTTAGTCTCCTCCCCCGAAAAAGTATAAAAGAATGAAAGGATAACTCTTCTAGCACATACAGGAGTATACCTAGAGTATACCTTTTCCGTAGTTAATCCACTGAGGCCCGGAAAAGGGATAATTCTGTACCTGAGTGGATGAGCCTTCGGATACTTTAACGAGCTCAAAGAGGAAAAGTTTGCTCGGCTATCTTGTTTAGGTTTAAATAGTCCAAACAAGAGCTTAAAATGACTTAAAGGTCAGCTTCTAGGATCGTAGCTTCATGCCCTGCCAAAACTAGGTTTTCAACAAAATATTAGTCGATGCGGCAAAAATATCGAATGATATATGAATTTGGAATGTTTAGTTAACTGACAAGGTCTATCATCAAGAAATTTGAGCTTAGGATATGAATCCGACAGCAATTGAGTGAAAATTGAACTTGGATCAGTGTTATACCTTATTTTGTGTTTCAATTGATTAATTAGGGTTTTTAAAAAAAAATTGAAACTATGGAAAATTAAAAATTATGGGTAAAAATCAAAATCCAATTTTATATATAATTTCATTGTTAAAAAATCAATTTTCAATTTGTGTTGTAGGGCAAAAATTGGGGCAACTTTTGCGAATTTCAGATCTCCACTGCGATCAAACCGGGCATCCAACCACCAAACTTCTTCCACCAAGTAAGTAGAAATCAACCTATCTTGCATTTCAATGGTTTATTTTTAAATTTTTGATCAAAAATGGCCTGCAACGCGATGCTCGTAAGGTTTTATGCGTGGGTGCTACTGTGTATACACAAGAGTAGCGTACAAACTCGATGGGCACTACTTTGCTCAAACAAAGTAGCGCTCACACGGTACTGTGTAGTGTACACAGTAGCGTACATATTTGCAAAGCTATTTTCAAGCGCCGAGACTCAAAAATTTTGGGGTTTTTGTGCAGGATGGTCTTACAATGGAGGGAAAGGGAGCATGAAGACATGGATAGGTTAGCTATGAAAGACCCGACTACCCTCCATGCACTTCGTAGATGTGGTTTGTTGAAATTTTATCGAACTGTAAACATGCGGGCACTAAACAAGCTGTTTCAAAGACTGATTCAGTATTGGGATGTCGATACTAATACTTTCATCATCCGCGGGAAAACTCTTGAGCTTACCGTTGAGGACATATACTTTATTACTGGTCTCTCAAGGAGAGGAGACGTAATCAATCTGAAAGGAACCTCTCATTTGGGTGCACGATCAGTGCAAGAATATGTAAATACATACTGTGTTGCCGGAGCAGAAAAATTGGGAAGCCAAGTCCTGATTTCAACTATTGATGGTCTCCCGCTGAAAGTGATAGTGAGCATGATCAACCCGGTAGCCGATAGTGCATCACAACACTTAGCTTCCAGGCATTTGATGCATATTGGTGTACAGTGCTTGCACGACCATGTTTATGATTGGAGTACTAGCTTGTTGGCAAACATGAAGTATCAACTGACGGGTTGCAAATCTGGCACAATGAAGAATTTTGGGTACGGAAGTATTTTGTGTACTTTCTTCTTCGAGAGGATGCCTGCTATTAGTTTGGGGATGCCTCTACCACAGGTTAACCCCCGTGAGCCCAGACTAGGCCGTTGGGGTGACATTTTTCTTCGCCAGGGTGGTGGGGAAAGTCACTATTGTTACCACACTGATGACTTCTGGGGGTGGTGGGAGAGGCAAGTACCCGCATTTGAGCAGTTTCCCTATGCTGGATTGGATTTCCGTCATGATCCAGAGCTGGTGCTTCCGCCAGGTGGAGCCTGGAGAGACATTGGTATGTTTCAATTTTGAGAATTTATTTAATTTTTTCAAACTTTTCAAATATTTGTTTTTTATGAATGAGTTTTGAAGTTCTAATCAAGTGTCATATGCAGATGTTGGGCCTGTTCGTCCCGAGGGCCATCCTACTATCTATGTGAGGCCAGCTGATATTACCGCAGCGGATGCTATCTTGGGAACCCTGGAGAGGAAGATGAGTCGGTTGACTCATGAGATTCCTGCATGCCGCATGGACCAGACACCTGTAGACATGCAGGAAGATGTTGTTGGGGTGCCCCCAGCATGGCTTAGGGTGCTGCAGTGGATTTCTAGACTAGTGATATGCTATCGCAATGCGGTAGATGATGAGGAGGTTCCTCCTTCTCCGTAGGAGACGAAAAACATTATATGTATATATTTTTGAGGCTACTATGCCTAGCTTTTGTACTTTTATGACTTGACTTGAGAGACTCATGACTCAAAACTCATATTTTTTGATACGGCACCAGTTATATACAGTATCGGTTATTTACATGTGTATGCGTTTTAAATTTTATGTGTGTAATGTTGTTTATAATGTATGATGCAAATGAATCAGCTAAAGTGTTTAAACTTCTCGGAATGTGTTCATATCTAATAGAATGAAATTGTCTTTCCAATATTCTAACTCGTAGAAACTGACGTAGCAATCCTGGATCCCTGATCTGATAGACACCTGTTAACTGAAAAACAATTAATTGTGAGTCAAGCCGTACCTCTAGATATGAAATGCCATGACTGAGAGCATCTCAGAGGATTTCTATAACTGCACTGTATTCAGCTACATTATTCGTGGTAGGTCCCAAACAAACCCCCGCCGAAGAAACAAGTTGGTCAGCGGGTGAGTAAATGACCCAAGCTGCTGCAGCCAACTGACAGGTGTGGCGACTGGCACCATCAGCGAATCCTAAGAAATGTGCGGTTGACATCTGGTACACGACATGAAAAACACACATAAGATCACCTAACGAGCATAACAAAACTAGCTTTACAAAAAAATACAACTATGTTACAATAAAAAGTATTTCAGCCTAGGCATAGTACTTCTTCAGGTAGAGCCCATTTCTAGGCTCAGCCAACTTATTACCTTCGTAATCTACCAGTTTGTAGGCACCTTTCTTCAATACCTTAGAAATTATATAAGGTCCGAGCCACCTGGATTTGAATTTACCGGGTCCTAAAGGTTCTTTGTCTTGATCTCAAAGTAGGACCAAATCTCCTTCAATGAAAACTCTAGGTTTGACGGATTTGTCGTACTATCCTTTGACTCATTTTTTGTGAACCTCGTTTGTTGTAAGCGCATCCCGGCGCTGTTCATCTAGATGTTCTAAATGTAACAAACGTTCTTCGAGTATTGAAGTATCGGGTAGTAACTGAACTGCTAGTTTTAGCGAAGGGATCTCGCATTCAATCGGCACAATTGCTTCTATCCCATGCACAAGTTGGAAGGGAGAGAAACTAGTAGCAGTCTTAACATTGGCTAGGTAAGCCCAAAGAGCTAGGTATAGCATGATGTGCCAGTTATTCCGACTGGCATTAACAGTTCTTTGTAATATAACTTTTAAACTTTTGTTCACTGCTTCAACTTGTCCATTCGCCTGAGGATAGTATGAAGACGAATGTTCTTGTCGAAAACCAAGCATTGTATATAACTCAGTCATCATGCTATTTTGGAAATGACTGCCATGATCAGTCACTATCTCTTTAGGTATGCCAAACCGTGCTATGATCTGATTAAACACGAAATAAGCGACAGTTTCTCCATCTGCCTTAACAGTAAGCATTGCCTCTGCCCACTTAGTAAAGTAGTCAACGGCAACGATGATGTAATGATGTCCTCCAGCTGAAACTGGATTGCATGTCATGAAATCAACCACCCATTTTGTGAAGGGACTTGCTGTAATTACAGGATGAAGAGGAGCTGGGTGTGCCCTCACTTTCTTAGTGAAAAACTGACATGGTCGACAGTGTTTCACTACTTCCACACAATCTTTAAAGATCGTGGGCCAAAAATATCCATCATGCAGTATCTTCTTAGTTGTTGCCAACCCGAAAAGATGTCCCCCACAAGCTCCACTGTGGGAATCATTTAATACTGCTTCAGCTTCTTCCCGAGTTAAGCAACGTCGTAAAATGGAATCTACCCCACGTCGATATAAAGTATCTGAGATAATAAGGTAGTTTTTCGCATGGCTTTTAAGCTTGCGTCGCTCTTCTTAGGAAAAAGTGGTAGGACACCTCAAAGTCTGGAGATATATTAAAATATCTCCGTACCATGGGTCAGAGGAGGTGATGAGAAAGATATGTTCGTCAGGGAATGATGTTTCATCCTCAACGCATTCTAGGTCACTTGGAAATTCTGAGATTAATTCAGCGAACACTAGTGATTTTTTCGATTTGGCTGATTGGAATACCAAATCGAATTCCTGTAGAATCACAATCCATTTATTGTATTTCCCACCGATGATTCGTCGGGTGAGAACGTACTGGAAAGGATTGACTTCTGCTATCACTGTAGTAGTTCGTAAAAGTATATAGTGACGAAGCCTCTGTACCGCATAGACCGCAGCGAGTGCTAACTTCTCAACATGCGAGTATTTAACCTCAGGGGCTACCAATGCGTGAGAAGAGATAGTAGACAACATGTTCTTGGAACATATCGTCTTCCTAAACCAAAACTATACCAATGGTAGTAAGAGACACTGCCAGGTATAAAAGAAAATCTTTCGAGTAATCTGGCGGGCTCAACAAGGGTGCTGAAAGGAGTGCCTTTTTTAAAGCTTCAAAGGATGTTTGTGCAGCTTCATCCCACACAAAGTAGGAATCTTGTTTGAGTAGCCTCATAAAACCTTTGGTAATTTTGGCGTAGTTTATTATAAATCACCGTAAGAAATTAGACATGCCTTGCAGACTTTGAAGTTGTCGCAAGGTGCGAGGAGGAGGCAGATTTACAATCGCCTCAACTTTAAGTGGGTCAACCATTATACCACGATTAGAGACAATGAAACCTAGTAAACGTCCTGATTCGACACAGAGTACACATTTGTTTGGATTCAAACAAATCTTATATTTTCTGCATCTTTCAAACACTTGTCTAAGGTGATCCGGATGGTCCCGTCTCTTTCGAGATCGCGCCGGGAGATTGTCCAAGTAAGGTTCTACAATGTGTTTGATGTCATGAAAAGCAAAATTCATTGCTCGCTGGAAAGTAGCTCTAGCATTCTTCAAACCAAATGGCATTTTCCGATAAGCAAAGGTGCCCCACGGGAAAATGAAAGCTGTTTTATGCTGATCTTCAGGTTTGATCTCTATTTGATTGTATCCCGAAAAACCATCCATAAAAGAGAACATCTCATGTCTTGCACACGCATCTATGATTTCATCGATAAATGGTGTGGGATAGTTGTCTTTTGGACAAGCTTTGTTCAAATCCCAAAAGTCAGTACAAACTCTAATAGTGCCTTGCTTTTTATCAACTGGAACAGGGTTTGAAACCCATTCCGTCATATCGATCGGATAAATGAAACCGACTTTGAGCAACTTTTCAACCTCCACCTTGATGGCAGCTGCTTTTCTAGGGTTTATGGGTCGAAGCTTTTGTCTCATAGGTTTCATGTTAGGGTATGTCGTGATGACATGCTCCACAATGGTTGGGTCAATGCCTGGCATCTCCTCATATGACCAGGCAAAAACGTCGCGGAATTCTTTAAACAATTTTGTATACAGAGCTATCTCTTCTAGAGAACAGTCTGCACCAAGAAAAATATTTTCCACGACCCCGGGTTTGGTGGAAATGTTGATTGGAATTGTTTTTGAAATATTAGCCATATTCCCTTCAGCATAAACAACTCTTGAAGTAGAAGGAGAAAATGACAAATAAACCAATCCACCGGGTCTCACAGGGAATTCTCCTCTCTCAATTCTGTCTAGATCTAGAAGTATGTAGGACCTATGATGCATATGTTCCCAAGGTTGGTCCAGGCCCATCATAACTTCTAAGATGGCTTCATCAGATGGAAAAACCGTATCTAAACAATCGAAAGAGTGAGTAGAATTCAGTGACCATGCCGGAGCATAGTCCATATCTGACTCGACGAAGACTGGTGGAGTCATGATATGTTCCATTGCAGCGTGTTGAGTTTCCATATAGGCCACTTCTGCAATGGAGGGAGGCACACAAGGTTCTGATGTGGTAGGAAGGATCCAAGGATCAGTTCTTAAACTAACCATAAATGTTGCGGTAGCAGTAACCACATCCGAATGCATAAAGAGAACAGGGGAGGGGATGTCGAAAGTGCCTATTAACGAACCATACAACCCTGCTTCTAAACTCTCCTTAACCGGGGCGGTTTGATCAACCAAAGGAATCATGGTTTCCGAAGAAGTCTGGTTGTTTCTCTGAGTGAAAGAAAGTTGATCGACTGTAACGATCTTACCTTCAAATGGGAACATGACCACTCGAAAAACTGCCGATGCTATAGCTTGCATGGCATAAGTCGAACTCCTGCCCAATAACATATTGTAATCGAGCGGAGCGTCCAGAACTTCTATCTCAACAACAACTGTCTTACCGGCCAAAGTGACATTAAATGATGGCAAAACTCCATGTGGATGGAAAGTTCTGCCATCAAATGTAGTAAGCATTGTGTTGGAAGGGACTAACTCAGGAGAACCTAGAGCTTTCCAACAGGAAATCGAAATTACGCAAGTCGACGCTCCCTCATCTACTACAGCTCGTCTAATGGTCATTGGACCATGAACGAACTCAATTTGGAGGGCAACGTGATATGGCAACCAGTATTTGACATCAGTCATGTCAAATAGCGCAGACATGTTGGAGGACTCCATACTCCCAATAACTGCCAGAAGTGCATTTCGTTGCAATGGACAACTCTGCAATACTTCTAGAGTAGACATGGCACAAGGGGTTTGGGCTAGATCTTCAACCACATTGTAGTTAGAAGAAGCCCGTGTGTTGGGATTGCGCAATGCCCTCTTCAAGACACCTTTCGGAATCTTGGGCATTGGGTCCACAGGTATGTGGAGTGGAGTGGAGGATTCAGCAATCTCCTTATCCTTTTTCTGCGCTTCCGGGGTATAGTTCCTGGCTCTAGTTTGAAAAAGTGCATCTGAATTAACCATGTTTATAAATGTTTGATCAACTGAAGCTTGTGAAGTGCCCCCAGTTTTGGAGGTGCCAGAAGTTGAGCCTTTCCCTTTAGGAAATGGATCTTTCAAGACAGCAGGCTTCTTCTCTCTTAAGAGCTTCTGGGCTTCTTCTAGTAGAGGGCATTGGTGGGTAAGGTGGTTCTGCTTGCAAAGTTTACAAGGGAACTTCACTTTATTTTCTTCCTTGTTACCCTCTTTGACATTGTCTTTTTTGGGCTTTTGTTGGTTCCCCTCTCATTTCTTCCCCTTCTTTTTGTTGTTGGGCTGCCGAGGGCCCTTTTGATTGTTCTGAACCTGATTGACAGGCTTAGACATAGAAGGAGAGGTTGTGACGGAAGCAATGTCTGCAGTCGAATGTTTGACAGTTAAGCCTTGGACCTGTTTGGTCAGTGCTTCGAAGGCTGCAGAGTTAACTGAACCCACTATGCCGTCAGCATGTGGTACAGGTTTGGGTCTACTCAGATCAGTGTTTGATCTCAGTGCGTCAGGTATAATCTCGTACTGTAAACCAGATTGTGCATATATAACGTCTAACTGTTGAGTCCTTAAGATGGCTTCTTCTTCATTGGATACTCCAGGTGTCGCTACTTCCTTAGAAATATAACGGAGGAGTGATTTCAAGTACCACTCAAGCAGGAACTCTAGAGGAATGTTGGCCTTTATGAGCCTCTTCCGTCTTCGCCACTCCTGAATGTGGTCAGATAGGTGAGTGGCTTTGTTTTGTCTAAAAGTAGACAAAAGTTCTGTTCCAGCATCATACCGAACAGGAAGCTGGAAATGATTCAAAAAAATGGTTGCTAGGTCTCCAAAACTAGAGAAAGTAGCCGCAGGTAGTTCAATGTACCATTTGGCTGCCGGACCAGTTAAGGTCCTTTGAAACAATCTCGATCTGATGGAATCCTCGTTTAAGGAATTGGAAGAACACCAAAGGTGGAAGGTAGTGACATGGTCACCAGGATCTTCACCTGTTTTGCTTTCAAATTTTGGAATATCCAAAGGTAATTTGGTGGGAACTGATGGCCACGTGGCATTATGACACATAGGATCATTTGTCAGTTTCGAAAGGTCTGGCAAATTCAAAGTTGCCAGGAAAGGTAGACGAGGCCGATAAGATGATGCTTGATAAGGGGAACCACCCATCGTTTGTCCCATGAATTGTTGGTAGGGGTTTCCCCCAGCCATATGCTGATAAGGGTTGCCCCCGACCATGTGCTGATAGGAGTTGCCACCTAGAAACTGTTGATAGGGGTTGCCCCCAGTTAACTATTGGTAGGAGTTACCCCCGGGTATTTGTTGGTAGGGGTTGCCCCCTGCCAGCTGTTGTTATTATACGAAAGAGTTATTAAAATTTCCCCACCCATACGAGAGTGGATTAGTGCTTTGCAGGTTCGTCCACTGTGGCTGGGTGTTGGCCCCACCATATTGCTGGTTAAAGATATTACCCCCTCCCCCTGAGAATAAGGAAAAAGGGGTGTTACCTGCAGGCATGTTACCTTGATTCAAGTTAGGGCCTACAAAGGTGTTGAAACCAGTAGAAGCTGATGTGGATGGTGCAGTCATGGTGCCCATGACTGGCATGTTTGCAGAAACACTTGGTCCTACCACAGGTGTGGAAACCCAAGTACTAGGAATCTGATATAATGGTTGCGGAGTAGAAGGTGTTGCATAGTTGGCCATATTGCTAGGTCCAACAGTAGATGTAGGAATAGATGCCATCGTTGTAAAACTAGGCATTCCTAATGTACTAGTGTTGAAACTAAAAGATGGAGTAGGCACAGATGTGGTTTGTGCCTGACTAGACGTAGCAGTAAAAGAAGGGTTAACTGTGTTGGTATTCATACCGAAAGTGGGAGTTTGGGGACCCCCTTGTTCACCTCATGAATTAGACATCAGATGATCGGGAAACAAAAGATCTGCACTGAAAAGGGGCTGCTGGAAACCAACAGGTGACAGAAGCGAAATTCTAGTATTGGTTAAGGGAGGATTGAAAGGAGTACTATACTTCGCGGATGTAAGATCTTCCACCTCAACAGTACTAAAGTGTTGCTGATCTGTGATACCTGGTAGTGGTTCCTCAGGAACCTCAATTTCAAGGTTTTCTGTTACAAGGATTTCTTCAAGCAATTCTATTTCAGAGGTAATTTATGAAGAAATACCGGGGTTTACCCACTGTCGTCTGGCTGGTTGTATAGGTTCTGTCCTAACTGGTGGAAGGTTTTGAATCCTTCTCAATTTATGGATTTGTTGATTCTCCGTGATTATAAATATAAAATAATAGACTAAAACCTGGTGGCCACTACAACTAGGGGGCAAACAGCACGCCAACTAAAAAAAACAAAATTTCCTAAGTATACAAACCAGTCAAACAAAGGTTCCTTCCGGAGAAGACTCTGGGATGATTAGGGCCCAGAATAGATCAATGAAGGAAGAAATACAGTTACCCAGGGTCCACAATACAATGACTAAGGGTGCAAGCGCTGGAATCACCCAACTACCCTCCCAAAGACCTGCACGGGGTTTCCTCCCACGTCTATCTTAGGTACAGTAGATATACCCTCTGCTGTCACCTGTCTATGAACCTAGAAGTCTAATACTATGGATACCACAACACCGAAAATTCCTGGGGGAACAGTCACCGGTCGAATCAGAAAGCATGGGCAGGGTAGCTAAGCCCGAAACTCGAAAGAGTCCCCAATACGCAATCCAATCCTGGCGTATGCTCGAACAGTAAGTAGGAGAAGTATTCCCACAGACTGCTCTCGCAATGACCTACTGCATAGATCCCAGGAAAATTTTGAGTGAGGTGGGTTTTCCTATGATAGTCTCACTATGATTTTTGCGCAATGTGTGATCTTGGGTGGTTTAAGGTGATTTAAACCCAAGATCCTAACCAAAACTAGTTGGTGTAGTGTAACCTAAAAAGAAAAAGTTTCTAGTTCATTTTATTAACAAATTTTAGGGCTTTTATTACGCAAAAAGGATAGTGGGTGTGTGAGTGTGGTTATAACAAGAAAACAAAAGTGCAAATATAATTCAATCTTTCCTACAACAAAGCTTTTTCACTTTTTATATCTACTTCTTTCCAAAAATGAAAATCTAAGCAAACTTACTTGAAATTTTTTGTTTTCTTTTTGAAATTATACTAAGCTATTTTGCAATCACTGAAACAAGTTCTACTTAAGCTTAAAATACCAATTTTTTTTTTCTTTTTCAATAAACGAAAAAGAACTATGCAAAAATGGAGAGCCAAATAAATTTTTTTATGCAAAGTGTGTAAGTATGGCTAAAAGTTCTTAATCCTATAGCTGTCGAAACCCTAGCTCGAGAAAAACTTGATCTACAGGTTTTTTACTAAGAAAAAGCCTATAAACTTGGACATGAAGTGGGAGAAAACAAATGAGAGAAACACCAAAGGACTGACCTAAAGTGTCTAGCCCTAGCAATACCACAAAGCCAAGCACATGTAGACAAGCAAGCTTCCCTACTAACACAAAGAAACTGAGAGGTGAAACTAGCCTACAGCTATTTAAAAAGCACTTGTAACCAGCAGAAGACAAGGAGTCTAGGAAGAATGAAACTTGACCAAAAAAAAGACACCCTAGAGGCTCTACCAAGGACCAAACCCTAAACAAAGGATGGGAATAGTAGAGAGTAGAAAACTATCACCACAAACAGTGGATATAGGGGTATGCAGGTTTGTAAGCTGGCAACATGCAGTGAGGGTCTGAAAAAGTGAAAGTGTTCATCACCAAACACCACCAAGTCTTCCAAAAAGTCAATAAAAAGTCTCAAAAATCCCAAAGGTCAACAAGCGGTTTAAAAGATGGAAAAAACTTTAAGGAGAGGTTCTATGACTTGAAAAACAATTAAAAACCTCATGCAATCATCAAGGGGATCCTACAGCACAGTCAGCAAATCATAAACAAGGGCTAAAAACAAGCAAACCAAAAGAAAATGACTGCTTCAGAAAGTGTACGCTACTGTGTAGTAGAGAAACTCGCTCCCCTACTGAAATGGGCGCTACTATATATACAACACAATAGCATATGGGCGCTACTGTACATATATCAGAGTAGCACTCATATTTCAAAGGCTTGAAAACTCACTTTGGAAGGTATAAAAAACTGATGAAAGCAGGCAAGAAAAAGGCAAGGGATACCTAAAAAGGTTCTGGACACATCAAAGAAGTCAAAAAAAACTGAGAAGACACACCAGAACAAGGTTTCCTAAAGCCAAAAACTCTATTTCCCCAGTGGAGTCGCTAGTCTGTTGGCGGATATTTCTACCCTATAGCAAGGAAACTACTACTATCAACTTGGTTGGGGTGACAGGTAAGTGTATTGATGCTATTACAGAGGCATTTACAAAAAGAAATAGATTGTAGATTTAGGGAACACACCTTTTAACCGACGTCTGATCCTAGCCTTGACCCGGTCTCGTGTCCAGCTTCTGAATCTACCTTTCCTTCAGCAAACCTGCAACAACAATACCTTTCTCAAAACATTTTGGGCAATATATAAAGCTTGATATAAATGAAAACAATGTTTAACATTCAGCATTGACCAAAATAAATACAACTTAAAATGCCATTTGCTAACACATTCAAATTGGAACAAGAAAAACACTTCAACCTTTATTTGTCAAAAGTAGAATGAAGTACAAGTATACTTGACAATGAAGCAGGCTCCTGCAACTAGATTCTGGGCTCTGGCTCTGCTCTGGCTTGGATGTCTTCTGCAACAACTTCTCCAATGTCTTAAAGTTTCTCCATTAACTCATCCTCTAGCTTTTCTAGAGATAATTTCTAACCTTGCTCCTTTAACCTTCTTGGTATTTATAGGTTCAAAGAAACAGTTCAGGTCAAGATGTAGTTATGGAGGAAGTTGGGGGAGTTAGGAAACTGCCATCAACTAATCCTCCTTGATGAGTTAATATATTTTTTAATCATCTTTTAAGATGTACGCGACTCTTCTTCAGTGAAGTTGCGTATAGGGCGCTACCCTATTGTTTAACAACTAGCGCTCAATCGATTTTAAATGTCGAGCGCTACTTTGCTACACTGGAGTAGCGTATATTTGGATATGGGCGCTACTATTATACAGTGGAGTAGCGTATGGGCGCTAGTCTCTTTGAGTAGAGTAGCGCTCATATCTTAAAATGATATTTTTGTGGTTTTCCAGTATTTTCAGGAAATAAAATGAGTTGTCATATGATCCAAGGTCAACATGCTCCTCTATCCAAAGTGTCCTTTTGTGTGATTAGCAGCTTAGGGCGATCACGGACGGAGAGGTGCAAGTTTGACCTATAACATGGATGGTGATGTAGGTTGGAAAAAAATACTAAGTACATAATTTAGGAAGATGATACATCATGGAGGATGAGTTGGCCAAAAACTGCTAAAGCAAGTCAACTAGCTTTCACCTTTTCACCCAAAATCAATAAAAAGCAGTAAAAGTAGTAGAGCGCACTTCTATTCCAAGAATGGAATAAAATCATACAAAATCTGAAGAAATCTTATCTAAGATATTCAGAAGTGCACCCAAGTAACTCAGTATGGCTTGTGGTCCACACAATGAATTAATTTGGCCAACTACCTACTCAAACAACTAGTAATTAATCAAAAGATGACTAATAATTTTATCCTAAGTATTGAATGGACATGGATGGGTTTAAAATGATCAAACCCCCCCCTTAATATTGAATTTATGTGCTAAAAATCAGAAATAAATAGTTCCCAACAACTTGGCATGGTCACCCTTTAACATACTTCCTTGTCCACAAAATAAGGAAAGAAGGAAAACCTCATGGGAAAAACCTCCCCTAAAACATGGACATGAATAAAATTGAAGAATTGATGATCAATTCTTCACTCCATGACATGTTAATCCATCCCAAGAAGTGATCTAAGATGGCTAAAAGTTTTCCTAGTAAAAGATTTGGTGAAGAGGTTTGCAATTTTCTCAGCTGATGGGAAATATTGCAGATCAATGATGTGATCATGCACTAGACTCCTGATGTAGTGCATATGGGAATCAATATGATTGGTTCTTTGCCTCTATATTGGATTAGTTGATATCCTTATAGAACTTTGATTGCCACAAAAAATGACTATAGGAGTGCTAAAGGAAATCCCAAACTCTGAAAGAATACCCTGCAACCACACACACTGAGTTACAGCATTCACTGCTCCTATCTATTTAGCCTCTGTTGAAGAGAGTGCAATTTCACTTTGTTTCTTACTTGACCAGAAAATAGGTCATCCTCCAAGCATGAAAGCAAGATCAAAAGTGGACTTCTAATCTAGGCTATCACCAGCACAATCCGAGTCAGTAAAGCCAAGAAGATCTAGGCTAGAATCTGCAACATATTGAATCCCATCAGACTTGGTGCCTTGCACATAGTGCAATATTATTTCTGCATCCCTCTAATGAAGCTCATGTGGCTTCTCCATGTATGTTGAATCCACACTCACAACATAAGCAATATTAGGTCGAGTATGAGTCAACTACAACAAGATTCCAACTAGCTACCTATACAAGGTGTTGTCCACCAATGGTGTAGAATCTACTTCTTCAAGTATTACTCCTGAAAGGAAGGGAGTATTTGTAGGCTTTCATTCATCTATATTGAACTTATTTAGTAGGTTTGAAGCATATTACTAGGAATATTATTAGTGATTATGTGAATAGGTGTTTATATCTTAGAATTAGCAGTGGATTAGGGCCTATGCTTTTTAAAAATTGCACAAGTATGAGACATGTGTACATTCATATTCATTCTATGGAAGTTGTTAGAAATTCAAAGTAAACAATTATAAAAAAGAATATTAAAAATTGATTGTAGCTCATAAAATGATAAATAGTAGTGATGCATGGATAACTTACAGTAGCTATTGAATGGATACTGAATAACTTATAGTTGAACCCATTTAAAATGGAAATGGTTCCAAATTCGAAATAAACAATTATAAAAAGAATATACAAAATATAAATAGTAGGTGAAGAATGGATAACTGGTGTAGAGTTTGTGATAGGTCTAAATAAAAGAAGGTATACTTTGGCTTGTATTTAACACATTCTACATTAAAAAACATTATTAATGTGTCAAATATACACCTATCAACGTACACCCCACTCATTATTATTAATGTTGTTGTTGCTAGTATTATTTAAGAGATAAGTTTATTCTCAAAACATATAACTTTGGACATTTGTCTATTTGCAAAACATTCAATTATGTAAGCCCCTCTATGTTACTTTCTCAAAATTTACTTCAATCTGATCTAGGATCTTAACTGAGAGAACAACATGTACAACATATCTATACCATATCAATCATGGACATAATAATGCAAGCACACAAGAGACAATAGACACATAGAGTTTCACTAGGGAAAACCATAAAGGTGAAAAACCCCACAACTTCCTCAGAGATAGATAGAGAAATGATACAACCCATGCATCAGAGATAGTCTTCTCCCAGTAACAGCTTATCCTCCTCCACAAGTGTGCCACTAGCCAATGAGAGTATGAGTGAGAAAGTGAATGATCAAATAGAGTGCCTCCCGAACTCTATTTATACTTGACTTGACTTGACTAATAACCTTTACTAGGTCGGCCTTAAATTAACCACATAACATAATGCTAAGAAGGCCAACCTCCAATGGGGTGGTCTAATAACCCTTTAACCCACATGAATTATACAAGGCCGACCCCAACAAGGTGGTCTAATAACCCATCAATTATAAGTTACGACACTTACAATATAATGGATGACACTTTTGTATAGAGGAAAAATAACATCTCTATAGGAATACAATATACATATATGAAATACATTCCGAAGCTACAAATACATCAACGCTCCCTCTTAACTAGGAAGGTATTTCTCGACACATGTATTCTAGCACAAGTCTTCTTCTCTAGATCATAGTCACTGATCATCATCATTGAATCATCGTCATCGAATCATCATCATAATCACTGCTGCTGCTATCTCAATCAATCTCTCATCTACTCGTCATAGGAAGTTCTACAAAGCAAGTCCTTTTTCATACTAGATGTAGGACAACCACCTGTAGGTCTTCATCATCATTGGCCATACTATGGAATCCTTAGGACTGATTACGTGCGTTAAGCCAAAACCTTGAAAGAGCATCCCAGGAGTGATTACGAGCATACTGCTCAACCTATTGGATCTCCTAGGATCTTTTACGTGCAACTACACAACCTGTCCACAGCCACGAAGTATCATCCTGATACTCATTATCATACTGATCATATCATCTCAGGGAGCAAACCATCAAGTAGGTGCACCTCAGGACTGATTACACTGCCTCTGCAAAACATGCAAGATCTCCTAGGACGTCTTACACTACCTCTGCAAAACTTGCAAGAGCATCTCAGGACTGATCATATGCATCTGTGAAACTTGTGTACCATACTGTCACATCATCGTCATTGTCCATAGAGCACAACCCAGATGCACACACACAACACTTATATACATCGACATGGGATGACCTACCTATGACCATCCGGGAATGGCTCAGCACTTACATCACGACCATGTGATGACTCTCCTACCACCATGTCACCATGGGAGGAACTACCTGCCACCAGGTCGGAAAGGAACAACAATTACATCACGACCATGGGAGGACTCTCCTACCACCATGTCACCATGGGAGGAACTACCTGCCACCATGTAGGAAAGGCACGACAATTACATCAACGACCATGAGAGGACTCTCCTACCACCATGTCACCATGGGAGGAACTACTTACCATCATGTCAGAACAGCCCGACAATTACATCAATGACCATGAGAGGACTCTCCTACCATCATGTCACCATGGGAGGAACTACATACCATCATGTCGGAATATCCCATCCAACCCTTACATCTCACCATGGGAGGACCTACCTACCACCATGTGAGAATGGCCCTAGCCCTTACATTTGCACCATAGGAGGACCTACCTACCACTATGTGAGAATGGCTCGTGTGCATATGTTTCTCCGGAATCATCACTTCCTTTTAGAATCCATCTTGATCTGAAGTACACCAAGTCTCCCTCTGAAGTATTCAAACTTCAATCTGGCCAGCGGCTTGGTCAATACATCAGCTATCTACTTGTTTGTCGCAACATATAGGAGCTTCAATGTTCGTATATGCACCATATCCTTGATATAGTGGAACTTGATCTCAATGTGCTTCGACTTGTCATGGAACACTGGGTTCTCCAACAACTTCACACAACTCTAGTTGTCGCAATATGTAGAAGTAGCAATCAACTGGAGAGCAAACACATCAGATAGTAGCTTCCTAAGCCATACTGCCTCACAACTAGCCAAACAAGCTGCAACATACTCTGCTTCAACTGTACTTAGTACCACACAGGACTGCTTCCTGCTAAACCAAGAGATCATACTGGATCCCATACTGAAGTAGCACCCTAAAGTGCTCTACCGATCAATGGCACTATCCGCCCAATCTAAATCAACATAACCCTCTAGGTTAAACTTTTGATTCACCTCATACTTGATCCCATAGTGAACTGTACCCTTCAGGTTCCTCAGAATATGCTTTGCATCTATCCGGTGAACATGTCTCCGATATGTCAAATACTTGCTCAAGGTGTTCACCACAAAGCCGATATCTGGTCTCGTATTCATCAGGTACATCAAGGACCCAATCATCTGATGATACATCATCACATGATCATCCTGATGATCATCGCAGCATCATCCTGATGCATATCATCTGGAGCAACACCCTGAAGCTCATCATCCATGATCATCCTGATCATACACTGCATCCTCCTGATGCATACAAAGTATCTACCTAATACATCTCATCATACATGATCCACCTGATCATACAATGTATCCACTTGATACATATACAAGTACATGATCCACCTGATCATACAATGTATCCACTTGATACATATACAAATACATGATCCAACTGATCATATCAAGCATTCAACATGATGCATATACAAATACATGATACAACTGATCATATCCAGCATCTAACATGATGCATATACAAATACATGATCCAACTGATCATATCCAACATCCAACATGATGCATATACAAAGCAGTAATTGGAGCATTATCCTGATGCTCATCACACAATGCTTACATCCACATCCATGGGAAGGATCCTCCTCTCACCATGCTTGGAATGGCTCCTTCAAATGTGTCCCATCACTTCTTCCTTGAAGTATCATCAATCTGAAGAACACCAAGCAAGAAAGCTGTCTTGAAATCAATTTGGTGTATCTTCCATTTCATCACTTGCTTTATATTTCTCCATGCTGCCTTCTACAACATGCTTAATCTTATAGATTGACTTGGAAGTAACAAAAAACTTCCCTTTAGGTCTTGGGACCACATCCCAACAATCATTCTTCATGATCGACTCGTACTCCTCAATCATGGCATTCTTCCCGAATCCTGGGAACTTCAATATCTTCAATAGATAACTTTTTTGTTGAACAAATGTTGTAGTCCTTCTTTTGTAGGTGATGGTATACAATCTTTCCTACAAAACAAGTTAAATTGCATGATTAGAAAACATCTCATAGTTTTCAAAACAAATTCTTACACATAAATAAATATGTCATACAGTCATGCAATTATCTTAGCCAATGCTTCAATACAACATTTATCCCTATCCAGTAACTTTCTAGATGCCTTCTAATCTCTACTAGAACATTGTTTAAGAGTGTGCACAACTTCCAACATGTCAGCAAAGAGGTTTCATTCTAGATAAGTAACAATGGAATGTTGTACAGTGCCATAGGCCACTTACCCATTACATGTGTATTAGTAGTATATTGTTCATTAATGCAATCATTCTAATATGCATAATACACAACCTAAGTCTAGGAACATAAGTATATACATCATTGAACAGTATTATTTAAACAATCAAATATACAAGAAATGACAATTCAAATACTTATCTTTGTTTGTTTTGTAGGGTGGACTCCCTCTCAATATTTGCTTCCTTGCAAGAACTATTGGAGTGTGCTGCTTCTTGATCTTTGCTTCCTGGATTACCTGTCCTTGAATTTATATCCATCCTCGATCACTTATGCATACTTACTAGTATCATCATTTTGTTATCCTCGAGGTCTCATACATACATTCATTAGTATAATCTCAATACTATCAAAACACAATAATCTTAAACATGTATAGTCATGATCATTTCAAACACAGATAATAAACATTAGTATTCAAGGTTTCAGGGAATGCTTCTTTTACTCATGCATATTCTTTATTTGACAAAAAGACTTTTCTGGTTAGTCATATCATCAATCAATGTAAGAGACATAATATGCATAAACCCTTGATTACTTACATTTCTAGCTTCATGAATAATCATTATCAACCATACAATAGTATAAGATCCTAAGACAAGGTAGGATTATAACTTGGTATAGGAAAAACATACCTGGTTATCATATTTGCTAGCTATGTCTAGAAATGTCTTCTTGTTCTCTTCAATGACTTGTGCTAGTAATGTGCATATCTCATAGGTTAACCATTATAGAACCAAGTTATACATACCTCGTAAGTAGATATTCTTTGTGATTCATGACAATGGATGAATCTTAGTCTTCATGTCACCATGGTCATATGTTCTTGAACTATAACATGATTTGTCTTTCTTGATGTACCTTTCATGTTAGCGGACATCAACCTCATACAACACCACAATACATTAGTACAATCATAAGTGTCAAAACCCTAATCAATGAATATCTGCATTCATAATTTTATTAAGGTGATACGACAAGTCTAAAGTTAATCATGATTGTATTAACCTTAATGAAGACAAACATACCATAAACTTAATCATGAACAGATCTTGAAACATACTTGGATAAGTCATACATATCGACATTGCTTGTAATGTTCATATGTAAGGCCTTAGCCTCATCTCCCTCTGAAATTGGAACTTCTTCACTTATGCAGGTGACCAATCCATTCTCTTCTAAGATTAACCAAATCCACTTGATTTGCAGAAACTGGATCTAGAGCTAGATTAGGGTTTGTCAGCGAAACCCTAAAAATTCAAAATTTTGAATTTCAAACATCCGAAAGGATAGAAAGATGCGCCTTGATGAGATGATCAACCTGGTATATTCAGAATTTGAGAACTGCAAAGTTTCACCCCTCAAATTTGCTTTTCAATCTTCTAGATTCACTAAGGAGGACCCTGAATTAGGGTTTGAGTTTCCCAGAACTTCACCCAACCAGATAGTTTGATCCAAAGCTCAAAAATTCTATTTTTCCAAGGAGCTTCCAGCTATGGTCACATATTTCAAAAATTCCCATTTTTGTAGAAGCCCTCAATTTTCCACTTTTCCGATCAAAGTCCTGAACTCGGGTTTGATCAAGCCCAACCTTCTGCCCAACCAAAAACTTCAGTCTTGGTTTGTAAATTTAGATTTTTATGAGGAGCATTCATTCGTGATATTCAATACAAAAATTACAACATTCTCCGAAACCCTAAATTCCTGGAGCCATGAATGAAGGTGGTCAAAATCCAATTCTGTTTTGACAGAAATATGCACCTGATTGTTTATAGTGTAGCTCATAGATTACAAATCCACAGGGTCTGAAAATGTGATCTATGTTAGCCTGACCTATCATCTTTCCAACCCCACAAATATGACCTCAATTGGATTCTCTGAGAGAGAGTTATGACAAGCGTCGCAACGTGACCTGTTTACGGGATAAAATAGGAGAGCGAACTTGTATGGAGTACCACGTGTCATTGATTCACTTTCGGCCTCTGAACCTTTGGCTTGTGAAATTAAAGTCCATACCCTACTGGTCACGTTTTAAAAAATTTCATTTGGAGCTTCCTCTCCCAAGTTGTGACATTTTTTCCTAGGTCACTTGTTTATGACTGAGATCTAGAAGAGGTAGAAACCCTAGATTGTACAGATCATAAAACACAAAGTACAATGAATTAGAAGTTGTGCTTTAGACACAAGGTACATTGGGATCTCATATTCTACCTATTAATGTTTCAGATCCTGAAACTTTTCTAAAATGGATTTATAGCGAAAGTGCTACGATGACAGGTTTTTTCTATATCAATCCCTAGCTTCGCAAGTGCAACAAGCATCATAAATGCCATACCATGCCTTCTTTCAGGCTAGCTCTGATACCATGTTAGTTTTTTCAGAATTTAATTCAATCTGATCTAGGATCTTAACTGAGAGAACAACATGTACAACATATCTAGAGCATATCAATCATGGACATAATAATGCAAGCACACAAGAGACAATAGACACACAGAGTTTCACTGGGGAAAACCATAAAGGTGAAAAACCCCACAACTTCCTCAGAGATAGATAAAGAAATGATACAACCCAAGCATAAGAGATAGTATTCTCCTAGTAGTAGCTTCTCCTCTTCCAGAAGTGCACCACTCTCCAATGAGAGTATGAGTGAGAAAGTGAATGATCAAATAGAGTGCCTCCCACACTCTATTTATACTTGACTTGACTTGCCTAATAACCTTTACTAGGTCGGCCTTAACTTAACCACATAACATAATGCTGACAGGGCCGACCCCCAATAGGGTGGTCTAATAACCCTTTAACCCACACGACTTATACAGGGCCGACCGCAACAAGGTGGTCTAATAACTCATCAAGTATAAGTTACGACACTTACAATATAAATGATGACACGTCCATATAGAGGAATAATAACATCTCTATAGGAATACAATATACATATATGAAATACATTCTGAAGTTACAAATACATCAACACTCTTGAACACGTCAATATTTTTTTTTATCGTATCACTGACGTTGTTATCATGTCAATTAACCTTTTTCAACACATTGTACTTTTTCAGTGCAATTCTTATTTAAGAGAAGACACATGATGACACATGCATACTTCAAATTATTCATATTGAGCTGACCTTTTTCATGCTAAAATGAATCTAACTTATCTAATTTTAAATTGTATACAACAACATACAGATTCATAACCTGAACAATGATACAAAATGGGATAATTAGATAACAATAAATATATCTTCAATGATAAATACAATAACATACACCATACATTTACATAGCCAACCAAATAATTGTTTTCACTTTATTACATTCAAGATTTGAGTTCAAATAGTGGTTAGTAATTGACAAATAAATTATCAATTGTCATCAACTCTCAGTTACCAATGATGAACCTCAACATCCATGATGTATACCAATTAAGAAATGACAATTAGATGAACCTGATAAATATATTATAACTCTGGTCTACTTCATTTTAAAGTTAAGAATTGTAAATCACAATTATATTGGCATCTAACTACTTATTCAAAGGTGACTATAATAAAGGTGACAATTACATCACAAAAAATGAAAATCATAGATCAATCTTAAACAGTGATCTATCAAGCAATTACATCTCAAGAAATTGGATCCCTCTTGGTGCTTGATAGATTCGGGTTTAAGATGGATCTATGCTAGCTTACACCATTCAACTAGATCGTCAATCATAGCAAAGTGAAGACAGCCAACACATCGTACTAGAGTTTGATCCTTAGTTCTATGAATTTATTCTTTAGTAATTCCCCTCCTTGTATGACTAATACTACGTTTGAATTGTTTATGATAGTTGACCTTCCTACACCTAGGGTTTGATGATATCCATCTAAACTCCTCCCTTGATTCTTAGAAATCACTTATCAACTTCATAATATGCTGCTACATGAAACATAGATCAAAATATCCAGTTATGGGAAGTGAAGTTTCTTGAATTGCCAACCAATACCTAGTTTTGCCTAAATGTGATCTGCACTTATTGATTGACAATATATATCGATTGATGAGGCATGCATGCATTATTTAACTTCAATAGCACATGTAGTCATCTACTTACCAAAATCCAACCTAAGAGTATTACTTATATGGGACATCAAATCTAAACTTGTCAGCAAACATTTCTTGAATGGAACAACAACCTATAATCCATACCAAGGTACCTTCTTGGAACTCGATCAACCTATAGACACATGTCGAATAGAGTATATATTTATATAATTTTTAGAAATTCTTCCAATATCCTTAGAGATGTTTCCACTACCAAATCTACTCAACGTTAGGGGATTCAGATGTAGAATTATAGAGAATTTCTGTTAACCACAGCTCGATTAATTCATAGTGAGGGGTTCTAGTCATTGTTTCAATATCTACCATGTATCCTCTATACATTTCTTGGAGGTATAAAAACCCTTGATACTGTTAGATAATTATCTTGTACACTAAATGGAGTGAGCGGTTTTTCTCTTGAATGAAACTATATATAGTAAAACTCTCTATGTTGTAACGTAAACTATATTTATTAAGAATTTACCCATGCATTCCGTGTTTTACACTAAATCATTAACCAAAACCGAGAAAGCAACATGTATGCTCTCTTGGAATTAGATCCATATATACATAATTAACCCCTTAAAATTTTCAAGAGAAAAATATTGATACTTTAAATTCAAGTCGTAGATGCATAGTCGATGCAAGAGCATCGGGGCCTAGGCAGATCAGTCAAAGTTGATCGACATGAAGGAGCCGACCAGAGGGAGTGTCGATGACGGCTGGTGTGTGAAGCAGATTGAATCGTCGAAGTCAATAAGTCAAGTAGAAGTTATCAAAGTAGTTGACAGGAGTGAAGAGGTCGAGCGTTGACATGTCAATGTCGACTGACGACAGTTTATAGTCGACATGTGAATGTCGATAGACAACAAGTTGCCGTAGAGTCGTGAAAAGGCCAACATGTTGTCGAACCGCAATGTCGAGAAATTGGGCATGAGCCAAGTGAGGAGGATGAGGCATACTGGCAAAGCCTTAGCAGAGAGTAAAGCCAACAGGTGAGTCGAAGCTGACAGAAGGCAGTATTGTTGATGTGATGGTTTATTGTAGCATGTTAGGAGGAAGCGTAGAAGTCAAGGAGAGTACTTGGCAATAGTTCGGGGTTGCTAAGGAACTTAATGAAAATTATTGTAGTTGGGTGAAGACATGACATATGTCGTCATAGGAAGAGGTTATGAAGCATGGTCGGGCGCTGATAGTTGCAGGTCTGGAGGATCATGGAAGGATCAGTTGACAGAGAATGTGTGTTTTGGGGATCGCAGTGGTCTCGAGAACAACCGCAACAGAGTAGAGGACCAGGGAGTTGGATCAGTTGAATGGACTTGGCATTTTGGGAGAGTTAAGCAAAGCGAAGCAGAGGAGAGATCGAGCCATAGCTCAGAGTTCGACAATGAACCAAGAGAGGGTTAGGTTGACACACTGAGAGAGCACACCACAGTTACTTCTGTATTGTAATGGCTAAGGACAAAAAATAGTTAGTTATTTGTATTTACAGTTATTCCGCATTGTAACCGATTGATAGAAGTAATCGAAGCCACTTCTGGTGTCATGTTTTACACCTGTTTTGTGTGAACATTGTGGTTGTGTCATGGATAACGTTAAGCAATAACCTTGTTGCGATAAGGTGACTCCCCTCAGTTTGTATCAGAGCTATAGTAACCTGAGAGTTGGAGGATAGCTATATCAAAGCGGTAGTATCCTGAGAGTTGAAGGATAACGTCAGTGGTATTGAGCCTTCAAGTGTGTTGAACAACTCTAGCTAAGGTTGGGTGGAGTTACACATGACTTGTTGAAAGTCTGGTTGCGATTGGACGAGTGAGAGTTTTAGCAGAGGTTGAAAATGGCTCACAGAGGTGTAAATGTCCGAGGACAAAGAGCATGTGGCGTAGCAGTCACGGTTGATCATGAAATGTTCAACGAATGCATCCGAACGATGCAAACTTTGACAAATGAAGTCTCAGCGATTAAAGAAAGCCAAAGGTGTGGTTGTATTCCCGATGCGTTAGACCATAGCGATGAGGAAGTCGAAGAAGTGGAGCCATAGGAAGCAACGGAAGATGAACCAGAAGAAAAGCTCATCAAGCTTCTGACAGATATGAGAGGTCGGGAAAAGATAAATGTTTGTACCTACTCAGGAAGTCTAGACCCAGAAGACTTGATCGATTGGTTCAGAGAGATGAAGAAATACTTTGACATAGAGCAAATCGAGGATCCTAAGCGGGTTAAGTCTACATGTCTGAGATTGAAGGGTCATGCCTCATTGTGGTGGGACAATGTACAGGCTGACATAGTCAAGAAGGGCAAGGAGAAATTCAAGTCTTGGGATAGGATGGTTGCCAAGCTGAACGGGAAGTTATTGCCGAATGATTCTGTAATTTTCTTGTTCAGGAAGTTGCAGAACTTTTGACAAAAGGAGATGACCATGAAGGAATACATGGAAGAGTTATACAGATTGTTGATAAGGTCAGGGCAAACCGACGAAGGAGAAGAAGTTGTCGCTAGGTATGTGAATGGCTTTAAATATGCCATTCAAAATGAATTGAGCATGGCTAGATTCAAAGCAGTGGGTGAAGCCTACCAGTTAGCTATGAATACTGAAGAGAAACTGTCGAGGAAATCCATAGCGACGAGAGGCAAGACGATTGGTCGGGGTGTGAGGATTGTTTCCGTGAAAGGCGAAAGTAGCGGTTACAGGAGGGAAACTGTCCAGTAGAGAAAATTTGGATAAAAAATGGGCCTTTAAACCCTAAAGTACAATTTCTTGTCATCACATATTATCCAATCAAAATGCTTTAAAATTCAAACAAGGTGCATGTAAACAAATTGGAGGGAAAAAATAAAAACTACTTATTTGGATCGTATTTTAAACTTATCTCCTTGTAGGTTTACTCAAATTTCAAGTGTGGGGACTCGTTGGATGCATAATTAAATTATGCATCCAAGGAGTCCTCCAGCTTGAAATTTGAGTAAACCTACAAGGCGATAAGTTGAAAATATGATCCTAAAAAATAGTTTTTTTACTCTCTCTCTCTACTATTATTAATTTTCCTTAGGAGGCCCATTTTTTACCCAAATTTCCTCTAATGCAAAGATGGTTGACATGCCAAAGGGACATCGACAAGGGATAAAGTGCAAGAGAACCGATGCGATGGTTGTGAGAAATGTGGTCAAGGTGCATATGGTCGAAGTGGTCCATCCAACAGAAAAGGAGCTAATAGACCAGCCATAATTTGTTTCAAGTGTGGTGGAGTGGGACACAAGGCATATGAATGCCCAGAGAACCTACATGTTGCAGAGGAGTCAAAACCCAGACATCGAATAGATGAGCAAGTCGACGAGATGAGCAAGTCGACGAAAGGGAAGAATCGGCATCCGAAAGTAGTGAGGATGGTAAGAAGAAAAGTCAGGCCATGATAACCAGCAAGACACTGGCTCTAGACGACAAATGCGATAAGCAAGAGCCGGCACAACGGAATGTGATATTTCGAACGAAGGTGTGAATCAGTGAATGGCTTTGCAAGACCATAGTTGATGGTGGAAGAATTGAGAATATTCTATCGACAAAGGTGATTGAGAAAGAAAAGTTGAGATGTCGAGAACATCCACACCCTTACAAGATCTCATGGTTGGAGAAAGGACACCATGTGAAGGTGACAAGATAGTGCCTGATTAACTTCAAGGTTGGGAAGTTAGAGGACAGTGTACTATGTGACGTAATCCCAATGGATGCATGCCATCTATTGTTAGGAAGACCATGGCAATATGATCTGAAAATGATATATGATGGTCAATCCAACATAGTCATAGTGTAGAAAAATGGCGTGAAGAGGACTCTTAAGATTAAATTGGAGGAGCAAGCCGATGGTAAAGAGGGCGAGAGAAAATTTTGGGAGAAGCGTGTGCTAATGTGTTGAAGGAAAGAATTCCTTGCAGAAGAGGAAAATCAGTCGGGGTGTTATGCTATCATTCCGAAGAGACCATGTGTCGAGAGGGCGACAATGGGGGACAAAATTCTGGTCAAAGTTGAAAAAGATGCTCAAAGAGTCTCGCAGCATAGTGGTCAATGAGACACCGACGGGATTACCGTCAACAAGGATTATATCCCATCAGACTGACTTGATGCTAGGGTTGATTTTGCCACACAGGGCACGATAGGATGAGTCTGACAGAAGGTCAGGAGCTCAATCGATAGGTCCAGGAGTTGTTGGACAGAGGGTTGATCAAAGAGAGTTTGAGTCCGAGCATGGTACCAGCAGTATTAGCATTGACGAAAGGTGGAGAATGTAGAATGTGTACATACTAGAAATCTATCAACAAGATCACGATCAAGTATAGGTTTCCATTGCCGAGAATAGACAACTTGATGGATTGTTTGAGTAAAGCAAAGTACATCACAAAGATAAACCTAAAGAGAAGGAGACAAATGGAAAACAACATTCAAGATGGAGGAAGGGGTGTATGAGTGGTTATTCATGCCATTTGGATTGACAAATGCACCCAATACATTCATGCGATTGATGAATGAAGTACTGAAACCATTCTTGGGAAAGCTTGTCATAGTCTATCTAGACAACATTCTGATTTTAAGTCGAACCAAGGTAGAACACTTGGGGCACATTTAGCAAGTATTGTAGAAGTTGCAGGAAGAGAAGCTGATGGTGAACCTGCAAAAGTGTTTCTTCATGAAGGAAGAACTGGTATACTTAGGATTCGTAATCTCGGGTAAAGGGTTGTTGATGGACCCAAAAAAGGTGAAAGAAATATTGGATTGGCCTGAACTAACAAATGCGACTGGAGTGAGGAGTTTCCATGGAATTTCCACTTTCTATAGGAGGTTCATCAGGGGATTCAGTCAGATTTGCACACCATTGATAGAGTGCATGCGCAAAGGAGAGTTCAAGTGGACAGAAGTAGCCTAGCGAGCTTTCGCTAAGTTGAAGGAAAAGGTCACTGAGAGCTCAATGTTGGCACTCCAATATTTTGACAAAGTTTTCCAAGTCGATTGCGACGCAAGTGGAATAGCAATTGGAGAAGTGTTGAGCTAGGAGGGCCGACCAATTGCATTCTTTAGTGAGAAATTGGATGATGCAAAGCAAAAGTATTCGATCTATCACCAGAAATTTTATGCTATTGTCCAAGCGTTGAAGAAGTGGAGGCATTATTTATTTCCCAAGGAATTTGTGTTGTACACAGATCACCAAGTGCTGAGCTATCTGAATACTCAGTCGAAGTTAAATCGATGACAGATGAAATGGGTCGAGTTTCTACAAGGATATACATTCATGTTGTGACATAGGTCAAGAAAGTCGAATAAGGTTGCCGACGCGCTGAGTAGAAGAGTTGCATTGCTGAACATGGCAACAGTTCAGGAAACATGAATAAAGTCGATGAATATAGAGTACACTACTGATGAGGATTTTGCGAAATCATGGGAGGCTTGTCGTTAACCATGGAGTGTCGAAAAAACTCCATACTTGGATTTTTTCATCCAAGAGCGATACCTATTCAAGGGATGACAGTTGCGCATTCCCATAGGATCCATGGGAGAGAACCTAATCCGATAGTTGCATAGCGGCGGATTAGCAAGTCATTTTGGCATTGAAAAGGCTAAGGCATTGGTCGGAGAAAATTATTATTGGCTAGGGATGGAAACAGATGTCGAAAAGTTGGTGAGACATTGTAGAGTTTGTCAATTGGCGAAAGGAATAAGTCAAAACACGGGGTTGTATGCACTGTTGTCGATGCGGAATACCCCATGGGAGCACCTAAGCATGGATTTTGTGCTAGGATTGTCGAAGACGCAACAAGGAAATGACTCAATATTTGTTTTAGTCGACATATTTTAAAAAATGGCACACATTATTTCGTGTCGGAAGACGAGTGACGCCACAAGGATTGTTGTACTATTATTCAAAGAAGTAGTCAGATTGCTTGGGTTTCCGAAGAGTATAACGTCGGATTAGGATACCAAGTTTATGGGCATTTCTGGAGAACCCTATGGAATAAACTGTACATGAGGTTGCAGTTTAGCTCGACATATAATCTGCAAACTGACGGATAGACCGAGGTGGTGAACAAAATTTTGGGAAACCTTCTAAGATGTTTGATGACTGATAGACCCAAGCTATGGGAGAATGTGTTGGCACAAGCGGAGTTCGCATACAACAATTCTGTGAATCAGTCAATAGGTTTGAGCCCATTACAGATTGTTCAAGGAAGAAGTCCACATCGAGTGGTGGATTTGGTTGAGTTCCCGACAGAAACTAGGAAAGCCACAACTGTAGAATCATTTGCATGGCACATGAAAGAAGTTCACAAGGATGTGTGAAAACGCATAGAGAAGAGAAACGTGGCATACAAGTTGAGAGCCGATAGGAAGAAGAGACTACATTCATTCAGTGAAGGAGACTTTGTCTATGGTCTTTTGCAAAAGGAGATATTTCTAATAGGGACATATAACAAGCTGAAGCTGAAGAATATTGGACCTTGTAAGATCTTGAAGAATATTTTGGACAACGCTTATGTGTTGGAGCTACTGAATGACTTGAGCATTTCGCCAATGGTCAATGTGTCAGACTTGTACAAGTTTGAGTAAGTTTCAAGTAGCAGAAGCGCAGAAGTGTCAAACATCGACTAGACAATGTAGATTCCAGATCGACACAAGGAGGAGATCGCAGAAGTAATAGAGGAACACGAATTTGAGCGTACGCGTAGTTCGCGATGGAAAGAATACTTGGTGCGATGGAAGGATGATGAGTTGCAGGAGGTGGCATGTATTTCTGAAGAGAAGTTCAAGAGACCGACGAAGCAGTCAAGTTCTTTTTGACCTGGGGAGTCTGATGCAGGAGCATCAGGGCCTAGGAAGATCAGTCAAAATTGATCGACATGAAGAATCTGACAAGAGGGAGTGTTGAAGACCACTAGTGCATTAAGCAGATTGACTAGTCAAAGTCAATAAGTCAAGCAGAATCTATCGAAGCAGTCGACAGGAGGAAAGAGGTCGAGAGTCAAAATGTCAATGTCGACAGACGATAGTCGATAGTTGACATGTGAATGTCCATACATGACAAGTTGTTGCAGAGTCATAAAAAGGTCGACATGTTGTCGAACTATGACATCGACAGATTGGGCATGAGTCAAGTGAGGAGGACAGAGCAGACTGGTGAAGTCTAAGCGCAGAGTAAATCCAATAGATGAGTCGAAGCTAACGGAAGGCAGTATGGCCAACGTGATGGTTTACTGTAGCATGTTAGGAGGAAGCATAGAAGTCAAGGAGAGTACTTGGAAATAGTTCGGGGTTGCTAAGGAAGTTAATGACAGTTATTGTAGGTGGGTGAATACATGACAAATGTCATCATAGGAAGAGGCTATGCAGCATGGTTGGGTGCTGACAGTTGCAGGTCTGCAGGATCATGGAAGGATCAGCTGATAGAGAATGCGTGTCTTGGGGATTGCAGTGGTCTCAGGAACAATTGCAGCATAGTAGAAGACTAGGGAGTTGTATCAATTGAATGGACTTGGCATTTTGGGAGATTCAAGCAAAGAAGAGCAGAGGAGAGATTGAGCCATAGCTCAGAGTTACACAACGAACTAGGAGAGGGTTAAATCGACACACTGAGAGAGCACACCATAGTTACTTCTATATTGTAATGGCTGAGGCCGACAAATAGTTAGTTATTTGTATTTACAATTATTCTGCATTGCAACCGATTGATAGAAGTAATATAAGCCACTTCTGGCATCCTATTTTACACCCGTTTTGTGTGAACATTGTGGTCATGTCATGTGTAATGTTAAGCAAGAATGTTGTTGCGATAAGGAGACTCACATCAATAGTTAACCTTTTTAAGAACACCAAAAACATATGTAACTTCCTTCATTTTCAAAAAAAATTCATAAGGTTGCATGAATATACACCACAACATTTATCCTTAATTTATAAACCAATTAAATATATCTAACACTTATGTAGCTTGTAGACATAGATCGCAACCTAATGAGTTGAAATTTACAGATCCAACATTTAATAGTAAAACATTTTTACCCTTGTATTCAACCAACACAATAAGTTGAGCAAAATAAAAATATTAACTGATCTACAAAACTTCCATTTCAATTTAATCAACAAATCCATATAATAGATCGAAACATTATTGTTTTGCAAAAAAATTCACTACATATCTATATTATATTCAAACTTATACATTAAATTTCAACACTTTTCCCTATCTTTTTAATACAGTTATATTACTGATTAACCAACAAAAATCAAGGAAATAATAAACCACATTGAAAATATATGACATAGATCTACTAGCCTTGTGAGTGCATGTCCTAGAATTGAACCATGCCCTTATATCAAATGCAGGGCCCTCTAAGAATCCTTAGACGCCCAACAATTGGTTATGCACATCTTCAAAATACCAGAGCTAAACTTTCTCCAGCAAAATCTTTAATTGAATTAATTGCGGCAAATAATTTCTTTTGAACAAAATACAAAGTAGAACAAATTGATTAAGAACTTTTAATGGTAACTAATCAACCACGAAACATAGGATTTTAAAAAAAATCTAGAATACAAATAAAATAAAGAAAAACTCAGAAATCATGGATTTAGTCCCATTCGTTTTCCAATAGAAAACCAAATAGAAGAACCAATTAATAAACAACTCTATTAACCTGATAAATCGCTCTTGCTATGGAATTCCAAATGCCGCATAAGTTGTTATACCCTTGTAGTTAAGTATGCTCATTGAATGCCAATCATTGAAAACCACCCTACCGCTCCCAAAAGGTATCCTTTTTCGTGGGACCCCCAAGCTGCAACGGAGGCTTAATGCAAAAAATCGCTATATTAGCCAAGAAACATAGATTGTTACTAGGAGGATCCCAACCTCATTCATACAATGATGAACCAAACCCTCAACAATCACCCTGTAAATGTGAGCATTGTCACATACCCAAGTTCTAGACATTTTATGTTATTGAGAAAACATTATGTTTTATTTTTATTGTAAATTTTTATGAATATTGACCAAGTGGGGTCATGGATGACTATAATTAATTACTTTGAATATTTTATTATAAATAAATAAAAGTGGAGTCAAACATCCAAAGGAGACTGTTGAATGAGTGTTCAATAACCCACTATGAGGAATGGACTGGGGTGGAGAGAAAGCTGACACTTGGAAGGATCCTCAACTCACTTCTAACTATTGTAGGGGGAAATTTCCCTACTTTTATGGTCACATTCCCCAAGAAAGTGGAGCTGATTAGGTGCCTCATTTACTAAAATAAACTGACCAACGACCTAGGCATGCTACTTATCTACCCATCGAATTCAACAGGAGGCTGTTCATTCTTACCATGTGATAATTTTCTGAGCACAAGATATTTGATGAGGGGAAAGTTAGAAGTGTTTTAGTGAAATAAGACTGCATTCTGAACTAGTGCAACCACATTGTTGAGTTCAATATTGCTAAAGGCAGGAAGTGCTACTGCTGAGTTGCAAGTGAATTTATTCCATTAATCCACACAACATCTTCGTCCTAGTGGTTCAGTGAACAGGCTCGAGGGTCCTAAGGAAGGTAGCTTGGTTGTCTTTACGAGATTGGTTGGGTGGAATGGGCTCCTTTGGCTATTTGTTTCTTCTTCTACAGTTTCCAAGTTCATATTGTGTTATCTAATTTACTTTTGTCAAAGTTAGTAAAATAAATCTGAAAGTTTTATGTTATCAGTTCTACAATTAAATGTTAGATATTATGTACTATTAATGAATATTTTTACTTCTTTAATTTATGACTGTTAGGATAAAATGTCTATGATTGAGGTAGTTAATTGATAGAATGATTGGATAAAATTACCTTCCTGTATTTTTCCACACACTAATCATAGTGTCGTACTCTAGTACAAGAAAGAGAAATTAATTTTAGATATGATTATCATACGTAATAGATAGAGATGGATGAATGCATAGAATATATCTATACTATAATTATATTTACATTAATAAAAACCACTTTTTTATTTTCTACTTCAGAATAGGACAACATCGAGTAGATAAACTCTTTCTTTCATTGTAGAACTTTCTTAGTAAAATAAGTATTCGATCTTATACTTATGTCCAAACTTATACTGTTAGGGTTTTAACCCTTTGAATAGTAAAACACACATCATACGTTTCTGATCATAAAACCTCTCATTTAAAACATACATCACATATAAAATAACTTATGTTTTTAAAACTCTATAGCATTGAAAGTAGTATACAAAACAAACTAATGTTGGGTGATGCCATACAGAAGTATAAGCTATATATATCTATATTATACACATTATTATTTTTATAAAACATCACATTTTATAATAACACAGTATCAACTCTAGTAAGTCTAGCATCAGACTTAGGTTTAAACGCCGTCATCGACAACAACATTTAATGTACGAAATTCATTGGACATTCAAATCGAATTGTCCACTATTATTAATACAAGTTCAAACATTATCATTATAGGATACTAGTACCTATCTCAAAACTATGAACTCGCTTAGGGTTCAAACCCTAAGTTTTAAATCTTCTTAACCTTTCAAATTTCAATCCATTCGTATTAAAAAAACAAGGAGTAGAGCACGACCAGGGATCTAAACCCTTAACAAAAACAAATATAATATGAATGCTTATAGTAGGGTTACAAACCGACCTTATGGATTGTTTGGGAAATCAAAACCAAAACCATACCATTCTTCATAATACAGAAACATGATTTTCCCAAACACTTTCGATAACCATCAGACTTCACAAACAATTTCTGAAGAGCCGAAATGTTTTTACAACTGTTAAATATTTTATTCATGGAAAAAAACATTGTAAACTCATGCTAGTCCATTACAATATAATACGAGTTATGGGTCGAGGGTTCAACCCTCCCTACTACTCAGTTCAAACCAGAATTTAGTTTCAAAAAAAGAACAATCTTTAACATTTCTCAGCAAAGACAATTATTTCATTAACAAAGGAGTATTTCGAAAAAGTTTTCTATTTTCTTGCTTCACAAAAACAAACAACATACAATAATCCAAAAGAAACACCATGAAGCCGATGTGAGCTATAGCTCGAAGGTTGTGAACCTTGAAACAAAAACTCCTTACGGCTTAGCAATAATACGACCAAGGTCTGTAAACCTCGTGTGAATCCCGAAGAGACCTATTTTATAACAACCAAATCTCCACTAAAACAAATGAACTTGCTTGGTGATAATTTCTTCGCAGTAATGCATACCCTTGGGATGTATCTAAGGCTTACCAGGGCCCATTCAAAAGCTTTCACCATTTCTTTTACCGGCTGCAACCATTGCCGAGAAGGTTCACCAACATTGAAAATATTTCAACGAAGGGTTAAATACAGAACTAATTAAAAACAACAAAGACAGTTCTTTAAAACAACTATTGAATTCTTTCGAACAGTATCAAATACATCACCTGAATATATGGATCACGGTTGACTAGTCTAGGCTCTCCAATGTAGACACCGAAAGAGAAGTTCCACTTCAAAACTCCAAGGATGAAAACACTGTATAGTTACGAATGGTGAGGCACACCTAAATAGTGAAACTCTGCCAACCGCCTACAGCCCATGAGAAGATTATCACCAGCAGGAAGCTAAGACCTGTACATTACAACACTGCAAAACCATTGAAACTTTCAACAGAACCCTTCTTGCTGCAGGTCACAGTATCAAAACCAAACACATCACATTTTGGGTGTTCACCCTGAACATCACAACATCTTTTACAACGTTCTTACAACCTGTTGCAGGTAGCTCATCGCACCATCGAAACCCTGGAAGGTAGAAGTTAAAATTTAGTATCAAACCCTGAGAATCCAGAGAGCCCACCATTCTCCCTCCCCATTCTCTCATACGATGAATGCTACAGGCATAATCTTGGCAAGGTATGTTGGAAGGTAGGGTTTATTCCAAAACTCGAGAACCACAAGATTAACAGCGATGATCCAACCACCAAGGAACATAGAAATACTATCACCAAATGCATTTAAAAACGCAATTAAAACCTTGTTCACCAATGTTGAGATAGTTTCCAACACAGATATCCAAATAAGATGACACCTTACCAAATCATGCAAAGCTCGGCATTGATCACATGCATAGTCAATAGGTTAATACCTTAGTTCCAGTGTTAACATGTGGAACTTGCCACATAGGTAGCCATCAAGCAATCCACTACAATGGTAGTTAGGGAGACATTAAATACACATCTTTGGAACGAGTGTTTGCCAACACATACCCACTAAAGCATTAACACTTCATTCATCATCGTGGTTGATATATATAGTGCATAAAAGTTAAGGTTGTAGAGTTTCATACCATAGGAATATGACCAGCATTATAATCTACGATTATAGTTTTAATACAATCCATTATGCATGGGTTATTCATATATATTCCCATACGAAGGTTAAGGTAAATACTTCCAAACTTTAGGTTATGCATTAGATATGACACATATCATTTTCCACATAAAATGTATGCATAATTTAAACATATATTGGTAGCATAAGGGTGACATATAGTTTTATAAAGACTATATAATAATAATCTACATAAGTATTATGTCTATAATTTTGAAATGGAATATTTCATTTCCCTCTCCATAGTTTTGGTTCAGATTATATAAGTAGAAGTCATGCAAATTTCTCTAGTAGCGACATAAGACTTATAGGTTGCTAATACACAAACTTTCTTCCATAACAAACTGTTATAATTACGATGTAACGGAGGAAATCAAATAAGTTCAATAAAATACCTTAGTAGAATTTTGGAGTAGATAATCTTCTACACATTCACATTGATAACTTAAAATTTCAAATGCGATGTTGTATGATAAACTGAAAAACACCAGAAGAATTTTCTTGGAATCTCTTTCTCTTACTTGTTCATTGGAAGTGGAATTTAGGAGCATTAGCTAGAGATAGTTAAGTAAGCCTCGGGGCTATTCAAGGACCCCTTCATGTCATCAAAACAAACATTCAGCCTCTAGAAACAAATTTTGTATTATAAGAACAAGGAATTGATGACATGTTTTTTGAAAATTAAATACTCAATATAGTTTGAAATTCTCATAACATCCAGACAATGAATTGACGATAAAAGACATAACGACATTTTAATACACTAGTTAAAGATAGTAGAAGCAACGACAGTTTTAGGAGTTGAATGTCGTTAAGATTATTTATTTAAAAGACCTAAGTATGTTTAAGTTAACAGTTTTATACTTTCGCACAGCAATCATAAGCTGTTAATGCGACTCCAAAAATTTCAATTTTAGTGAATTTTTTGGGATGTTACATGTATCAAAGCACAAGTTGAAATACTAGGCCTGAAGTGGCTCATGCACGCAAATGAAAATCTATAACAAAACTACAAATTTTTGATTTAATTTATTTTGTTTTTAGTTTCAGCATTTTACAATTGAAGTCTACAGGTATAGAAGGACCAACATAGTCGGTAGAAGACATGTCCCTTAATAACGAACAAAATAATAATGAACAAGGACACATTAATGCAGAAAATCTATTTGTCGAATTGAATGATAATTCCTCTGAATTGTTAAGGATAGTGAAAGATTTAAAAATTTATAAGGATACTGAATTGTTAAGGATAGTGAAATAATGCAGCCAGTAATACACAGTCAAAATTTATAGCTGCAAGGAAAAGTGAACCACCTAAAAAATTTGTTAAAAATAATGAACAAAAAGAACCTGTTAAGTGTTGGAAATGTCAGGGACCTCACTATGCATCAAACTGTCCACTTAGAAAGAAGGCTTTCAACAACATACATACTATACAAGAGGATGCTACTATTGGTGACTTAGAAAGGGAGATTCCAAGGATAAATGCAGCTTTGGAGAATAGGCAAGCAGATCATCAAACTTCCATGGTTGAAGTGGAAGGTATGTTAAAAGATAAACCCATCTCTATTTTAATTGATCGTGGGGCAAGTCTTTGCTATATTTCACCTACTTTACTTAAATGTTGTAATCTGAAAGTAGATAAGTTTGATAAATCATGGTTGGTTCAATTAGATACAGGAATGAAAAGATAGGTGACTAATTATGTGAAAGAATGTGAATTACTGATGAATGAATTTAGGACTCATGTTAAACTGAATGTGTTACCTTTGGGCTATTACAATGTTATGATTGGAATGGTTTGGTTGGAAAAGCATAGAGTAGTGTTAAATTGCTTTGAAATTACTTTTACTTGTTTAAATGATGCATTTGAAACGGTAACGGTAAAAGCGATTCCTAGAAAAATATATGTTAGGCAAATTTCTGCATTACAAGTTAAGAAAGTTGTTCGAAAGGGGTGTATGTTGTTTGCTGTAAACGTAATTAATAATGAATAGTCTACTAATGAAGATAAGTTAAAGCTGGAAGACATACACATTCTAAAGAAATTTTTGGATGTATTCTCGAAAGATATTTTAGGACTACCTCCAAAAAGGGAACTCGATTTCATCATTGAGTTAGTACCGAGAGCGGTACCAAACTCAAAGGCTCCTTACACAAGGAATATTCTGGAGCTTAATGAACTTAAGTCACAACTTAAAGAATTGATTGATAAAAATTATATAAGACACAGTGTGTCTCCATGGGGAGCACCTATAATTTTTGTTAAAAAGAAAGATGGAACTATGCATTTATGCATAGACTACTGTTAGCTAAATAGGATGACTATAAAGAATAGATATCCTTTTCCCCGCATTGATGATATATTTGATCAACTGTGCAGTGCAACGATATTCTCTAAGATAGATTTAAGGTCAAGGTATCATCAAGGTAGGATTAAAGATTGTTAAGATTTGATATGCTAAGGCAGAAAATAGTAGCATTACATTCCATTTCACAATAATAGAATATACAGGATCACTGAAGAAACAACAAGCATAGCATAAACACAAGAGACACAGATTTATCTTGGGAAACCCTCATGGGGTAGAAAACCCAATAAAGCTTCCTCAATATAGATGACCAGCAATATACAAAGATGCAAACTAAAGATATGATCTCCTCCTCTATCATAGCAGACCTCTCCTCCACAAGTGTACCTCTCTCTCAAGTGAGTGTGTGTATCAAATGAGGAACACACCTCCTCTATTTATACACTACTCTGACATATCTTTTACACAAGTACACGTAGGATTGTATTTAACCAATGGGTTAAATACCCCACTACAACTGACTGGGCCGACCCCTCTAGGGTGGTCTAATAACCATTTGACCCACATAACACATACAGGGCCGACCCCCCACTAGGGAAGTCTAATAACCCAAGTTACCACATTCTGACGGAGGAATAAACATCTGCAAATATACAATAAGATCTTCACGGAGGAATGAATCATATCCAGAATAATAAAGTACAAATATAATATTCTTTGAAGTTACAATATCTCAACACTCTCCCTTAATGAGAAGGATATTATAACAGCATCTGCACGAGCAAGGAGTCATCAACATCATACAAGATACATCTATAAATCATCAGAAGCTTTCTTCAATTTATCATCATCAGTAACTTGACTAGTTACTGGAACATCAACATCATCAGAGTTGATAGTACTCAATCATCAGCATCATCATCACACGATCATCAACATCGTCATCAGCATCGTCATCACATGATCATCCACATCGACATCACATGATCATCAGCATCGTCATCATACGATCATCAGCATCGTCATCACACGATCAACATCATCGTCATCATACGATCATCAGCATTGTCATTACACGATTATCAGCATCATCATCAGCATCATCATCATACGATCAATCTTGTTCTCTTTAGGACCTATGTCGATGGACGATGCAATCCTATCATGTACCTTTTGAACCGAAGTCCAGGGACGATCCAATCCTATCATGTACCTTTTGAACCAAAGTCCAGGGACGATCCAGTCCTATCAATTTTTGGAGACCTCATGTCTATGGCTCAATTCACAGGACCAAAGTCCAAGGATGATCCAATCCTTACCGTACATTTAGGACCACGTCCAAGGATGACTTAATCCTCAACCGTACATTTAGGACTACGTCCAAGGATGACTTAATCCTCCACCGTACATTTAGGAATACATCCAAGGATGACTTAATACTCCACCGCACATTTAGGACCATGTCCAAGGATGACTTAATCCTCTACCGTACATTTAGGACCATGTCCAAGGATGACAGAATCCTCCACTGTACATTTAGGACCACGTCCAAGGATGACTTAATCCTCCACCGTACATTTAGGACCACGTACAAGGATGACTTAATCCTCCACCGTACATTTAGGACCACGTCCAAGGATGACTTAATCCTCCACCGTACATTTAGGACCACGTCCAAGGATGACTTAATACTCAACCGTACATTTAGGACCACGTCCAAGGATGACTTAATCCTCCACCGTACATTTAGGACCATGTCCAAGGATGACTTGATCCTCAACCGTACATTTAGGACCACGTCCAAGGATGACTTAATCCTCCATCGTACACTTAGGACCATGTCCAAGGATGACTTAATCCTCAACCGTACATTTAGGACCACGTCCAAGGATGACTTAATCCTCCACCGTACATTTAGGACCACGTCTAAGGATGACTTAATCCTCAACTGTACATTTAGGACCACGTCCAAGGATGACTTAATCCTCCACCATACATTTACGACCACGTCCAAAGATGACTTAATCCTCAACCATACATTTAGGACTACGTCCAAGGATGACTTAATCCTCAACCGTCCACCAAGGACTTCATTCTTGAAGACATACGTCTACGGCTCTTCTTTCGGGATGAAGTCCAGGGATGATCCAATCCCCTCACATGTTCACCAAGAACTTCATTCTCGAAGACATAGATCTACGGCTCTTGTTTCAGACTGAAGTCCAGGGATGATCCAATCCCCTCACATGCTCACCAAGAACTTCATTCTCGAAGACATATGTCTATGGCTCTTCTTTTGGACTGAAGTCCAGGGATGATCCAATCCCCTCACATGTTCACCAAGAACTTCATTCTCGAAGACATACGTCTACGGCTCTTCTTTTGGACTGAAGTGCAGGGATGATCCAATCCCCTCACATGTTCACCAAGAACTTCATTCTCGAAGACATACGTCTATGGCTCTTCTTTCGGACTGAATTCCAAGGATGATCCAATCCCCTCACATGTTCACCAAGAACTTCATTCTCGAAGACATACGTCTACGGCTCTTGTTTTGGACTGAAGACCAGGGATGATCCAATCCCCTCACATGTTCACCAAGAACTTCATTCTCGAAGACATACGTCTACGGCTCTTCTTTCGGACTGAAGTCCAAGGATGATCCAATACCCTCACATGTTTACCAAGAACTTCATCAAAACATGTGTCAATCATGTATCCTCATCATCAAAACATGTATAACAGAACATGTATCCTCATCATCAAAACATGCATAACATCTATCATCAAAATCATGTATACATCTATCATCAAAAGAAAAAATATAAGATTCCTAAATCTAAATAATTCTAAGTAACTAAGTGCAACAAATTGATGGGATATAATTGTTATCAGATACTATACTACTCCCCCTTTCGAGGAGGGTCCTTCTGGACTATACCAAGCTTGTCTCGGAAGTATTCAAACTTTACTCGAGACAGAGGTTTAGTCAAGATATCAGCAATCTGATCCTCAATGCTTATATACTCGAGCTTGATAGCTCCTCTCTGCACCATATCTCGTATATAGAAGTATCGGATCTCTATGTGTTTTGACTTATCGTGGAATACAAGATTTTCTATCTTGATGCAGTTTTGAATTTCACACATAATCACAGTGGAATCCATTTCTAAGTCAAACACTCCATATAATAGCTTCTGAAGCCACACTGCTTCATAGCTGGCAGAGAAGACAGCTATATATTCTGCTTCAGCAGTACTGAGAGCCACACTAGATTGTTTCTTGCTGAACCATGAGATCATGGCAGATGAAAGACTATAACATCCACTTGATGTACTCTTTCTGTCGGAGGCACTTCCTGCCCAATCAGAATTTGAGTAACCATGTAAACGGAGTTCATGACCTCCAAGATAATATAGACCAAAATCTATTGTACCTTTTAGGTACCTCACTACATGCTTTGTAGCTATTAAGTGAACCTTTCTAGGTTCTACTAGATACTGACTTAGGGTATTTGCAGCAAAGCATATATCTGGCCTAGTATTTGTTAAGTACATCAATGACCCAATGATTTGTCTATATAGGGTTAGGTCCACTAAATCCGATGAGTCATTAACTAATAACTTCAAGTTGTAGTCCATGGGAGTGGCCATTGCTTTATACTCCAACATATCAAATCTTTTTAGAAACTTCACAACATACTTACCTTGATTTAAAAGATTCCTTTTGGATCTTGCCATACTTCTAGACCTAAGAAGTAGTGCATTAATCCAAGATCTTTCATTTTCATGTCTGCAGCCATTTTCATGATCTGTTTCTCATTCCTTGTCAGAAAGAGATCATCGTCATACAATAATGGTATGATAGGTTCATCATCCACAACCTTAAGGTAAAGGTTAGGATCATCTTTACTTCTGGTAAAGCCCAAGCTTTGTCATGAAGCTGTCAATTGTCCATTATTCACACTCTGCATTGAGTGATCTTCTGCATATCTATCTGTGCCATCTCTCGTCAGATGGGTCTACTAATATAAGCCTCAAAATCATTCTAACTCTGTGGTGAGTTCCTTCTTGCATCCATGTCATATGTCTATAGAAGCCATATTCAACCTTGTAGCAAGGGTTGAGATCATCATCACCCTTGATGATCATTAAGCTCATCAATTGACTACCAGTCCTGGGTACCCATACAGAACCTGATTCACACTTCTTCTTTAATTACACCATTAAGAGAATGGTCTTATCTAGCCACTTGGAGCAAAACATCTCATCATGATTCTCTTCTAGCCACAAGCCTTCTATAGTGTGTTTGATTTGTAAATCTTTTGTTGAACATCCATCGCTTGTTTAGTGTTCATCATTCATCATGATCTTTCCTACAAATCAAAATTAAGTACATGATTAGTAATACTTCATAATCATTAAATCATATTGACATGATAACCTGTTATGCATACAGCTATCATTTACATAGTTATGCAACTATTTTGACCAATCCTTTGGCACAATACTTTCCCATATCCTGTATGCATACAGTGGATTTCTAGATGCCTTCCATCTCTACCAGAACATACTATCGAGAGTGTGCACAGCTCTCAGCATGTTAGCAAAGAGGTTTCATTCTAGACAAGCAATAATGGAATGTTTGTCCAACTTACCAATCATATGCATATTAGTAGCATGATATATTCTAGGAATACAAATATGCATACAAGCAATATCATTTACTATTTCTAATAACAACTCAAATACTTATCTTTTATGTTTGTGTGGTTGCCTCCCGCTTGATCTTCTGTATGTCTTCTGAACTTCTATTCATTCTGTACCACTATGCATGCTCAAGTGTGCACTAGTGTCATTCTCATGATCTCATACACAAACATACATTCATTAGTATATTCTAAATGTTATCAAAACATTATAGTTCTAAATAATCTTGAAAATGTATAGTCATGATTATAGATAATATTCAAGGTATCAGGGAAGTCTTCTTTTACTCATGCATATTCTTGTTTGATCTAGTTAGTTAAATCATCAACCAAGATAAGAGACATAATATGCATAAACCCTTGATTACTAACTTTATGAATAAGCATAACCAATCATACCAAGTATACTTATATAAGGGATCCTAACACAAGGTAAGATTCTAACTTGACATTGGAAAACATACCTGGATTAGTATACCTTCTTAGTTAAGTACAACATACCTAAACAATCTCTTCATTGATTTAGAGATCCTAAGCTAGAACCTACATGTCTCATAGGTTAAGCATAATATAACAAAGTCATACATACCTTGTAAGTAGAACAAAGATTATGGATGAGTCTTTGTCTTCATGTTGTCATGGTCATGGAACTTGATTTGTCTTTTGTGATGTACCTGTATCTTGTTAGCAGACAACATCAACCTCACACAACACCATAATGCATTAGTACAATCATATAGCCCTAATTAATGAATGTCTTCGATCATTCACATGCATTCATATTGTTACTAGGGTGATAAGACAATTCTAGAATTAATCAAGATTCTACTAATAAATAATATGAAGACAAACACATTATGAACTTAATCAAGAATCAGATTTCAAGACATACCTGAACCTCTTTAAGTCATACCTGTCGAGACATCTTGTAGTCTTCTTATGTAAGGCCTTAGCCTCAACTCCCCCTGAAACTTGATCTGGAGCTTGATTAGGGTTTGCTAGAGAAATCCTAAAAATTCAATCTTTGACTTTCACACTTCTGAATGAATGGAAGGATGTGTCTTGCTGAGCTAGCATACTTCAATTTTGAAATCTCCAAAATTTGACCCCTCAAATTTGCCTTTGAAACTTCTGGATCTTCTGGACAGGATCCCGAAATAGGGTTTGATGAAGCCCACCCTTCTGCTCAATCAAAAGGTTTGATCCAAGGCTCTAAACTCTTATTTTTTCTGAGGAGCTTCCAGCCGTGGTTACAGACTTCAAAAATTTCAACTTTTGTTGAAGCCCTAATTTTCCATCTTTCTGATCAAAATCCCGAGCTAGGGTCTAATCAAGCCCGGTCTTCTACCCAACCAAAAATTTGATCTTGGTCTCTAAATTTTGATTTTCCTGAGTAGCATTCAGCCGTGGATTCCGATTCCAAAAATTCTAACTTTCTCCGAAACCCTAAATTCCGGAAGCCATGAATGAAGGTGCTCCAAAAATAATTCTGTTTTGACCAAAATATGTACCTGATTGTTTCTGCTATCGCTCCAAACTTTTTGCTCCACAAGGTCTGAAAACATTTTCTGCAGTAGCCGGACCTGTCATCTTTCCATCTTGATAGGTCTGACCTCAATTGGATTTTCTGAGAGAGAATTATGCCAAATGTCGCAACGTGACCAGTTTTGGGATAATACAGGAGAGCAAACTTGTACGGCGTGCCACGTGTCACTGTTTGAACTTCGGCCTTTGAATAATTATATTGAGATAGCTTGCCCTATTATCTTTCCATCCTGATAGGTCTGACCTCAATTGGACTCTCTGAGAGAGATTTATGCCAAGTGTAGCAATGTGAGCTGTTTATGGGATAAAACAGGAGAGAGAACTTGTATGGCATGCCACGTGTCACTGGTTCAGCTTCGGCCTCTGAAAACGTTTCCTGAGATAGCACAGTCTGTGTACTACATATCACTTTTTACTAAATTTCATTTGGAGCTTCCTAGCCCAAGTTATGACCTTTTTTCCTAGGTCACCTGATTTTGACTGAGATATGGAAGAGGCGGAAACCCTAACTTGTACTGATCATAACTTACAAAGTACAATGAATCCGAGGGTTCTCTTTGGACACCAGATATATGGAGATGTTATCTACGACCTGTAAAGGTTTCCGATCCTGAACCTTCGCCAAAATGGATTTATAGAGAAATTTCCACGATGACTCGTTTTTGCTATGTAAAACCCTAACCTTCAAATTGTCGTAAGTGAAGCAAGTGTCGTAAGTACCATACCTTTCCTTCCTTCAAGTTAGCTCTGATACCATGTTAAGATTTAATATGCTAATATAGAAAATAGTAGTATTACATTCCATTTCACAATAATAGCATATACAGGATCACTGAAGAAACAACAAGCATAGCATAAACACAAGAGACACAGATTTATCCTGAGAAACCCTCATGGGGTAGAAAAACCAGTAAAGCTTCCTCAATATAGATGACCAGCAATATACAAAGATGCAAACCAAAGATATGATCTCCTCCTCTATCATAGAAGACCTCTCCTCCACAAGTGCACCTCTCTCTCAAGTGAGTGTGTGTATCGAATGAGGAACACACCTCCTCTATTTATACACTACTCTGAGATATCTTTTACACAAGTACACGTAGGCTCGTATTTAACCAATGGGTTAAATACCCCACTACAACTGACTGGGCCGACCCCTCTAGGGTGGTCTAATAACCCTTTGACCCACATAACACATACAGGGCCGACCCCCCACTAGGGAAGTCTAATAACCCAAGTTACCACATTCTGACGGAGGAATAAACATCTCCGAATATACAATAAGATCTTCACGGAGGAATGAATCATCTCCAGAATAATAAAGTACAAATATAATATTCTTTGAAGTTACAATATCTCAACAAAGATGAGGACATGTTTAAGACTACGTTTAGAACTCGCTATGGACACTACGGGTTCGTGGTTATGCCCTTTGGGCTGACCAATGCTTCAACAGTCTTCATGTGTTTAATGAACAACGTATTACATAAGTACCCGGATAAATTTGCAGTAGTATTTATTGATGATATTCTAATTTATTCTAAGATGAAAGAGGAGCATGACGAACATTTAAAAATAATTTTGCAAGTGTTAGGAGAACATCAACTTTATGCTAAGTTCAATAAATGCGACTTTTATAAAGATAAAATACAGTATCAAGGGCATGTGATATCCAAGGATGGAATCGCAGTAGACCCAGATAAGATAAAAGCAATAAATGAATGGATTGCCTCAAAAGATGTAACGGGAGTATGATATTTTATGGGAATTATAGGTTACTACCATAAGTTTATTGAAGGATTTTCTAGGATAGCAAATCCTATAATGTCTTTACAAAAGAAAGGTAAGAAATTTCTATAGGATAAAAAATGTGAAGAAAGATTTAAGAAACTAAAAGAGTTATTAACAACAACACCTATTTTAAAAATTGTTGATCCTAACAAGGATTTCATAGTATGCACGGATGCATGCAATGACGGACTTGGTGGGGTCTTAACACAAGAAGGTCACGCGATTGCATATGAGTCTAGAAAGTTAATGCTTAATGAGAATAATTATGCAACTTATGGCCTTGAGTTAGCTGCTATAATACATGCATTAAAAATGTGGAGACAACATTTAATTGAACGAAAATTTATCTTAATGGCTAATAATAAAGGATTAAAATACTTGTTGGATCAACCGAATCTGAACGCAATGCAAGCTAGGTGGCTAGCTTTCCTTAGCGAGTACAATTTCGAGATTCAACACATTAAGGGAAAGGAAAATAAGGTTGTTGATGCATTAAGCAGAAATGGGAAAGTAAATTTTGTTGCAGCAATCAACACTTATAAAACTGATCTAGAAAATTAGATTAAGGAAGGAATCAGAATGGATGAAAAATATCAGAATTTACTTAATAAAATTGAAAAAGATAATGCTGAAAATTTCTATAATAGATTTCAAAATTGATGAAAGAGGGTTACTATTGTATAAAAACAAACTTTATGTTCCCAATGTTGCTGAAATTAAATTGTTGATTTTAAATGAATTGAATAAAAGTCCATACTTAGCACATCCTGGTTACCAGAAAATGATAACCATGCTGAGAAAAGATTATTTTTGGCCATGTATGAAAAGTGAAGTAGCTGAATATATTGCTAGGTGCATAGAGTGTTAGCAGTTAAAGGATGAACACCAAAACCCAGCTGGTTTGTTGCAGTCACTACCTATTCCAGATTGGAAGTGGAACATAATTAGTATTGATTTTATTAATGGTTTACCTAAATATAAGAAACATAATGATTCCATAATGGTAGTTTTGGATAATCTTGGCAAACCCACCCACTTCATACCTGTTAAGCCAACTTACAAAGATGCTAACATTACTGAAATTTTCATGAAGGAGATTTTTCGTTTGCATGGCATTCTGAAAGTTATAATTTCTAATAGAGACTTGAAGTTTACAGGAAATTTTTGGAATCTTTATTTAAGGGTTTAGATACTACTTTAAATTTCAGTACATCATTTCACCCACAAATAGATGGGTAGACTCAAAGAGTTAATCAAATTCTTAAGGACATGTTAAGATTGTATGTTAGATATCAGCCAGGTAAATGGGAGGATTATTTACATCTTACTGAATTTGCTTATAATAACCATTACTAGGCTTCTGCAAAGCTTAGTCCCTTTGAAATTCTATATGGCAAAAAATGTAATACTCCTATTTCTTGGAGTAACCCAGTTGACAGTTTAATGCTAGGACCTGATTTGTTAAGAGAAATGAAACTAACTGTGAAACAGGTTCAAAGCAATTTGAAAACTGCACAAAATAGACAGAAAAGTAAGGCAGATCTAAAAATAACTCAGAAAGAGTTTCAGGTTGGTGAACATGTGTTCCTAAAGGTAAAACTTAAGAAGAGTTCCCTAAGATTGGGAAGCTGTGCTAAATTAGCACCAATCTATTATGTACCTTTTGAAATCTTGTCCAGTGTAGGACCAGTGGCATATCAGTTGGAATCCCCATTGAATATTAGAATACATAATGTATTTCACATCTCTCTTTTGAAAAAGTATGTCCATGATGCTACTCATGTGATTAATTGGAATGATGTACAGGTGGAACCAGAAGGAGATTTTTTGGTGGAACCCGACTGTATCCTCAACAAGAGGGGAATTTTGCTTCGTAATTATACCATTGGACAGGTTAAGGTGTAGTGGAAGCACCTTAGTCTAGACCAAGCTACTTGGGAACTGGAAAGTAATATGCGGGTTGCATATCCAATGTTGTTTCATGAGGAACAAGAGGATGATGAAGAAAGAAACATCGAGGACCATGTTGAACTTAAGAGGGTGTTTTTGTCACATACCCAAGTTCTAAATATTTTATGTTATTGAGAAAACATTATTTTTATTTTTATTGTAAAGTTTTATGACTATTGACCAAGCTGTGTCATGGATGACTGTAATTAATTACTTTGAATATTTTATTATAAATAAATAAAAGTGGAGACATACATCCAAAGGAGAGTGTTGAATGAGTTTTCACTGACCCAATTAGAGGAATGGACTAGGCTGGAGAGAAAACTGACACTTGGAAGCATTCTCAACTCACTTCTAACTGTTGCAGGGGGCAACTTCCCTACTTTTATGGTCATGTTCCACATAAAATGTATGCATAAAAACGTATATTTGTAGCATAAGGGTGACATATAGTTTTATAAAAACTATATAATAATAATGTACATAAGTATTATGTCTATAATTTTGAAATTGAATATTTCATTGCCCTCTCCATAGTTTTGGTGGAGATTATATAAGTATAAGTCATGCAAATTTCTCTAGTAGCGACATAAGACTTTTAGGTTGCTAATACACAAACTTTCTTCCATAACAAACTCTTATAATTATGATGTAATGGAGGAAATCAAATAAGTTCAATAAAATACCTGAGTAGAATTTCGAAATAGATAATATTCTATACATTCAGATTGATAACTTAAAAGGTCAAATGCGATGCTGTATGATAAACTGAAAAACACCAGAAGAATTTTCTTGGAATCTCTTTCTCTTACTTGTTTTCTGCAAGTGGAATTCAAGAGCATTACCTAGCGATAGTTAAGTATGCCTTGGGGCTATTCAAGGACCCCTTTATATCATCAAAACAAACATTCAACCTCTAGAACAAAATTTCGTATTATAAGAACAAAGAATTGATGACATGTTTTCTGAAAATTAAATACTCAATATAGTTTGAAATTCTCATAACATCCGGATAGTGAATTGACAATAAAAGACATAACGACATTTTAATACACTAGTTAAAGATAGTAGAAGCAACAACAATTTTAGGAGTTGAATGTCGTTAAGTTTGTTTATTTAAAACTAAGTATGTTTAAGTTAACAGTTTTATACTTTCGCATAGCAATAATAAGCTGTTAATGCTACTCGAAAAATTTCAATTTATTGAATTTTTTGGGATGTTACATGTTGTATCAGAGCGCAAGTTCAAATACTAGGGCTGAAGTGGCTCATGCGCACAAATGAAAATCTATAACAGAACTACAAATGTCTGATTTAATTTCTTTTGTTTTCAGTTTCAGCATTTTACAATTTAAGTCTGCAAGTATGGAAGGACCAACAGAGTCGGCGAAAGACAGGTCCCTTAATAACGAAAAAATAATAATGAACAAGGACACATTAATGCAGAAAATCTATTTGTCAAATTGAATGATAATTCCTCTGAATTGTTAAGGACAGTGAATGATTTAAAAATTGAGATAAAAATTGTTAAGGAAGAAAATGAACGAATTCTGAAAGCTCGAGAGGAGCTGAATCAAATCCTCCTGGATAATTTTCATAAAAATGACGAAGATAAGAAAACAAAAAAATAATGTTGAATCTGGAAATACGACCTACCAACATAATGATAAAAAGGTAAAATTGACTAATTATGACAACAGTTCATCTTCTGCATTTGATGCAAGGGCATACAGGAGAAAGCATAAGTACTCTAGTGATACTAGTGACAGTCACTACTACACTAAGAAAAAAAGGTACAGGCCCTATGAGAAATTTCTGGCGAGTTTAAAAAGATCAAACCACCAAATTTTAATGGAGAAACGGAAAAGAGTGAGACAGCTAAAGCATGGCTGTCTGGAATGAATAAGTATTTCTAGATTTACAATTACTCAAGTCATCTGAAAACTATACTGGCAATTTATAACTTAACTAGAAAAGCGGGCATCTGGTGGCAAGATATGAAACGCATTAAAGGTTTAAAAGAGAAAAGTGTAAAATGGAGTAATTTTAAGAAATATTTTAAAAGAAAATTTATGTCATAATAGTACTATGAAGAATGAGCTAAGGAGTTTTATGAGTTAATGCTAGGTTCCATGGATATGAGAGAGTTGTGCAGCAAGTTTTTAAATTTATTAAGGTATGTTCCTTATTTCATTGAAGAAAAGCCTAAGGTACAGAGGTTTCTAAGCTACTTTCCCTCTCAAATAAAATACGTAATTGAATATGATAGTCCCCGAACTCTTGAAGAGGCCATGAGAAAGGTGAACATCTATTATGAACAGAACAAGAGAAGAGAAGGCATACCAAGATGGAAAGCGAAAAGGCCTAACAACTTTGAGTAAAGGAAGAAGCAGTTTTCTTTTAATCGTAATTTTGGGACTAATAATTCACGTAATTACTCTAATAGAAAGTTTCTAGGAAATAATGCAGCAAGTAATATACAATCAAAATTTACAGCTGCAAGGAAAAGTGAACCAGCTAAAAACTTTGTTAAAAATAATGAACAGAAAGAACTTGTTAAGTGTTGGGAATGTCAGGGACCTCACTATGTATCAAACTATCCACTCAGAAAGAAGGCTTTCAACAACATACATACTATAGAATAGGAGGCTACTGTTGGTGACTTCGAAAGGGAGATGCCAAGGATAAATGCAGATTTGGAGAACAGGCAAGTAGATCATCAAACTTCCATGGCTTAAGTGGAAGGTATGTTAAAAGATAAACCTATATCTATTCTAATTTATCCTGGGGCAAGTCTTAGCTATATTTCACCTGATTTAATTAAATGTTGTAATGTAACATCCCAAAAATCACAAAATTTAAAATTTTTTGATATAGCCTATTTTAAAAGATAATTGCTATCTGTGGAATGATAATTAATTAACTAATAGATAATAACTACTTCATAAAATGCTCGTATTTATTTTTAAACATAAAAAGATACTTAATTGTAAATGAGATGCGACATAACAATGTTTATTTCGTTATGTGTAAAGATCTGGTAACAACACTGAAGAATTTGTTTGCATATTTTTGAAGGGGTTCCTACCGGGTTCCCTTGGGTTTACTTAGCTTTGAAAGCTAAAGCATTGGATTCTTTCTTTCGCAGATCTGCAGGTAAGGTAATGGAGTAATTCGAGTTGTTACAAGACAAGTTATAAGCTTCAGTTTGTCGTCTCTATGTTTAAGATAATTGTATATGTTGTCATGCATGAAGATGTCGATGGTATATAACTTTGGTTTAACTTCATCAACTTGTATTGTCTTTATGATAATATTTGTATGTGTCGCTAGCAATGTTATACACTATACTCGTTGTATCTATTGGTAGGATCAGTGGTATTACAACTTAGTTTATCAGTCTGAAAAATGCGACAAGTTTGATCTTATGAATGACCTCGAGAAGATAGTGCCACCATTAGTTTACAGTGAATCTCCTGGAAAATGACAACTACAATGTAATAAGTCTTGTAATGCTAAAGTGAGGATGTTCTGTTTTGTCCTCTTGTAAACAGTATGCTACTAGACATAATCGTATGCGTCACATAGGATTTGGTGTCAAACCCTAGCTATTAAAATTGTAATCTGACCTAGCTATTATAATCGTAATGCATGTTTATTTAAATGCACGAGTTTAAATGTTAAACTTTGTGGTAGCGACTACAATACTAAGCATTGTATTGATTTCTAATACATGCTATATATATAAAAATATATTGATTTATTTGATTTGATAACATATGAAAACTATGCTAATAGCATTGTTGAAATACTATATGTAAACCCTATGGTTCGAATGTGCAATGCATATATGCTAAGTGAACTTAGAACATGTTTTATACTTACATCATGAATGCAATGTCATGATACTATCTTATGGTTAGAACTTTGCATTGTTTGTGTTATGGTATTGATATATATATATATATATATCCTATGGTTTGATAACTTATATCACGGTTGTGATATAGTTGTATAGCAGTGATACCATCCTGATAATTTTGCTGTCACCATAACTCGATGCTGATATGAATTAAATGTCGTTGTAGTCGAGGGTCTAGCAGATTTCTACGTGATATCTCATCATTAAATGTGATCTTGTGAGCTGGTAATGGTTTGCTAATATGGCACCTATGTGTTATGGCTCCACGTGATAACAGTGGTAAGAGATGGTGATGCTTCACCGAGCTGTAAGATTAGCTCTGGGTGATATGGCATCCATTGTACTGGTTATTAAATGAGTTTATTTATTTTTGTTTGGTCGTATGTATACCTTGGTACTATCATGGCTATGTTGGATCATTCTTGATCATTGATCTCATGTCCCGATCATTGAGATGTGAAAAACCCTAAGACAATCTTGTCAAAGCGTTTATTGTTTCCTTCACGCATTCATTTTTTGTTTTTCATTTGGGGAAGAGGATGACAGGCCGCTAGTTTGCAGGGATCGACCCTAGGTGGTTGTGGATGGCACTGTGTCTCCAATCTCTGTAATTTTTTTATTGTGAATCTGTTGTATAAGTAGCTAGAGTTTACTAAGTGTAAAGCAGTGAAGCCCTGTGGCTTTCGTTAGGATATCGCTTAGGTTTTTGGTGAGGTTTTTGACTTTGAGCTTGGTTATGGTTCAGTTGCATGTCACCTGCTGCGTTGGTTGAAGGATTTGGAAGCAAGAAGCATTCCATTTGACTGTTAAAAGCAAGGTAAGTCATCTCATATCAATTTATGTAATACTTTTTGGTTTATCACTGTTTATTGGAACTCGTTAATAATTCATGGTAGTTCATGTGGCAAGTATAGCCATCGTTCTTTATTCATAGTGATAGGTTTGATGGCAATGGATAGCATGGGAATAAATTGGTAAGCCTTGGTGGCAAACCCTGATAGGCTCTCCTAGTAGATTCGTGGAAAACATTGAAGTTGTAACACCTATTCTAGAAATCATGGTTGAAGTCTGTGTTAGGACACTTCTTGGTTTGCAGAGTCGATGTAATAGTTGATATGTTATTGTACAGTGTTTGGCTTCTGGTTTTTGAACTGGCCAACATTCCTTCATTTAAGTAGGCTTTCAGACTCTATTGAGTTGATAATATAAAAGATCTTTTGCAAAACTATGCTGCCATGACTGTTTTGTGTTTAATGTTTTGGGGCTTGACCTGTGAACCAACCTGTCACTCATTGATTTATAATATGGAAATATTTTGTGTTTAAATAGACCTATGCTTTTGAATTTAATGTAAAATGGTAATGTTTGTGCAACTAGGTTTTACACACCTATTGCTATTATTTTTCTTTCTGGACTGTAAGATCACGAAATGTTTAAATGATGGGAAAGGGAATCGTATACTATGCATGTATAATGGAAAATGCTGCTACTGTTCTTTAATCAATGGTTATGTGTTGTAATATGTGATAGTCTTCGGCTTCTAATCAACTTCATCGATTGTATGAATGTTTATGTAATCGATCTATAAGCTTGTCAGGGTTTAGGGTTTCGGCTATGCTTAAACTGTATAAAATGATGATGCTCATTGATACATTTTTGGCATCAACTAGTGTTAGAGATTTCTATTTAAATCTTCTCCTATAGTCATATAATATCTTAAACCTTGGAAATTATATTTGAAATTAATCTACTCGACCTACAGGAATGATTTTGATAAAATATGTTTGGTTTGTCTATTGCTAGTAAAAATAATGAAATGACAGGGAGCTTATTTAACTAGCTCGACTCTATAGAAAAATTTCATTTGTGTGTTTAATTTATGGCTATAGGAACATGTGAAATATGTAACCCTAGGTTTATGATAAGAGACTCTTGTTTGCTTATCTATTATGTGTGTGCAATAATGGTAAAACAATAATTATAGTAAACTTTTGAGAAGAAGATAAATGGAAAACTATTAACCCTAAACTGAAACTTGAAGTAACATATCTATTATGTTATGATGAGATTAAGCAATCATTTTAAACTTTGTTTTCAGCGATGATCTCAATAATAATTATAAAGAACAGTAATGATCTTTTAAGACAGTAATTTTCTATTTGATGAAATAAAATATAGAAGTAATAATAGTAATGTAAAGAAATGCAGAAATAATACTAACTGCTATCAGTAGATAAATTAACTGAATATATAGAATGGTACTTCTATCATCTTGGCAATTTTTCCTATCATGTCTATCTACATTAATCTGTCTCTTTACTAGAGTACAATCCTGTTCCTTTTTGCATGGGGAAAAATGCAGAGACTAATTTATTCAATCATTTCGATTTATACAGAATTATTAAATTATTCAGAAAAAATTGAAATAAAAACTTAAACAGTAAAAGCTAAATAGATAACAAAACTTTAAAATAAAATAGATAAGACAATGGAACCTATAAATGACGATAGGGCCGACAAACATCTAAGGAGACCTATTCCTCCCAACCGGTTTCAGAAGAAGCAGCTCAATTGTTGGCTTCTAGTGAATCCCCGAGCCTGATTACTGATCCAATAAGTGGGTGGAATCTGTGTAGAAGCAAGGCACTCAAAAATTCGTTCTCCAGTTAGCATCAACCTCTTGAAATAAAATGCCTTCTTCACTAAACATCAACCTCCTGAACTCAATGAGAGTTTGGCAAACTCACAACATGATCAACAACATAGCATATCCTGTCATCAAATCTCTTGGGTGCAAACAAAGCAAAACCACAAGGTAAATTTTCTCATCAAGAAAAGTGATGAACCTCAGTTCAATATTTGATGGCTATTATATAGACTTCCTAGGTCTTTTAGTGGTCAGTTTGGAATAAATGAACCTCAAGCTCCAATCCCATCTTTCAGGGCACTATGAGCACATTTTAAGGGTGTTGTCCCATACCAACAGCTAGTTAGTTGCATCATGATGATGCCACTTGTCGATTTCCTTCTACCCCAGATTCCATTCCACCTAGTGAATCAGTAACCACTCCTTCAACAGTCCTCTTAGGTGTTTGTCTCCTATTTTATTTATTTAATAATAATATATTGTGCAAATTATGGTCATCCTTAGACACTTGTCCAACCTAAAAATTTACAATAAAAGTTATAATAATGTTTGCTAACACAATAATTTTTCCAGCTAAAATGGTATGTTACATGTAATCTGAAAGTTGATAAGTTTGATAAATCATGGTTGGTTCAATTAGCTACTCGCACGAAAAGAAAGGTGATTGATTATTTGAAAGAATGTGAATTACTGATGAATCAGTTTAGGACTCATGTTAAACTGAATCTGTTACCTTTGGGCTATTACGATGTTCTGATTGGAATGGATTGGTTAGAAAAGCATAGAGTAGTGTTAAATTGCTTTGAAAATACTTTTACTTGTTTAAATGATGCATTTGAAACTGTAACGATAAAAGGGATTCCTAGAGAAATATATGTTAGGCAAATTTCTGCATTACAAGTTAAGAAAGCTATTCGAAAGGGGTGTAAGTTGTTTGCGGTAAATGTAATTAATAATGAACAGTCTACTAATGAAGATAAGTTAAAGCTAGAAGACATGCACATTCTAAAAAAAAAATTGGATGTATTCTCGAAAGAGATTTGAGGACTATCTCCAAAAATGGAACTCGATTTCATCATTGAGATAGTACCAAGAGTGGTACCAAACTAAAAGGCTCCTTACAGAGTGAATATTCTGGAGCTTAATCAACTTAAGTCACAACTTAAAGAATTGATTGATAAAAATTATATACGACCCAGTGTGTCTCCATGGGGAGCACCTGTAATTTTTGTTAAAAAGAAAGACGGAACTATGCGTTTATGTATAGACTACTGTCAGCTAAATAAGATGACTATAAAGAATAGATATCCTTTTCCACGCATTGATGATATGTTTGATCAACTGCGCAGTGCAACGATATTCTCTAAGATAGATTTAAGGTCAAGGTATCATCAAGTTAGGATTAAAGATGAGAATATCTTTAAGACTGCGTTTAGAACTTGCTATGGACACTATGAGTTTGTGGTGATGCCCTTTGGGCTGACCAAAGCTCCAATAGTCTTCATGTGTTTAATGAACAACGTATTATATAAGAACTTGGATAAATTTGTAGTAGTATTTATTGATGATATTCTAAATTATTCTAAGACAAAAGAGGAGCACGACGAACATTTAAAAATAATTTTGCAAGTGTTATGAGAACATCAACTTTATGCTAAGTTCAGCAAATGCGACTTTTATAAAGATAAAATACAGTATCTAGGGCATGTGATATCCATGGATGGAATCACAGTAGACCCAGACAAGATAAAAGCAATAAATGAATGGCTTGCCCCGGAAGACGTAACGGGAGTACGATATTTTATGGGAATTACAGGTTACTACCATAAGTTTATTGAAGGATTTTCTAGGATAGCAAATCCTATAATGTCTTTACAAAAGAAAGGTAAGAAATTTCTATAGGATAAAAAATGTGAATAAAGCTTTAAGAAACTAAAAGAGTTATTAACAACAACACCTATTTTAAAAATTGTTGATCCTAACAAGGATTTCATAGTATGCACGAATGCATGCAATGATAGACTTGACGGGGTCTTAACCCAAGAAGGTCACGCAAATGCATATGAGTCTAGAAAGTTAAAGTTTCATGAGAAGAATTATCCAACTTATGACCTTGAGTTAGCTATTGTAATACATGCATTAAAATTGTGGCGACAGCATTTAATTGAACGAAAATTTATCTTAATGGATGATAATAAAGGATTAAAATACTTGTTGGATCAACCAAATTTGAACGCAAGGCAATCTAGTTGGCTAGCTTTCGTTAGCGAGTACGATTTCGAGATTCGGCACATTAAGGAAAAGAAAAATAAGGTTATTGATGCATTAAGCAGAAATAGGAAAGTAAATTTTAATTCAGCAATCAACACTTATTAAAATGATCTGGAAAATCAGATTAAGGAAGGAATAAGAATGGATGAAAAATATCAGAATTTTCTAAATAAAATTGCTGAAGATAATGCTGAAAATTCTCTAACAGATTTCAGGATTGATGAAAGAGGGTTACTGCTGTATAAAAAAAAACTTTATGTTCCTAATGTTGCTGAAATTAAATGAAATGAAATTAAATTAAAGAGGGTTACTGCTGTATAAAAACAAACTTTATGTTCCTAATGTTGCTGAAATAAAATTCCATACTCAGCACATCCTGGTTACCAGAAAATGATAACCATGCTGAGAAAAGAATATTTTTGGCCATGTATGAAAAGTGAAGTAGATGAATATATTGTTAGGTGTATAGAGTGTTATCAAGTAAATGATGAACACCGACACTCAGCTGGTTTGTTGCAGCCACTACCTATTCCAGATTAGAAGTGGAACATAATTAGTATTGATTTTATTAATGGTTTACCTAAAAATCAGAAACATAATGATTCCATAATGGTAGTTGTGGATAAGCTTCCCAAAGAAACCCACTTCATACCTGTTAAGACAACTTACAAAGCTGCTAACATTGCTAAAATTTTCATGAAGCATATTTTTCATTTGCATGGCATTCTGAAAGTTATAATTTCTGATAGAGACTCGAAGTTTACAAGAAATTTCTGGAAATCTTTATTTAAGGGTTTAGATACTACTTTAAATTTCAATACATCATTTCAACCACAAATAAATGGGCAAACTGAAAGAGTTAATCAAATTCTTGAGGACGTGTTAAGATTGTATGTTAGAGATCAACCAGGTAAATGGGAGGATTATTTACATCTTGTTGAATTTCCTTATAATAACCATTACCAGGCTTCTGCAAAGCTTAGTCCCTTTGAAATTGTATATGGAAAAAAATGTAATACTCCTATTTCTTGTTGATGTATATGTAACTTCAAAATGTTTTCACATATATGTATATTATATTCCTATAGAGACGTTATTATTCCATTATACGAAAGTGTTTGTATTCCCATAAAGATGTTATTATTCCTCTATATGGAAGTGTCGTCATTTATATTGTAAGTGTCATAACTTATACTTGATGGGTTATTAGACCACCTTGTTGGGGTCGGCCCTGTATAAGTCATGTGGGTCGAAGGGTTATTAGACCACCCTATTGGGCGTCAGCCCAGTCAACATTATGTTAAGTGGTTAAGTTGAGGCCGACCTCGTTGAGTAATGGTCAAGTCAAGTTAGTGTATAAATAGAGAGTGTGTCTCTCTCATTTACACATTATATTCTCACTCACACTTGGGAGATTGTCACACTTGTGGAAGAGGAGGCTTTGCTGCTAGGAGAAGACTATCTCTTGCATTTTGGTTGTATCATTGCTCTATCTATCTCTGAGGAAGTTATTGGGGTTTTTCACCTTTATGGTTTTCCCCAAGTAAACTCTGTGTCTCTTGTGTGCTTGCATTATTGTGTCCATGATTGATATGATGTAGATTTGTTGTACATGTTGTTCTCTCAGTTAATATCCTAGATCAGATTGAAGTAAATTCTAAAAATTTAACATGGTATCAGAGCTAGCCTGAAAGAAGGCATGATATGGCATGTATGACACTTGTTGAACTTACGATGCTAGGGCTTGATATAGAAAAAAATAGCCTGTAATGTACCCACCTGCTGACCCAATGCAAGGGAGGGAACATGGCACTAAAATCTGGGCATTTCATATAACTCAGCGCACTAATTAGAATCATAAAAATTTAAACATGGGTGTGCAGATACAAATTAGGCAATATGCACAGTAGAATTTAAATCTAATCCACACACACAATTCATGCCCATCCAACATATCAAAACAGTCATCAAATTGATGCCTTGCAGAAGTAAATACATAGACAGAAAACACTTATCTCCATTTTTGCAATTGTCCCAAACAACTAGCTATGTTGTTGCAATGTTCCACCCAGCCATAAGCTCTTTGACAGCTTATACCGAGTCTATCCGAAGGCCACCCCCGAGCTGGGCATGATTCTCACAAGGAAAGGGGACATTCACTCTCTCACAACCAATTAATCATTTCATCTGAGCCAAGCCAGTCCATAGCTGGGTTTATCAGGTTACAATTGAACCATGGATGCTTATTCTCAAGCTCAAGCCAAAGCAATGAATACCCATACGCATACCCCAACATATTCATTTCTCACACAACAAGCACAAACATTGGGCATCGATACACATTTCCAGCAATGGAATTCACAAACAAGATGGCCATAGATTTTCCCCAAATCGTGGCTCACCCAAAACGAGTTGTGGGAAGGAAAATGCATCCACAGGGAGGAAAAATGTTTTCTACTCAACTCTCTCAGCATTTAACAACAAAAACAGTCTCTATGGAACCCTCATTCCATTCACTTTCTTCCCCACTAGTATACAACACAAAAACACCCTTCTCTACTGGGAGAATGGAGGAAAAACACAGCAAACATGCTTGGAAAACGCCCAGGTAGCTCTAAACTCATGAGGGAGAAAGAATGATGGTTTTCTAATGGCTTAGAGAGCAATTTCATGGCTCTTTTCTTGCCCAAGGAGACAAAAAATGATTTTCCATGCAGGGTGGCTTGCCCGTACCCGAATTTGGATAGCCATACCCTCCATTCCCCAAGGCATTAACTACCTTAACCAACTCTTGGGAGAAATCAATGATTGGGTACAAAAGTCAACATGGGTAGTTGAGGGTTTTATGGGTTCTCTCATTGACACTTGGCTTGACCTGATTGGCTCAATTGTTTGAACGTTTACCCTCCCAATTCCTTGTGAAATCATGCCCCCATCTCTTTGTTGCATTGCATAGCTAGTTGTGGATATATATATATTTTTTTTTTATTAAAATGCATATTACATGATATTTGAATTTCCAATGTGCATTGCTAGCACGCAACCCATATGCATCACTAAATCGATGGCGGGGCCTTGGCCTTGAGCTCCTCACCATGATTTCATAACAATATTACATCATTTATAATGTTAATGCCATGCAGTCAAACTGGGAACATTACACAGTCATCGTAGCACTTTCGCTATAAATCCAATTTTGTGAAGTTTTCGGATCTGAAACTTTTACAGGTCGAAGATCAGATCCCCATATGCCTTGTATGCAAAGGAAAACCTCTAATTCGTTGTACTTTATGATTTATGATCTGTACAATATAGGGGGTTTTCTGCCTCTTCTAAATCTGAGTCAAAATCAGGTGACCTTGGTAAAAAGGTCATAACTTGGGCTAGGAAGCTCCAAATGAAAGTTTGTAAAAAGTGGTAGGTAGTACATAGACTATAATATCTCAAAACAAATTTTCAGAGGCCGAGGTTGAACCACTAACATGTGGCACGCCATACAAGTTTGCTCTCCTATATTATCCCATAAACAGGTCACGTTGCAACATTTGGAATAACACTCTCTCAGAGAATCCAATTTTGGTCACACCTGTCGAGATGGAAAGATAACAGGTCGCACTATCTTATGATAAATTTTTAGACCCTATGGATCGAAAAGTTCAGAGTTACACCAGAAACAATCAGGTACATATTTGTGTCAAAAAAGAATTATGTTTTAGCACCTTCATTCATGGCTTCCAGAATTTAAGGCTTTAGAGAAAGTTGGAATTTTTGTAATTGGAGACCACGGCTGGATGCTACTCATCAAAATCAAAATTTAGTGACCGAGATCAAATTTTTTGGTTGGGATAAAGCCTGGGATTGATCAAACACCAGTTTGGGACTTTGATCGGAAAGATGGAAAATTAGGGCTTCTCCAAAACTTGGAATTTTGGAAATCTGTGACCACGGTTGGAAGCTCCTCAGAAAAATCAAAGCTTAGAGCTTTGAATCAAATATTTTGGTTGGGTGAAGCTCCGAGAAACTCAAACCCTAATTCAGGGTCCTCCCCAATGAATCCGAAAATCTAAAAGGCAATTTCGAGGGGTGAAACTTTGCAGTTTTCAAATTCTGAATATACCAACTTGATCAGCTCATCAAGGTGCATATTTCTATCCTTTCGGAAGTTTGAAATTCAAACTTTGAATTTTTGGGGTTTCTTTGACAAACCCTAATCCAGCTTGAGGTCCAGTTCTTGCAAATCAACTGGATTGGGTTAATCCTAGAAGAATATGGATTGGTCATCTGCATAAGTGAAGAAGTTCCTATCTCAAAGGGAGATGAGGCTAAAGCCTTCCATAAGAAGATTACAAGCAATCTCGACAGGTATGGCTTACATGTATGTTTCATGGTTAAGTTTATCATATGTTTGTCTTCATATCATTACAGTACAATCTTGATTAATTACTAGACTTGTCGTATCACCTTAATATAAGATATTCATTGATTAAGGTTTTGACATTTATGAATGTACTAATGCATTGTGATGTTGTATGAGGTTTATGTTGTTCGCTAACATAAAAGGTACACCAAGAAAGACAAATCATGTTCTACTTGTGGACCATATGATCATGGTGACATGAAGACAAAGATTCATCCATTGTCATGGATCACATAGAAGATATACTTTCAACATATGTATAACTTGGTTCTACAATGGTTAACTTATGAGACATGCAGGTTACGAGCACAAGTAACTGAAGAGAACCATAAGACATTATGCGGGTATGTTAGACATAACTAGATAGCATGCTAATCCAGGTATGTTTTTCCTATATCAAGCTAGAATCCTACCTTGTGTTAGGATCTTATATTGTTGTGTTGTTGATAATGATTATTCATGAAGTCATAAGTTTGAATAGTCATGGTTGTATGCATATGATGTTTCTTACCATAATTGATTATATGACTAACCAGAAGAATCCTGAAGGTATAGGTTTGACTAATCATGGTTTTATGCATTGATGATTTAACTAATCAGAAGAGTCCTATGATCAAATAAGAATATGCATGAGTAAAAGAAGACTTCCATGAAACCTTGAATACTAATGTTTATTATCTGTGAATGATCATGACTATACATGTTTAAGATTATTGTGTTTTGATAGTATTAAGATTATACTAATAAATGTGTGATTATGTATGAGACCTCAAGGATAACACAATGATGATACTAATAAGCATGCATAGTGATTAAGAATGGATGTAAGTTCAAGGATAGGTAATCCATGAAGCAAAGATCAAGAAGGAGCACACTCCATTTGTTCCTGCAAGAAAGCAAAGGAACACACTTCAATAGTTTCTGCAAGGATGCAGACATTCAGAGGGAGTTGACCACTTCTCACAATCCACATCAAAATGTAGTTGCAAAGATTCAGAGGGAGTCCACACAACAACCATACAAAGATAAGTATTTGGATTGTCATTTCTTACATAATGTTATTCAATGATGTATAAGCTTATATTCCTAGAATTAGGTTGTGTATTATGCATATTAGAATAGTTGCAATGATGAACAGTATACTACTAATATACATGGGTAAGTGGCCTATGGCACTGTACAACATTCCATTGCTACTTATCTAGAATGAAACCTCTTTGTTGACATGTTAGGAGTTGTGCACACTCTTAACAATGTTCTGGTAGATATTGGAAGGCATCTAGAAAGTTACAGAATATGGACAAATGTTCTATTGAAGCATTGGCTAAGATAATTGCATGACTGTATGACATATTTCTTTATGTGTAAGAATTTCTTCTGAAAAATATGAGATGTTTTCTAATCGTGCAATTTAACTTGTTGTGTAGGAAAGATCATATACCATCACCTACAAAACAAGGACTACAACATTTGTTCAGCAACAAAGTTATCTATTGAAAATATTGAAGATATTGAAGTTCCCAGGATCTGGGAAGAATGCCATGATTGAGGAGTACCAGTTGATCATGTTTGGGATGCAGCCCCAAGACTTGAAGGGGAGTCTGTAGTGACTTCCAATAGGATCTACAAGATCAAGCATGCTGCAGGTGGTAGCATAGAGACTTTTGCTCCTGTAGCCAGATACACTTCCATTAAATCAATACTTGCTCTAGCTGCAGTGATGAAGAGGAAGATACAGTTTCTTGAATGGTGTAGCTGAATAAGAAGTGTATGTGTTGCAGCCACTTGGTTCTGAGACACATGCCAGGGAGTCATATATATGCAGAACATGGTATGGTAGGATATACAGCTTTCTATCCAGTTTGGGCTTTACCAAGAATAAAGTGGATTCCAACCTTTACTACAAGGTTGAGGAAGGCAATCCAATGATACTACTATGTGGATGACCTGCTTGTAAACAGGTGAGGATAGATTAATTTCCAACATGTAGTGGAAGCTTGCTACCGAGTTCAAGTTGAAGAACTTGGGGATGATGTAGTATTTGTTTTTGGCATGGAGGTGTGGAAGAGTGGTGGAATCTTCCTTGGACAAGGGAAGTATGTAGTAGAGATCCTGAAGAGGTTCGAGAAGATGGACTGCAAGGCTATGGCCACACCTATGGCATCAAACTTGAAGCTTCTGTGTGATGCTTCATCTGTGCTGATTGATATCACTATGTATCGTTAGATGATTGGGTCCTTGATGTACCTAACGAACATGAGACTAGATATTTGCTTTGCAGTGAACACATTGAGCCAGTTCCTGATGGATCCGAGAGATGTTTACCTGGTTGTTGTAAATCATATTCTGAGGTACCTAAAGGGTACAGTTGATTATGGGCTCATGTATGATGCGAATCAAAAGTTTAACCTAGAAGGTTATGTTGCTTCAGATTCGTCAGGCAATGCTATAGATGGGGATCAGGTGTGATCTCTTGGTTTAGCAGGAAGCAATCCTGCATAGCACTGAGTACAGCTGAGGCAGAGTATGTTGCAGCCTATTCAGCTAGTTGTGAGGCAGTATGGCTACGGAAGCTACTGTCTGAGTTATTTGATATTCCATTGGATGCTACTGGTATCTTTTGTGATAACCAGAGTTGTGTGAAGTTGTCCGAGAACCCAGTGTTTCAGGACACATCGAAACACATAGAGATCAAATATCACTATATCAGCGATATGGTGCAGAGAGGAGCTATGAAGCGCCTATATATTACGATGGACGAGAAGATTGCAAATGTATTGACGAATCCACTAGCCAGGGTGAAGTTCGAGTACTTCAGGGAGAGGCTTGGTGTTCTTCAGATTGATGACACTTCGAGGAAGAAGTGATAGACACATTTGTAGAAACCATTCCAAGCATGTTGGAAGGAGGATCCTTCACATGGCTGTGGATGTAAGCGCTGGATGATGAGAATTAGGACGATGCTGCAGTTACTGCTTCGTGTATGCATCATGTTGGATGGTGTATACAATCAGTTAGATCATTTATATGTATATGTATGTACACATCATGTTGGATACTGGATATGATCACTTGGATCATTTATATGTATGTATGCATCATGTTGGATGTTGGATATGATCGGTTGGATCACTTATATTTATTTTGTATATGCATCATGTTGGATGCTTGGACCATGTATATGTATATGTATCAGGTGGATACATTGTATGATCAGGTAGATCATGTATGTTGATATGTATCATGTATGATAAGGTGGATCATGTATGTTGATACTTGGTATGCATCAGGTAGATGCATTGTATGATCAGGATGATCATGGATGACGAGCTTCAGGATGTTTCTCCAGATGACATGCAGCAGGATGTTCCAGTGATGATGATCAGGATGATCATGTCTACATCAGGATGATGTATGGTGAGTATCAGGTTGATACTCTGTGGTCATGGAACAGGTTGTACAGATAAGCATGTAATATGTGCCCTGGGAGATTTGCAGATAGTCTTTCAAGGTTTTCCCTATGGCATGTAATTTGTACCCTGGGATATTTGGCAAATGCTCTTTCGAGGTTTTGCTTGGGAGGACATATAATTTGTGCCCTGGGAGATCTGCAAATAGTCTTTTGAGGTTTTGCCCATAGCATGTAATTTGTGCCCTAGGATATCTGGAAGATGCTCTTTCGAGGTTTTGTCCTATGGCATGTAATTTGCTGCTAGGAGATCTGGACAGGAGGAAAAAGGCCTCAGATGCTTCAGCCAGGTTTTGCCATGACCACATGTAATTTGCTCCTAGGAGATCTAGACAGGATGAAAAATTCCTCAGATGCTTCAGCTAGTTTTTGTGGTGTACCATATGTAATGTGCTCCTGGGAGATCCGACAGGTAGAGCTATGTGCTCGTAACAACCTGGGATGCTTCAACCAGGTTTTGTGGTGAGATCACATGTAATGTGCTCCCGGGAGATCTGACAGGTAGAGCTGTGTGCTCGTAATAGCCTCGGATGCTTCAGCCAAGTTTTGTGGTGGGTCACATTTAATGTGCTCGTGGGAGATCCAACAGGTAGAGCTGTGTGCTCGTAATAGCTTGGGATGCTGCAGCCAGGTTTTGTGACACACATAATAAGTCCTGAGGATTCCACAGTATGGCAAGTGATGATGAAGACCTGTAGGTGGTGGGCCCACATCTAGTATGAAAAAGGACTGGCTCTGTAGAACTTCCTATGACGATTAGATTCAGAGATTGATTGAGATAGTAGCGGCAGTGACGATGACGATGACTAGATGATGATTATCTAGTGACGATGATCCAGAGAAGAAGGCTTATGCTAGAAGACCTGTGTTGAGAAATACCTTCCTAGTTAAGAGGGAGTGTTGATGTATATGTAACTTCGGAATGTATTTCACTTATATGTATATTGTATTCCTATAGAGACATTATTATTCCTCTATACGGAAGTGTTTGTATTCCTATAGAAATGTTATTATTCCTCTATATGGAAGTGTCATCATTTATATTGTAAGTGTCGTAACTTATACTTGATGGGTTATTAGACCACCTTGTTGGGGTCGGCCCTGTATAAGTCATGTGGGTCTAAGGGTTATTAGACAACCCTATTGGGTGTTAGCCCAGTCAACATTATGTTAAGTGGTTAAGTTGAGGCTGACCTAGTTGAGTAAAGGTTAAGTCAAGTTAGTGTATAAATAGAGAGTGTGTCTCTCTCATTTTACACATTCTATTCTCACTCACACTTGGTAGAGTGTCGCACTTGGGGAGGAGGAGGCTCTGCTTCTAGGAGAAGACTATCTTTTGCATTCTGGTTATATCATTGTTCTATCTATCTCTGAGTAAGTTATTGGTGTTTTTCACCTTTATGGTTTTCCCCAAGTAAACTTTGTATCTCTTGTGTGCTTGCATTATTGTGTCCATGATTGATATCCTGTAGATTTGCTGTACATGTTGTTCTCTCAGTTAAGATCCTAGATCAGATTAAAGTAAATTCTGAAAATTTAATATTTCTTGGAGTAACCTAGTTGACAGGTTAATGCTAGGACCTGATTTATTAAGAGAAATGGAACTAACTGTGAAACAGGTTCAAGGCAATTTTAAAACTGCACAAGATAGACAGAAAAGTCAGGAAGATCTAAAAATAACTTAGAATGAGTTTCAGGTTGGTGAACATGCGTTCCTAAAGGTAAAACCTAAGAAGAGTTGCGTAAGATTGGGAAGCTGTGCTAAATTAGCACCAATCTATTGTGGAACTTTTGAAATCTTGTCCAGGGTAGGACCAGTGGCATATCAGTTGGCATTCCCACCAAATCTTAGAATACATAATGTATTTCACATCTCTCTTTTGAAAAAGTATGTGCATGATGCTACTCATGTGATTAATTGGAATGATATACAGGTTGAACTCGAAGGAGATTTTCTAATGGAACCAAACTGTATCCTCAACAAGAGGGAAATTTTGCTTCGTAATCGTACAATTGGACAGGTTAAGGTGCAGTGGAAGCACCTTAGTACGAATGAAGCTACTTGGAAACTAGAAAGTAATATGCGGGTTGCATATCCAATGTTGTTCCATGAGGAACAAGAGGATGATGAATAAAGAAACATCGAGGATGATGTTGAACTTAAGAGCGGGTGTTCGTTCCATACCCAAGTTCTAGACATTTTATGTTATTGAGAAAACATTATTTTTTATTTTTATTGTAAAGTTTTATGACTATTGACCAAGTAGGGTCATGGATGACTGTAATTAATTACTTTGAATATTTTATTATAAATAAATAAAAGTGGAGACAAACATCCAAAGGAGACTATTGAATGAGTTTCCACTAACCCACTAGGAGGAATGGACTAGGGTGGAGAGAAATTGACACTTGGAAGCATCCTCAACTCACTTCTAACTGTTGCAGGGGGCAACTTCCCTACTTTTATGGTCATGTTCCCCAAGAAAGTGGAACTGAGCAGGTGGCTCATTTACTGAAATAAACTGACCAAATACTTGTTCGGGTACATAGGGTACTCCCAAAAGACTGAACACCTAGAGAAACCACTTTGCACAAATAGATCACAGATCAATACACCGATGTTTTGACATGGTTTAAAGCCTCGAGAGGTAAATACTCCACAGCCCCGGCCAAATACCTTGTAAGGAGCAATTTATTATGCAAATAAAGAAAGTTACAAATGAGCTTTTCATAATTGATCATCTTTCCAATGACCCTCCATGCTATTTAAATAGAGATCATGGACCAATCAGGTGTCAAGCGATGGATCAAGGGTCGGTATGATCTAAAACAAGTTGAGCTGTCATATCACTCTATGTCTAGAACATATCATGACTGTCGGATTTAAATATTTACAAATGCATACTAATGCATACTAAAGAAACACAGTTTACCTAACGGATCTATTACAGAAGTTGATCTTAACTAACTCCTAAGTGTCTAAATATCCTAACATCCCCCCTTAAGAAAAACTTGGGATAGGATTGAAGGATTTCTAGAAGTGACACTATTAGGAGAAGGAAGGAGGCATTAGAGCTTATCCCCCCTTAATGACAAATTCCTGAAGTCCTAACATAGATCAAATTTTAGAAAACTTCACTTCAGTAAGAGACTTGGTGAAGATGTTTGCAACTTCATCATCTCTAGGGAAAAAGAGCACTTCAAGAACACAATCATGAACAAGATTTCTAATCAAGTGCACATGTAGCTCAATGTGTTTGCTACGTTGATGTAGGACTGGATCTTTGGCAAGATTGATGGCACTTTGATTGTCAGACCAAAGTGGAGTAGGCTGCTGCTGCTCGAATCCAAACTCTGAAAGGATTTGTTGAAGCCATAAAGCTTCCTGACTGGCATTAACTGCAGCTCGATATTATGCCTTTGCTGAAGAAAGGGCAAGAGCTTGTTGTTTCTTACAAGCCCAAGTGACAGGTCCAAATCCCAGACTGAAAACATAACCTCCAGTAGACTTTCGATCATTAGGATCACCGGCCCAATCTAAATCAGTGAAACCAACCAACAAAGGTTACCCCCTTCTACCGTAATGAATCCCAAACTGAATTGTACCTCGAATATATCGAAGTATTCTTATAGCTACTTTCCAATGACTTTCATGAGGTGTTTGCATATAATGGGAAACACGACCAATGGAAAAGGAAAGGTCATGATGGTAATGAGTCAAGTATAAGAGACTATCAACAAGCTGACGATACAAGGTGGCATCTACTTCAGTTGAAGTACAAGCGGCAAAAAGTATGACTCCAGACTGGAAGGGAGAAGGGGCTGGCGTACAATCTTCCATGTGAAAGCGATGAAGAAGGTCACAAGCATACTTAGACTAAGAAAGAAATATTCCTTATTTGGTTTGCAGGACTTGGAGACCAAGAAAATAATGCAAATGTCCTAAGTCAGACATTTCAAAATTTTGCTTAAGAGTGGACTTCACATGGGTTTTAAGCTTAGGGTCACTACCAGTAAGAATAAGGTCATCCACATATAGAACAAGTATGATGAGATGGTTTCCTACTTTCTTGGTATAGACATTGGAATCAGAATGGGATCTAGAAAAACCGGTGTCAAGGAGAAAGCTATCCATTTTGGCATACCAAGCTCTAGGAGCTTGCTTAAGGCCATATAAGGATTTCCTAAGGTGACAGACAAGGCTAGACTTATTCTGAACATATCCAGGAGGTTGTTCCATGTAAATTTTCTCCTGTAAATCACCATGTAAGAAGGCATACTTGACATTCATTTGATGGACTTCCCAGTTATGTAAGGCTGCAAGGGAAAGAACAAGGAGGATGGAGTTCATTTTTTCGACATAAGCAAAGGTTTGATTGTAGTCAATCTCTTCAACTTGGGAAAAACCTTTGGCAACTAACCTTGCCTTAAGTCTTTCAACACTTACATTTGATGCATACTTAGTTTTGTAGACCCATTTACATCTGACAAGTTTTCTTCCTTTCGGAAGAGGTACAAGATCCCAAGCATCATTCCCCATTAAGGAACGATATTCTTTATCCATAGCTGCATCCCAATCTAGATTTTCTGAAGCTTCTACAAAGGTTTTTGGATCATGATTCTCGGAAACTTGAGTGAAAAGAGAAGAGGCTCACTGAAACTGAGAACGTGTTTGACGTTGATCTCTACGATCATCGGCAAGATCACTAGCTTCTTAACATGTTGAACGGACCCATCGAGGAAGCACTTTTGCTAGTGCAACTGGAGGAACATGAGCAGGTGAAGGTGGATTTTCATCCTCACTGTCATCATCAGAAACAGGAGTTGGAAACCTGTCAAGGAAGTTGGAAGAAGAAGAAGGCACACTCGTTGAATCATGCTCACACGCCAAAGATGGCACATTCACCGATTTAGGCTCGTAGGCCAAGAGATTCTCATCAAATTTAACATCTCTTCTAATGATTACATCATGAGAATTTGGTTGAATAAATCTGTAACCTCTTACATCTTCAGAATATCCAACAAATATGCACTTTTCACTTTTAGGCTGCAATGCTTTCCATTTTTCATCTGGAATGTGAGCCCATGCTTCACTACCAAACACACGAAAGTGACTTACATCAGGTTTAGTTTTACTCCATGCTTCTTCCAGTGTGATACCTTGTAATGCTTTAGTGGGTGGTGCGATTAACTATGTAATTTGTACAATTAATGGCTTTAGCCCAAAATTGAAGACTTAGTCCCTTAGATTGGATCATACAATTAGCCATTTATTTTAAAGTGCGGTTGTTCCGTTCAGCTACACCATTTTGTTGTGGTGTATATGGAACAATGTGTTGTTGTTGGATTCCTTGTTCAGTGCAAAAAGTAGTGAAATTTTTGTTCACATATTCTCCTCCATTGTCAAATCTTAACTTAATAATTTGATGACCAGATTTTTTTTCAACAAGGGCCTTGTCGGCCAAGAACATGTTAAATACTTCTCTCTTATGTTTTAGGAAATAAACCCAAGTGCATCTAGTGTAATTATCAATGAAAGATAATAAATATTTGAAACCAGAAAAGGTAGCAGATGGAAGAAGACCACACAAGTCACTATGCACAGGCTCCAAGGGAACTGAGGCATGCCAAGAGGCACGTTTGTCAAAAGTGTCCTAATGATGTTTTCCAAGTACACAACCGGAATAAACACCATCCCTACAAGATACCATCGGAAGACCTATCACCATATTGTCTTTACATAGTTGTTGCAATGAGAGATGATTTAAGTGACCAAATCGCGCATGCCAAAGTTTGCTCAAGTTATCACTATGAGCAACAAAAACTGAAGGATAAGGTGATGACCAAAATTTGTCAAACTTGTACAACCTGGTAATATCATCAACAATTCCGGTAGCTAGGACCTGTTGAGGATCTTTAAAATCCTTGATTACAACTTGCTGAGGTGTAAATGTCACAGTTTTATCTTCACCAGAATGAGTGATTTGATAGACTGATAACAAATTGCAGGAAATTCTTGGAACACATAGTACATCACTGAAATGACCATTATCTACTGGAACTGTTTCAGCTCCTACAACATTTAGAAATCTAACATCACCAACAAATATTTGTTTTGTGTTACATTCATGCATAGTAGAAAAGATGGCTTGATCCTTAGCCATATGATAAGATGCTCCAGAATCAATGAGCCATTCATTTGAAGTAGAAGAAGAAGATGCATTATAAGAATAACCAGAAGCACAAAGTGCATGTCCATAAAAGGTAGATTCTGAAGGTGAATACAGGCTGATGTGGTGCTTCTTCATTGTTGCTTCCAAGGCTGCCATCTTCTTGAAACACTTAGATTCATCATGATTATCTTTCCTGGAATAGTTACAATGACGCTCAGCCTTCTTTCCTTTTGGATTGGATCCTTTGTCATTTTTTAAAGAAGGAGCTGACTGAGAGGGTTTGGGACCCTTGTTTGACATATTATTGCAAAAATTTTGTTTCTTGGGAGGCTTGGACTTTTCTTTCTGTTGAGACAATAAGGCTTTCCTAGATGTATCTGCATTGTTAATTATTCCAAGATGGATGAACTTATCTCACTCTCTAATCAAGGAATCACAAAAGGATTCAAGACTAGGCTCTTGATAGCTAGCTGCATTCAAGGATTCTTTCATGGAGTAAAATGTAGATACAAAAACAGAATATGTAGATCCAAGTTTGGAAATAATATGATAAATGCATTTTTTGTCTTCCCTCTTAATATTGCATTCTTCACATAAGAGATTAATAGTTTTGTACTTAGATAAATAATCTTGTATGCATAAAAAATCACTTGGATTTAAAGAAATCAACTCATTTTTGAGTTGGTGACCTTGAAGTTCATTGTGTTTACCAAACACAGATTCCAACTTGTCCCAAGCAGCATCAAGTTCATCAATTCCAGATATGTTGAATCACAAATTAGTAGAGATTGACATCTCAATCAATCCATGAGCTTCGTCACATCTATTTTTCCATTTTATTTTCTTGTCATCATCAGTGGGTTTTGTTTCTTTCCCTCAGGTAATTCTGAAAAGTCCACTACTTCGTAGAACATCCTCCATACGAGATTTCCATGAGAAATAGTTGGAACTGGTAAGTAGAATATCACAAGGGGTGACCATACTGCAAATTAATGGCTATAAAAATAGAAACCAATAGTCTAGATGAGAAGAGCTCGAAAAAATAGGCAGTTTAAAAAAAATGGCATTGAAAACTGACTCCGTATGATGAATTTATGCTTGAACAAAGAAAACATCGAAGATGTCACCAATAGTGACGTGGCAGATAGAGAATGACCAGCTAAAAAAAGGACCCCCCTCTTCCCAAGATGAACCTTTGACAATCACTTTACAAGAAAGTTGCTTTAAGTGAATCACTTTTGTAAAATAAGTGATTTCACTTTTACAATGATGTTACTTTAAATAGTGCAACAATAAAAATGAACTTAAGTGACTCACTTTTTTTTTTTCTTTTTTATTTAAGTGAGATGCACTTTTACAATAAAGTAACTTGAAAATAAAAATTCCATGCACTTTTTCTTTTAAAAGTAACTTTCTAAGCCTTGAACTCAAGATCTATTAAGCAATAAAGCAACTTTGAACCAAGTGAGCTAGATTAAAAGGTATGTAAAATATGGGAAAGACAAAGGGGTTTGGTTTTTTTTAACTCTTCTTGCTTGATTTCCATGCTTGGCTTTTTTTTCTACAAATCACACCATAAACCAAAACCAAAAAAAATTCCACGATTGTGGGGTTAGATCTCATTAGTTTTCCCAAAAAGTCTGTGTTTTCTCTCTGTTTCTGATTTGCCGAGATCGCACAAGGTGCACGACAAAGAGCATACGTAGCTGAGAAAAACCCTTTCCCTTTTTGTTTCTGGTTCGCCAAGATTGCACAAGGTGCATGGCAAAGAGCATACGCAAAGAGGGAAAGCAAAAATCAGAAACTAAAAAAATCTAGTAATAAAAACTTATAAAATATGAGATTTTTTTTTTTATAAACAAAAATAAAATAAAATAAAACGTCACTGTAACATTATACCTTCAGATCTGATGAAATACGGGTTTCTGAAGCAACCGGGAATCATTTTCGATCAAACGAAAACCATTTCCCAATGGAAACGGTGCTCCAGACGCAATGGAACACCTCCCACAGCCCAAAAATGCACAAAAATACCAGAACCAAAAACCCTTTAAAGTTTCAGCAACAACGATTCAAGATCTAGATCATAACTGGAAGCGGCTCTTCATAAAAGCTTTGATACCACGTTCGGGTACACAGGGTACTCCGAAACGATCGAACACCTAGAGCAACCACTTCACACAAAGAGATCACAAATTGATACACTGATGTTTTGATATGGTTTGAACCCTCGAGAGGGAAACACTCCATGGCCCTAGCCAAATAGCTTCTATGGAGCAATTTATTATGCAAAGAAAGAAAGTTACAAATGCGCTTCTCATAATCAATCAACTTTCCAATGACCCTCCATGCTCTTTAAATAAATATCATGGACCAATCGGGTGTTAATCCATGGATCAAGGGTAGGTATGATCTAAGAGAAGTTGAGCCGCCAAATCACTCTATGTCTAGAACATATCGTGACTATCAGATTTAAATATTTACAAATGGATACTAATGCATATTAAAGAAACACACTTTACCTAACGAATCTATTACACAAGTTGATCTTAACTAACTCCTAAGTGTCTAAATATCCTAACAATACCTAGGCATCCTACTTATCTACCCTACTTATCTACCCATCGAATTCAGCAGGAGGCTTTTCATTCTTACCTTGTGATAATTTTTTGAGCACTTGAGAGATTTGATGAGTGGAAAGTTAGAAGTGTTTGAGTGAAAAAATATTGCATTCTAAACTAGTGCAGCCACATTGCTGAGTTCAATATTGATAAAGGTAGGATGTGCTATTATTGAGTTACAAGGGAATTTATTTCATTAATCCACACAACATGTTCGTCCTAGTGGTTCAATGAACAAACTCGGGGGTCCTAAGGTAAGTAGCTTGGTTGTTTTCAGGAGATTGGTTGGGTGGAATGGGCTCCTTTGGTTGTTTGTTTCTTCTTCTATAGTTTCCAGGTTCATATTGTGTTATCTAATTTACTTTTGTCAAAGTTAGTAAAATAAATCTGAAAGTTTTATGTTATCAGTTCTGCAATTAGATATTAGATATTCTGTACTATTAATGAATATTTTTACTTCTGTAATTTATGACTGTTAGGATAAAATGTCTATGATTGAGGTAGTTAAATGATAGAATGATTGGATAAAATTACTTTCCTCTATTTTTTCACACACTAATCATAGTGTCGTACTCTAGTACAGGAGAGAGTAATTAATTTCATATATGAGTATCATATGAAGTAGATAGAGATGGATGAATGCATAGAATATATATACACTGTAATTATATTTAAATGAATAAAAATTGCTTTTGTATTTTCTACTTAAGAATAGGACAACATCGAGTAGATAAACTATTTCTTTCATTGCAAAACTTTCCTAGTAAAAGAATTATACTAGTACCTATACTTAATACAAGTTCAAACATTATCATTACATGATACTAGTACCTATCTCAAAACTACAAAGTCACTTAGGGTTCAAACCCTAAGTTTTAAATATTCTTAACCTTTCAAGTTTCAATCCATTAGTATTACAAAAACAAGGAGTAGAACACGACCAGGGATCTAAACCCTTAACAAAAACAAATACAATATAAATGCTTACAATAGGGTTACAAACCAGCCTTACGGATTGGTTGGGAAAGCACAACCAAAGCCCTACCATTCTTCATAATACAGAAACGGGCTTTGCCCAAACACTTTCGATAACCATCAGACTTCACAAACAATTTATGAAGAGCTGAAATGTTTTTACAACTGTTAAATATTTTATTCATGGCAAAAAACTTTGCAAACTCATGCTAGTTCATTACAAGATAATACGAGTTATGGGTCGAGGGTTCAACCCTCCCTACTACTTAGTTCAAACCAGAATTTAGTTTAAAAAAAAAAACAATCTTTAACATTTCTCAGCAAAGACAATTATTTCATTAACAAAGGTGTATTTCGAAAGAGTTCTCTATTTTCTTGCTTCACAAAAACAAACAACATAAAATAATCCAAATGAAACATCATGAAGCCGATGTGAGCTATAGCTCAAAGGTTGTGAACCTTGAAACAAAAATGCCTTACCTCTTAGTAGTAATACAACCAAGGTCTATAAACCTCGTGTGAATCCCGACGAGACCTATTTTATAACAACCAACTCTCTGCTAAAACAAATGAACTTGCTTGGTGATAAGTTCTTCACACTAATGGATACCCTTGGGATGTCTCCGAGGCTTACCAGGGCCCATTAAGAAGCTTTCACCATTTATTTTACCAGCTACAACCATTTCCAAGAAGGTTCACCTGCATTGAAAACATTTCGATGAAGGGTTAAATACAGAACTAGGTATTAAAAACAACAAAGAGAGTTCTTTAAAACAACTATTGAACTCTTTCAAACAGTAGAAAATACATCACCTAAATATATGGATCACGCTTGACTACTCTGGACTCTCCGATGCAGACAATGGAAGAGAAGTTCCACTTTAAAACTCCAAGGATGACAACGCTTTATAGTTATGAATGGCGAGGCACACCTGAACAGTGAAACTCTGCCAACCGCCTACAACCCATGAGAATATTATCGCCAGCAGGAAGCTAAGACCTGTACATTACAACACTGTAAAACCATCAAAACTTTCAACAAAACCCTTCTTGCTACAGGTCACAGTATCAGAACTGAATACATCACATTTTGGGTGTTCACCCTGAACATCACAGCATCTTTTACAACGTTCTTACAACCTATTGTGGGTAGCTCATCACACCATCGAAACCATGGAAGGCAGAAGTTAAAATTTAGTATCAAACCCTGAGAATCCGGAGAACCTATCGGCCTCCCTCCCCATTCTCTCATACAATGAATGCTACAGGCATAATCTTAGCGAGGTATGTTGGAAGGTAGGGTTTATTCAAAAACTCGAGAACCACAAGATCAATAGCGAGGATCGAGCCACCAAGGCACATAGAAATACAATCACCAACTGCATTTAAAACCACAATTAAAACCTTGTTCACCAACGTCGAGATAGTTTCCAACATAGAGATTCAAATAAGATGACACCTTACCAAATCGTGCATAGCTCGACATTGATCGCATGCATAGACAATAGGTCAATACCTTAGTTCCAGTGCTAACACGTGAAACTTGCCACAAAGGTAGCCATCAAGCAATCCACTACGATGGTAGTTAGGGAGACATTAAATACACATCTTTGGAACGAGTGCCTGCCAACACATACCCACTAAAGCATTAACACTTCGTTCATCATCTTGGTTGATATATATAATCCATATATGTTAAGGCTGTATAGTTTCATACCATAGGAATATGAACAGCACTATAATCTACAATGATAGTTTTAATACAATTCATTATGCATGGGTTATGCATATATATTCCCATACGAAGGTTAAGGTAAATAGTTCCAAACTTTAGGTTATGCATTAGATATGATACATATCATTTTCCACATAAAATTTATGCATAAAAACATATATTGGTAGCATAAGGGTGACATATAGTTTTATAAAAACTATATAATAATAATCTAGATAAGTATTATGTCTTTAATTTTGAAATGGAATATTTCATTGCCCTCTCCATAGTTTTGGTGGAGATTATTGCACTGAGTGAAATGAGGTGCTCTACAGCCCAGTATGGGAGAGATCCTCTAATGTGATATAACGTTATAACGTTAGTAACAAAATAATTAAAAAAATTCATGTCGGCTCATAAAATAAAAAATTATGGAAAATATTTTAAAAAAAATCCACGTTGGTTTATAAAATAAAATATTATGAAAAGTAATTAAAAAATAAATGTTCGCTTATAAAATAAAAACTTAAAACTTAAACCCGGATCTATCAATAAAAAAAGATCAAATTTCTTGACTTTAAATTTTAAAAAAGAAATACACCTCAAGAAATTGGATCCCTCTCGGTGCGTGATAGATATGAGTTTAAGATGGATCTATGCTAGTATAAGTAGAAGTCATGCAAATTTCTCTAGTAGCGACATTAGAATTATAGGTTGCTAATACATAAACTTTCCTCCATAACAAACTGTTATAATTATGATGTAACAGAGGAAATCAAATAAGTTCAATAAAATACCTGAGTAGAATTTCGGAACAGATAATCTTCTACACATTCACATTGATAACTTAAAAGGTCAAATGCGATGCTATATGATTTAAACTGAAAAACACCAGAAGAATTTTCTTGGAATCTCTTTCTCTTACCTATTCTCTGCAAGTGGAATTCAAGAGCATTAGCTAGCAATAGCTAAGTAAGCCTCGGGGATATTCAAGGCCCATTCATATCATCAAAACAAACATTCAGCCTCTAGAACCAAATTTCATATTATAAGAACAAAGAATTGATGACTGCTTTCTGAACATTAAATACTCAATATAGTTTGAAATTCTCATAACATACAGATAGTGAATTGACGATAAAAGACATAACGACATTTTAATACACTAGTTAAAGATAGTAGAAGCAACGACAGTTGTAGGAGTCGAATGTCGTTAAGCTTGTTTATTTAAAAACACCTAAGTATGTTTAAGTTAACATTTTTTTACTTCCGCACAACAATCCGAAGCAGTTAATGCTACTCGAAAATTTTTAATTTTAGTGAATTTTTGGGGATGTTACAAGCATAATCTATGTTGTCCAACAATAAGGTGAAAAGAGATGAGATCCTCATGTCATCTCTATCTCTTTATAACTTTTCCAATACTTGCTATGCATCTTATCCATGCACATGCATAACTAGAATAATCAATTTACTTTTTCTTTTATTATTCACCCCATCCAACTATCGCTTTTCTCCTATTTGTGTGTGTGCATTATGTTACTATTTTTCAAAATAAATAAATAAATTTATTTTCTTTATTCACAATTTCATTCATATTTTCAATTAATAAATATCATAGTTTGTGCATGTGCATGATGGTTACTAAATTTGTAGTAATGCAATTCTTTTAGAACATACATTCTTACCCACTTTTAGTATTTTAGTTTTACTATCACGTTCTCATTGCGATGTGCATATTAAGGGTGCCATGCTCTGTGCATGCCCTTCAAATATCCCTTCAATGGTCCAGATTGGTACAAGAAATGAAACTTCATTATGTTAGTCTAGCCAACCTTTCTGAGGGACTAATGGTTCCTGGGAATAAGGACGAGCCCTTATTGTGTTTCTCCAAGTCTAATGCTACGTAGGAGGCCAAAGCCAAAATAATTTCCTCCATAGATATATATGTATCCAAATATATCCATAATTATTCCTATGATTTTAGAGATAAAGTTCTATGATGGTTTGAAAAAGGGATTCCTATTAGCACAACCATATTTTTAAAAGTTGTTGATATACTTTGGTTGATCGGTATATAAACCACTTTTAAAAGTGTGGTTGTGCGAGTTGATGAGTAGTGCGCAAGAAGGATTGGTGAATTATTATTATTATTATTATTGTTATTGTTATTGTTATTATTTAGAAATGAAAATTATTATGTACATAAAGAAAAATATAAAATATAAAAATAAATAATTAATGCATTAATAAATAAAAATAATATGATTAATATAAATACAAATCTGAGTTCAATTAGTTTTATTTATATCAAATACATTTTAATGAACCATGGTTTACTATGATTGACATTAGTTAAACATGGTTGATAACTGTAAAACATTGTTGACATTTTCATGCAAGAGCATTGGCTTTCAAGTTCAAGCGCAAATGTGTCTATTTTAAAAAGAACATTGCAACCATTTGTAAAGGTGTCTAACTAGCAAGTAGACATAGGGATAAAAGATTCTAATTAGTTAGGTGTCAGTCAATGATAACTTATGTAAACGAGTCCCTAAATAAAGGGGATGACTTGAGTAGATAGTTACTTGTTTCAGTTACTAGTTGAGTGAAGTAGGTTTAGGTTCTAATGTAATGCCCTTGGAATGACTATAGACCTTAAGGGAACCTGTCAAGTTACCCTGCTGAACAACTTCGATATAGTGGTCTTTTGAGCCTTGTTATGTCTTAAATGATTGAGGGAAAACTTGAAGATGTGAATGCCGACAATAATTGATAAATGAATTAAAGAATTAAATTATATGTGTGGAGTGGTATAATTGATTGGTTAGTTCTTGCTTAATGATTAGCCTGGATTGATCAAGTTAGAGTGCAGTAGGACAGTTACAGTCCTAGCTCTGCAACTTGGGAGGACGCAACTGAGATGCGTCATAGCTTTCCATTTTTATTCTGAACTTCGGGACGAAGTTCTAAATAAGTAGGGGTGTATGTAGTGCCCCTAGACTACTATAGACATTGAGGGCACCTGCTGAGTCACCTGACTGTTTGAAACATTAATAAAATAACCCTATGATTTTATTTTGAGTATATTTATGATTACGATTGATTGATATATGTGCATTTGGGTAGTTATTGTGAATGGACAATTTCATGTTGTTTAACGATTAACTTTGATATGAAAACTGTACATATGAATGACGCTTAACGACTAGCTCTGCAATTGATTATGTGATTAGACGAATGAGTAATGATTAAGTAAATTATAGATGCTTAATGAAGCAACAGATTTATAAACCAAATTGTGATTATTGAGGACAGTGCTACTAATTTACGTTTGTGAGAAATGTGTGTAGCGACAGGTGAAACGGTTCACCAACGGACACACAAAGGAATATGAAGGGTCGTAGAGTACGAGTAAATCACACACAAGGAGAGCGACGACGATGTCGACTTCTGATGGAATACCACGCTTGAGCAAATAAGCACTGATCCGCTTGCTCAAGAGGAAAGCGTGAGGGTGTACGAGGTGGGCCATGACGGAGCTGGTCACATATGAGTTGGGGGGGCGCGCAGTGAGAACGGACTCACTCCTCAACGCCATTAGTCCCTAATAGCGTGTAGATGGAGGATGGAAGGTAACGGCTCCTGAAATCCCTACATGAATTCTAAGTATTGATAGATAATGTAGGACCCCTCCTTTAGGGTCCCCTTGAACTGAACCTGAAACTTTAACAACTTCATACAAACAAATAGGCCATCATAGTTATTGGAAAAATAAAATAAAAAGTGTGAATAACTTAACAAAAATAAGCAAAACCTTAACCTGTCAACCCGATCCGGCTGGTCCATTGTCGCCTTTGTCTTCCGTAGGATCCCTCCAGCAAAGCTCATTTTACCATTGGCGAAGCAACCGTTAGCTTCACCACCCAACCATAGGCTCATGCTTTCAGTCGCATGGCCTCCCCCGAGCTTTCGGTCGTAGAGCTCACACACAATAAAAAAAAATCATGAAACCCAGTTTGGGATTCCCCCCCACCAAGATTTCCAGCCAAACCCTTAATAGCAGCAAGTCATGAGGTAACTCAATATTACGATAGTCATCCAGGGTCTGGGTGCTTTACCCATCCCCAAAGTCTCCCTTTTAAAGGAAAATCCCTTGCGACACATGTCGCTTCATGCATAAATAATTATTTAATTAATTCTTTAATGAAAAACAACTCACCCATCCAAGTGTCAGTTTCTCTAGGAGATGCACCAACATCCCTAAGTTTGCTCATGTTTGTCCCCTAGATATTTCACTTAACTCCTAGATTTGTGGTGTAGGTGGAGTTGACTAGGTGTCCATGCCTAGGATTCCATTTTGCTCCTAAATAAATATTTTTAATATTTTTAAGTACTGAGGAATATCCTTTCATGTGCAATGCCTAAATAACACCTAATATTATTTAAATGCCAAAGTAATCATTTATGTGCAAATGCCTAAAGTACTCAAATGCATTTATAAGTAAAGTTCTAGGTGCAAAATTATACGTTTCAACTCAGTTAAGTTTAGCAATCAACTTTTACTAGGGACCCGGTGTCGCGCCGTTGGGCCTCCTTGTTCCTTAATTTAATTTCTCTGACATGGCACCACTCCGTCGAGTCCAGTCATCCATAGTTTCCATTCCTTGGCAAGGAACCACATCATTGGGTCCTTGCATTCACTCTTTCCATTCTCGGCAGGGTACCGCACCGTCGGGCCCTCCTGCCGTCATCCTTTCGTTTTGACTTGCGGGAACTTCATGTAGGGATTTCAGGAGCCGTTACCTTCCATCCTCCATCTACACGCTATTAGGGACTAATGGCGTTGAGGAGTGAGTCCGTTCTCACTGCGCGCCCCCCAACTCATATGTGACCAGCTCCGTCATGGCCCACCTCGTACACCCTCACGCTTTCCTCTTGAGCAAGCGGATCAGTGCTTATTTGCTCAAGCGTGGTATTCCATCGGAAGTCGACCTCGTCGTCGCTCTCCTTGTGTGTGATTTACTCGTACTCTACGACCCTTCATATTCCTTTGTGTGTCCGTTGGTGAACCGTTTCACCTGTCGCTACACACATTTCTCACAAACGTAAATTAGTAGCACTGTCCTCAATAATCACAATTTGGTTTATAAATCTGTTGCTTCATTAAGCATCTATAATTTACTTAATCATTACTCATTCGTCTAATCACATAATCAATTGCACAGCTAGTCGTTAAGCGTCATTCATATGTACAGTTTTCATATCAAAGTTAATCGTTAAAGAACATGAAATTGTCCATTCACAATAACTACCCAAATGCACATATATCAATCAATCGTAATCATAAATATACTCAAAATAAAATCATAGGGTTATTTTATTAATGTTTCAAACAGTCAGGTGACTCAGCAGGTGCCCTCAATGTCTATAGTAGTCTAGGGGCACTACATACACCCCTACTTATTTAGAACTTCGTCCCGAAGTTCAGAATAAAAATGGAAAGCTATGACGCATCTCAGTTGCGTCCTCCCAAGTTGCAGAGCTAGGACTGTAACTGTCCTACTGCACTCTAACTTGATCAATCCAAGCTAATCATTAAGCAAGAACTAACCAATCAATTATACCACTCCACACATATAATTTAATTCTTTAATTCATTTATCAATTATTGTCGGCATTCACATCTTCAAGTTTTCCCTCAATCATTTAAGACATAACAAGGCTCAAAAGACCACTATATCGAAGTTGTTCAGCAGGGTAACTTGACAGGTTCCCTTAAGGTCTATAGTCATTCCAAGGGCATTACATACACCCCCTCTTAGATAGAACTTCGTCCCGAAGTTAATTTTGTTCTTGTTCTTTCGACGCTAGTCTTTATCTTAATTTCTATTCTCATCTTTTGTCATTCTATTCTATTTGTCTACAACAATCATGGCCATAAGCACTCGTGGTTCTAATCATTAGTTTTCTTTTTCATCCAACATGGTTCCAATACATACTCATGAACTCAATCGTAACTTCTCATAACACCAATCTGATAATACATTCAATAATTGTCAGTCGCAACTAGATTTCCTATATCTCTTATTCATTCACGAAGGTCCATGATGTCTAAATTTTCAACAAGCTGCATTGCGTCAATAGCCACCCAAAATTTTATCAAAACATAACAGATCCAAGAAAGGTTTCAAATCTATTTGGTTATCCTCCCTTCAAGACAAGAAGGTAAACATCATAAAATATGCGGTAAGATATAATCACAGTTTTACCATATCAGAAGAGACCCTCAAATTGTCCCAAATCCCAATTCCATAAGACTGCTTCAAAATCCCCAAATGTCGGTTCTCAATTCGATAGGATTTTTAGGGTTGGAACTTAACGGTTTAGTCGAACATATTCAAATTTTATATCTTGGTCTTTTCATCAGTATCATTACTCGAGGTTAACGAGATTATCACACCCTTACCTCATTTCATCATTCATGTTGTCATAAGGCCACTTTGTTAGTTTCATCAATTCGTACAATGTGTTTTCTTAACCCCATTGAGTTCCATCTCGAGGGCTAGTTGTCATTTCATCAAGTTTGATTACGACCTAAGGTTAGTTTCATTGCGTTCAGGTTTATTATGATAATCGTCTCCATACTTATTTTTACGAAACATTGTCTTCATTTGACCATTTCGATACCATGGTTAAATTTCAAGTTCGTAGTAGCTAGTAGATTTTTATTTTTATTTATTTATTTTCCACAGCGCAAGATAATTCGTAGCCTAAAGCACACTCCAATTCCTTTCTCCAAAGAAGCTATGACTACACAACTACTAACCTACTTTACTCATCAACCCTTTTTGCTAAGTGATGCGCATATAAAGGTCACTATGAAAGATCACTCGCTATCTAACCTTCTAGCCAACTAAGGTAATTTTCATAGTAACTTCAAGTAAGGAAGAAGTAGATGTATGAACATTCCATAACCTTATCCATTCTATAAGTATGCGACATTGAAGATAACATTTTATAAGCCACCAAAATTATCTCCAAGTGTAAATTATTATTGTAATCATTCTAAAGTATTTTATACTATGTTTTTAACATATAGATCATTATCAGTTATGCAAATGTCTCATACACTATGATCTCAACATATAAATTATTAAAATCCAATTAATTCATTTCTTCTTTCCATTCATCTAACTACAATAAACCCTTGAAATATATATATAAACTAAATTATTTATCAACCACAAATAACATGGTTGTAATACATATTCTCATTATCCCTTCAATCCATGAATAACATGATTGTATAACTAATTTATTCCATTCATAATAATGCATTTGAAGTATAAATACATTAGTCCCTTTCCCCAACAATAATTGACACATTATTTGACATATTCTATTCCCTCTCTTATCGACAAGTAACATCTTTATATATAAATAATTCCAACACTATGGACACTTTTATATTATGAATCCCACTATAACAACATAACAACACTTGATGTATAAATATTTCATTCATGGTTAACACATCTCTATTACAAATCCCACCCCATTAACTGACTACACTAACAATTTGATGTATAAATATGTTCATCCATAATTAACACATTTATTCTACAAAGTCTTACACCATCATTTATCTATATTTAACACCTTTATACATAAATATTTTCACTATATTAAAAATTCACTTATTTTAAATTTATCTATATCTAACACCTTTATATATAAATCTTTCCACTATATTCAAATTCACTTATTTTACCTTTGTCTACATTTAACACCTTCATATAAAAAATCTTTCCACTATATTCAAATTCACTTATTTTACATTTATCTACAATTAACACCTTTATATAAAAACCTTTCCACTACCAATGTATTTAGGTGTATAATTTCATTTCTTTTTCCATTATAGTAAACATGAAATTTTATCTCTTCTTCTACAGATATTTATATTTCCTCTAATTTCCTAATCCTAGCTGCAATTATAGTTTATAACAATGTATACATGATCTCCTCACATAACTTGAACTTTAGTTATGATGTATGGGTACTCTATCACTATTAATCCTAGCTGCAATTATAGTTTATAACAATGTATACATGATCTCCTCACATAACTTGAACTTTAGTTATGATGTATGCGTACTCTATCACTAATGAACATAATCACCAATTACATAATTTAACTAGAATATATAATTGAACTACGCATTCATATCTTTGTCATAACTTGAACTCTTTTTCTTGTCTTTTTTTTTTTTTAAATCAAAACTGTTAGAAGTATGTATTCTAAATTAAGATATAAGGCATATAAATTCTTCTTTCTCACCATTCTAAATATGATTTAGAATTAAGATGTGAGACATATAAATTCTTTCTTGAATACAATTTATGATGAAGTATATGACGTATATGCATTTGTCTGCACTTCCCATTCTTGTTTTATATAATTTTCAAATATAAATCTCTCTACTTTTGCGATTTCCTACAAATTACGGTTCAATATAAAAACTATGGGTATCGTGATCATAAGAGATAATAGAATAACAGTTAGACTACTTATTCCATCAGCTATCAAAATGGAGTATGCATAAAGTTTAATTAAATTCACATTACTTTTCAAAGAAGCATATAGGTATACTTAAGGAAATTCTTTACGCCAACATTGAAAGTAATTGGCGAAAGGGGCATATAGATATATTTAAGATTTTCTTTACAACTACATGCAAAGTAATCAGCTTATGAACTACCAATTTTCGAGTGGATTCTGTTTCGATGGGCCTCGCTCAGAGCACCCACTCACGCCATCTAGTCGTGTCATTTACTCGGTGATCCCAATCTATGGAAAATTTTATATACCTATTTATAATGTGAGAAGTATAAATATAAATACTGATATTTTTATACGATAAAAAAGTTTACTCGCATCCTAAATACGCCTAACAAAAGACAAGACCCCACCCAGGTTCGACCCCAAGACCCAGCTCGATTCGGCGCCCTCACCCACCATTGGGCGCCGGTTACACTGCTTGTATGAAAAAAAATACGCCTAACAAAAGACACGTGACGGTACATGACGGTGGGTTTTTTTTTTTTTTTTTTTAAACACAAGTCTATCGTCACTAAAGTCTAGTAATCCAGGCCTTTCCGTTCATTTAGGGATCTAGCAGGAGTAACGCTATTTCTTCAACGATATGTTGAAACCATAATAAATTTATTCTAAGAGAATTAAAGAAGTTCTGTATAATTTCACTCCCATGGATTACGCTATTGGCATAATTGATGGGTGGTTACCATTAAATCGAACAGCAGTTCGAGTTTATACTACTACCAGGAAAAGGAAAACATCGCCGGATCTGCCAAGATGGCCTCAGGATTGCGGATCGGGAGTAAAAATGGTTCTGTTGTTTGTTAAAGGGAAGGTACAGGCAGGAATCTGAGCTCTCCCATTGATTTCGCCAGGCGTGATCAAGTTTAACAGTTCCAGTGCTACCTATCTGCCAGTGTGGCGAGCCAGTAAGTTTTTCTTTTGAAACAGATCTAATAAATTAGAGTAGAGCAGAGCCATCGCAATCGAAGGGCATGGGAGTGTGGATCTATAACATGGAGATACGAATTAATGGATCCGTCCAGACTTGCGATCAGTTGCATGATTTGAATGTCAAAGGCTGTATACAGAGTTACAAATATTGGCACAGTCTACATTGGGGATTACGATGTGCAGAGGCAGTTCAAAAAGGTGTCTGCTCAGACCAGTAGGTTAACCATTAAGTTGTGGAAATAGATCTCAGGATCTGTAGAAATAGAAGCAAATTTATAAAACAGACCTAGACACAGATAACAGATGGATTTAAGCCGGCGCTGCACGCTTCCGGCGGATCTCATTTTCTGAACCTCCGGATTTTGAAGAATAAGTGAGAGTATAGATGAGATACGAACACAGGGAACTGATCCAGTATAAACCAGCTTTGCACGCTTCAGATTCACATCGTTTACCAATCTTTAGAATTCGAGGAAGAGATTTAAATATAAATAAGTATACAATTACAGAGGACAGATTTGGGTGTAACCAGTGCTGCTCGCTTCAGTCCCCCCCCATCTATCAATACTTAGAATTCGGAGAGGAAATAGATTACAAATAATGTGATCACAGAATCTTCCCAACTGCTCCGGGATGCATGGCGACATGGGATACAGACCTACTCTCTTGGTAAATGGAAGAAAATGCAGATCCGTTCATACGCCGATATGTAAATACAGAGGTGATAATAAGCATGTAAAACCCAACAGAGAATTAACCTTAAACTGGAAGTGGTAATTGAATTTCACACAGAGACTTACACTTATGCTATCTCATAAATTGGAAGTTGTGATTGAATTTCACGCAGAGAAAAGATAATGCAGATGGGGCGATCTGGGCATGATTTGGGTTCATTTCGAAATCAAAGATCGCTTAGCTTAGATCACAGAGTTATTCAATTCAGGATGACATAGAGATCAATAAAATTTAATACAAAAGTCATTCTAAATCTTCAGTTTATATATGCCAGTTACTAAACTAAAGTGTAAAACAGAGGCCCTTACATCTTAGTATAAAGGAGAACACTAAATCTAAATTTCACTAAGTGGCGTCGAGCCTGCGTTCTATGTTATACGCAAAAATTCAATCTTCAATAATTGCACTGAAATTTCACCATTGAAATTATTCTACAGAAATTTCAAATTTCAATAATCAGACAGAGATTTCATAGTTAAATTTTGCATTCATACTACGTTATTCCAAATAAGAATTCATAGGAAAATAAACTAATTGATCAAACCTGATTTAGACGACCAGCTATACGAGGTGAGTGCGTTGATATGTCATTCGATCAAACCTTGTTGATGATTCACCGAAACCCCTGATAGAAATATGAGTTTGGTGCCCTCAAGGCTCGACCGGCTCTGATACCAAATGTAGGACCCCTCCTTTAGGGTCCCCTTGAACTGAACCTGAAACTTTAACAACTTCATACAAACAAATTAGCCATCATAGTTATTGGAAAAATAAAATAAAAAGTGTGAATAACTTAACAAAAATAAGCAAAACCTTAACCTGTCAACCCGATCCGGCTGGTCCATTGTCGCCTTTGTCTTCCGTAGGATCCCTCCAGCAAAGCTCATTTTACCATTGGCGAAGCAACCGTTAGCTTCACCACCCAACCATAGGCTCATGCTTTCAGTCGCATGGCCTCCCCCGAGCTTTCGGTCGTAGAGCTCACACACAATAAAAAAAAATCATGAAACCCAGTATGGGATTCCCCCCCACCAAGATTTCCAGCCAAACCCTTAATAGCAGCAAGTCATGAGGTAACTCAATATTACGATAGTCATCCAGGGTCTGGGTGCTTTACCCATCCCCAAAGTCTCCCTTTTAAAGGAAAATCCCTTGCGACACATGTCGCTTCATGCATAAATAATTCTTTAATTAATTCTTTAATGAAAAACAACTCACCCATCCAAGTGTCAGTTTCTCTAGGAGATGCACCAACATCCCTAAGTTTGCTCATGTTTGTCCCCTAGATATTTCACTTAACTCCTAGATTTGTGGTGTAGGTGGAGTTGACTAGGTGTCCATGCCTAGGATTCCATTTTGCTCCTAAATAAATATTTTTAATATTTTTAAGTAATGAGGAATATCCTTTCATGTGCAATGCCTAAATAACACCTAATATTATTTAAATTCCAAAGTAATCATTTATGTGCAAATGCCTAAAGTACTCAAATGCATTTATAAGTAAAGTTCTAGGTGCAAAATTATACGTTTCAACTCAGTTAAGTTTAGCAATCAACTTTTACTAGGGACCCGGTGTCGCGCCGTTGGGCCTCCTTGTTCCTTAATTTAATTTCTCTGACATGGCACCACTCCGTCGAGTCCAGTCATCCATAGTTTCCATTCCTTGGCAAGGAACCACATTATTGGGTCCTTGCATTCACTCTTTCCATTCTCGGCAGGGTACCGCACCGTCGGGCCCTCCTGCCGTCATCCTTTCGTTTTGACTTGCGGGAACTTCATGTAGGGATTTCAGGAGCCGTTACCTTCCATCCTCCATCTACACGCTATTAGGGACTAATGGCGTTGAGGAGTGAGTCCGTTCTCACTGCGCGCCCCCCAACTCATATGTGACCAGCTCCGTCATGGCCCACCTCGTACACCCTCACGCTTTCCTCTTGAGCAAGCGGATCAGTGCTTATTTGCTCAAGCGTGGTATTCCATCGGAAGTCGACATCGTCGTCGCTCTCCTTGTGTGTGATTTACTCGTACTCTACGACCCTTCATATTCCTTTGTGTGTCCGTTGGTGAACCGCTTCACCTGTCGCTACACACATTTCTCACAAACGTAAATTAGTAGCACTGTCCTCAATAATCACAATTTGGTTTATAAATCTGTTGCTTCATTAAGCATCTATAATTTACTTAATCATTACTCATTCGTCTAATCACATAATCAATTGCACAGCTAGTCGTTAAGCGTCATTCATATGTACAGTTTTCATATCAAAGTTAATCGTCAAACAACATGAAATTTTCCATTCACAATAACTACCCAAATGCACATATATCAATCAATCGTAATCATAAATATACTCAAAATAAAATCATAGGGTTATTTTATTAATGTTTCAAACAATCAGGTGACTTAGCAGGTGCCCTCAATGTCTATAGTAGTCTAGGGGCACTACATCTAATTATAGAGTTAGGTGGCGGGACTATAGTAAGTTAGTGGAAGATAAAAAGGCGTTGCTTTTGTAACTGAATTTGAGAGAGAGTCTAAAAGATAGGAAATGAAGGAGGCATGGATAGTTTTATTTTCTCAATGAAAAAGCAAGTTCATGATTTTTGGGTTTCTTGCCTCTGTTACGTTTGGAAAGTACTGCAGTTGTGAATTTGATGAACATAGTATATGTATGATTGGTTGATTGTTCTTTGCATTCGATGAATGGTGCATTTGAGAAATCCAGGTACATGTTTATAGTTATGTGTATCACTGTAATTTACATGTAAAAAAAAACACCGGTAGAAGTCAATTAAGGTTTAGGTAGACTCTGGAATCCAGAATCACTATGTATGACTCAGAGCATACAAAGTTTGGGAGCCGGAAGGGTATAAATTAGAGAGAGAGTTAAGTAGTGAGGGAGATGGCCAAGCAAGGTGAATCAAGCCATAGTAGACAAGAATGAATTTCAAAAGTTAAGTCAGGCTTTTTTGAAGTTTGTACAATCTTAATTAATGAATGAAAAGGAAGATTCATCAATTGCTATGTGCTCTTATACAGTCTGTGTGAATGTATTTGAGCTTTGATGAATGTTATTTTGTAGAATAATTTAGCTGTCCATAAACCCTGATGAGAAGACAGTTTATTGAGGTGAAAACTATGAATACATGCATATCGAATTGGAATGAAAGATAGAGAAATTCTGAACTGTGTAATTCAGGTTGTGAACTTGATTTGTGATATGAGAAGTCGAGTTCTTTAACATTGTTGGAGCATTGAAGAGGAGAAAGATGGAAACATGGATGTAGTGGCTTGGTTAAAAAAACAATTTCATTGAAGAATGATGCAAGACGCATTAATGGTAAGTGAATTCATGTTAATAATTCATGATAGAATTATGGGTGCATTGAGAAACCCATTTTATGAGAATCGTAAACAAACTATGACAATATGCCATGAATTAATCTTAGGGTGATGTTATGGAAATGAGTATAAACGAATAATGGGAGGAATTAGTTCATGAGGCAGATTTGGTGGAATGAGAGAGAATGAGTGCTTAATATTATATTATTTCACATTTAGGTGAGTGTGATCATATTTGGATGCCCACATATAAATCCTATACCATGTTAATATCTAAAGAGAATCGAAATGATACAGTGGTATGTGAATAGTTATGAAGCATGTTGGAATAGCATAATTTTTGTTAACAAGCAGAGTATCCAAATGTGAAGCACCACAGTAGATATGAACCAATCTTGTTTAGAACCAGAAAGAAGTAAGCCTTGATTGAATAGAAGATTGTGATGATTCAATCCAAATAGGGTATGTGTGTGAAGGCAAAGTTCTGCAACATAGTTAAATTCCTGAGACATATTAACACTTCTGTAACACACTTGCATTTCCGCATTGCTAATTGATTTCTATAGTATGTGTGTGAAAAAAATGTCTACAGATTTAAGTAGAAAAACTTATGAAAGAAGATTAAGAAGGAATTTTTGAGGGTCCCTACATCAACTGGTATCAGAGGAGGAAAACAAGAAAGTTCTTTTGTGAAGGAAGACAGACTTGCAGCAATTTGTAAAGAGGAAGAGATAGATTGCAAGGAGTAACAGCAGGAGTGAAGACATCTCAACAGAAGAAGATCACAGCCCCAGGAGCAGTGATAAAGGAGGGCAGTGAAGGTTTCTAGGAGAAAGAAGTGTTGCCTAGACCTAGTGTTTCAACTGAGGGTTGAAGTACAAGAGGATAGTCATGTTCTCAAGAGTAGATGAGTTGTGAGTGTAGCTCATAGAGAGTGAAAATAACTCAAGAATATGAATATCAAGAGTCATAGGAGAGGTTCAGGGGGCAACTAGAAAGTGAGGGAAGCAGATGCCATAGTCAATGGCATATGGAGGCAGATGAGTGATGAAGAATATGAGAAGGAGAAGGATGAGATAGAAGTCCATCTAGGAGTACTAATGGAGTTGTTACAGAAGGATAAGGAAGAGAAGAGATACGGTTTTGTTATGAGGAGATAGTTGAGATGGCATAAGTTACAAAGGAAGATGAAGGAGGAAGAAGATAGACATAAACTTAAATCTATTTTGAAGGAAAATGGGACAACTGAGTCTCATGTAAGTGCTCATACATAGTTAAGAGAAAGTGGTTCTTTTCCGCATGCAGAAAGAGCTGAAGAAAAAGAGAGCTTGGCTTATGATGATGGCCAAGAACATAAAGAAGTAGAGGAAGATAGTAAGCATTCAAATGCCATACTTGAGGAGGTTGAGAAGAAGAGCATCGAAGGCTTTCTGAGCCCTGTAAAAGACTTGGAACAACAGGAAGATTTTATGATTGAATCATCAAATGAGACCATCAGGTCTTGTGGTTTTGAAGATGACAAGTTGTGTGTGATTGCATCTATTGCAAGAGACAGACTATCTTTTGGAATTGTTTTGTATGAGGCTGAAAGTGGTTTGGAAAGGTATGATGAAGAATGTGTTTCAGAAGATGACAAGATTGAACTATTGCAGCAGAAGGAATTTATAAATTCCTTACTTAATGATGGAAGCATCCCTACTGGAGTTGATACCGTTATGTATCATATGAGGTGACCTATTATAAAAGAAGACAAAGAGAAAATGGCTTATCTAAGTGGCCAAAACAAAAATTTCGGGCAAGCACCTAGAGTTGTCACGGAGATGAGAAATCAGAATTTTATTATGATAGAGGATGAAGAAATAGTGTCACAAAATGACAGGCTTGGTGAAAAAGAAGAAGAAAACAATGAAGATAAAGGTGAGGCATATATGTCTCAAACTAAAGGAGAATCAATATTAGAACTAAAGGAGGTTGAAAGTTGTCTGGAAAAACATGAAGATACAATGCATTAAGAAGCTGAATTGATTATCAAGATCAATCAAGAAGTTGAAGGACAATCACTGGAGATTTTCAAGGAAGAGGAAAAGAGTTGTGCTGAAACTAAAATGCAACATACTGATGAAGTACTTGAGATTAATCAAGTAGAAAATGAATGGTTGACATATTTTTTGAAAGCAGTTGAGCAAGAGGAACTTATTACAATCATTGCTAGAAAAGTGTCTCAAGTTGAAAAAGAGACAGAAGCAGATATCAGTTCACAACTCTCTGTTATGTTAACTAGTATACTGAAAAGTGTGGGTGACTATGTTGCTGCAGTTACGGAATTGGAAAGTAATTTATTTTTTGAAAGAAAAACTTAACATCATGAGAAGAAATTTGATATTGCAGAGGGAGATGTTTACAAAAGCATAAACGAAGTTAGGGAGGTAGAAATATCTACAATAGTGTTTGCAACAAGGTCCGAAGTAATGTTTGCATCAATAATTGGGTCAACATTTGAATCAAGCTTAGAATTAAAAGCAGAAATTGAAGTAATAAGATTGCAGTGGAAGAATGGTAAAGACAATGCATCCTATGGACAGTAGCAAGACATAGTTTGGGATCCAAAAAAGATGAAAATAGAAGGAACATGATTAGGTGATCATGCTTTCTTTCTACTTTGGGTGTCTGATGCAGGAGCATTGGCTTTCAAGGTAAAGTGAAAATGTGCCTATTTTAAAAAGAACATTGTGAACCATTTGTAAAGGTGTCTAACTAGCAAGTAGACAAGGGATAAAAGACTCTAATTAGTTAGGTGTCAGTCAATGATAACTTATGTAAACGAGTCCCTAAATAAAGGGGATTACTCAAGTAGATAGTTACTTGTTTCAGTTACTAGTTGAGTGAAGTAGGTGTAGGTTATAATTATAGAGTTAGGTGGTGGGATTATAGAAAGTTAGTGGAAGCTGAAAAGGCGTTGCTTTTGTAACTGAATTCGAGAGAGAGTCTAAAAGATAGGAAAGGAAGGAGGCATGGATAGTTTTATTTTCTCAATGAAAAAGAAAGTTCATGATTTTTGGGTTTCTTGCCTTTGTTACGTTTGGAAGGTACTACAGTTGTGAATTTGAGGAAAATATTGTTTGTATGATTGGTTGATTGTTCTTTGCATTTGATGAATGGTACATTTGAGAAATCCAGGTACATGTTTATAGTTATGTGTATCAATATAATGTACATGTAAAAAAAAAAACTGGTAGAAGTCAATTAAGGTTTAGGTAGACTCTGGAATCTAGAATCACTCTCTATCACTTAGAGCATACAAACTTTGGGAGCCACACGGGTAAAAATCAGAGAGAGAGTTTGGTAGTGAGGGAGATGGCCAAGCAAGGAAAATCGGGCTATAGTAGATAAGAATGAATTTCAGAATTTAAGTCAGGTTTTTTTGAAGTTTGTACAATCTTAATTAATGAATGAAAAGGAAGATTCATCAATCGCTATGTGCTCTTATACATTCTGTGTGAACATATTTGAGCTTTGATGATAGTTATTTTTGTAGAATAATTTAGTTGTGCATAAACCATGATGAGAAGACAGTTTATTGAGGTGAAAACTATGAATACGTGCCTATGGAATTGAAATGAAAGATAGAGAAATTCTGAACTATGTAATTCAGGTTGTTAACTTGATTTGTGATATGGGAAGTCGAGTTCATTAACACTGTTGGAGCATTGAAGAGGAGAAAGATGGAAAAATGGCTGTAGCGGCCTGGTTAAAAAAACCGTTTCATTGAAGAATGATGCAAGACGCATTAATGGTAAGTGAATTCATGTTAATAATTCATGATAGAATTATGGGTGCATTGAGAAACCCTTTTTATGAGAATCATAAACAAACTATGACAATATGCCATGAATTAATCTTAGGGTAATGTCATGGAAATGAGGATAAATGAATAATGGGAGGAATTAGTTCATGAGGGAGATTTGGTGGAATGAGAGAGAATGAGTGCTTGATATTATATTATTTCACATTTAGGTGAGTGTGATGATATTTGGATTCCCACATATAAATCCTATACCATGTTAATATCCAAAGAGAATCGAAATGATACAGTGGTATGTGAATAGTTATGAATCAAGTTGGAATGGTATGATTTATGTTAACAAGTAGAGTATCCAAATGTGAAGCGCCCTAGTAGATATGAACCAATGTTGTTTAGAACCCGAAAGAAGTAAGCCTTGATTTAATAGAAGATTGTTATGATTCAGTCAAACAGGGTATGTGTGTGAAGGCAAAGTTCTGTAGCATAGTTAAATTCCTGAGACATATTAATACTTTTGTAGCACACTTGCATTTCCACAGCGGTAATTGATTTCTGTAGCATGTGTGTGAAAAAAAAAATGTCTACAGATTTAAGGAGAAAATCTTATTAAAGAAGATTTAGCAGGAATTCCTGAGGGCCCCTGCATCACCTTTCTTAGCTAGGGAATGCAACAAGGTTGACTATTGTTTGAATCAAGTTAACCGTGATTTTAGTGAAGTTGGGTTGTATGATTCAATCTATTGAGGTAATGTTGACTTTGTTTCACCATGGTTTAAAACTAAATATTTAATATGGATTACTTCATTTTCCATGGTTATGCATGTTTGATTATGTGAGACCATGTTTATATGTCATTAACTATGCTTGATAATGGTTGACTATGGCTTTCATAGATGACTTTAGTTAAACATGGTTAGCTATCTTTAAACATGGTTGAGCATGTTTGACAATGGTTGATTTTTTTCATTTATAGTTGACTATGTTTGAATTTAATTAACCATGTTTCACATTAGGAAACAATGTTTGACTTTTCTTAGCTAATTTGTGTTTGACCAATGTTTACCATGGTTAACGAAGGGCGTGAAATAATAGTTGACCTTGTTTAACCATAGTTAACCATTGTAAACTTCAGAAAAACATGGTTGATTATTGTTTGACATTAGAAAACCATGGTTTACTTTAGTGAACTTAGGTTCTATATTTTGGAGTTTGTGTAGTGAACCTTAGTTGTGTTGATCAATCTTGACCATAGTAAAGCATGGGTCAATATTGTTTGACCATGATTTATTTTAGTGAACCATGGTTGAACATGCTTTACTTTAGCTAACCATGGTTAACATTGATAAACCATGGTTTGTTTTGCTTAGTTAAGGACCATGGTTGGTGTTAGCAACTATATATTTTTCTATAATATGAAGTTGAATGGAAGGAGTGGTGGGTCAAAATGTAGCTTTTATGGAAAACTGGGATATCCTCCATGCTCCAATGCTAAATGCTAATGGGAAGGAGTAAATGATCTAAGGAGAACCAGAGGTGCGAAAAATCAGAAAATGTTGAAGTATGGGTATGAATAAACAAGAAGCATATTTTATAGCCTATAGTCCACCAGTCAAACATGTGAAGCTAAACACCAAGCCAATCTACGTCGTAGATTGGGCGCGGGGATCCAATCCATGACCTTATATGGAATACTGCATAGCTAAGTTGAGAGGGAGATAAGGGAAAGGTGAGTGTGATGAACCATCCTCACCCGCCAGGTGTCAGCAGTAGACGTTGTCGCAAGGAGACAAACCAAAGGCGATATGTGGAAATAGGCGCATGTGATGGGACGAGTTGGTAAAAGAATCCACAGTTTGGAAGGCTGTAGGGATATGCATCAACGGCCCTCATAGCAAAAGCAGCACACCAGATAGGAGAGGGATGAATGCAATGATATTTTCCCACCTGCCAGGTGTCAGTTTCAGAAGCCGTCGCATAGAAGAGGAAAAGCATGGTAGGGACCATTTGGATGCATGCAATGCCATCTTCTAGAGAAATGTGGCCAAGAAGAACGGTGTGGATGGAAAAGTAAACTAGATCAGACGACCAGGAGGACTCGATGGGAAAATCAAGAGATAAAGGGGCTAGCGATCTAATGATAGCAAGGAGGCACGTGAGAAAACCAACGGTGGAGATCAAAGGATAGCATTTGAAGATGAGCCAAGGTTATTTTGGAACAGTTATATATATAAAAAATAACTGCGAGGGTTGAGATTTGTTCTTGAAGATTGAAGAAGTCTGGTGGTCCCTCGGCGTGTGGTAGACAGCAAAGGCGACAGAACTTCTAGAAACCTGCTCAAAGCTTCTAAACCGACAGCTCGGGCTTGTAACCGTCCTCTCTCTTGAAAGTTGAATTTTTTAAGTCATAAAATGGGAGAGGAATAGGCTTCTAGTAGCCATAAATCTAGGGCATCCCTGGAAGATCAGGACGCCGATATATTCGACCCACGCCTTCAGTTTTCGGTCCTAGAGATTAAAACAAAGTTAGATGCTCTGCATGAGCATGGTTTGGACATACATGGGGTATTTAGGTCATCTTTTATTTACTTCTGCCTGGACCAAGTACCCTCCTTCCCTAAGTTTGTAACATGGTGCTCCGTGAATTACTCTGAATCCACAAGGATAATCATGGATGCCCCCAGGTCTAAAGTGGTATGTGTTTTAGATGCATCGGTTGTAAGAAATTCATTTTGTATTCCCAAGCCGCAGTACCCAGAGTCAGAAAGCTTTTCAGAAGAGTCAGTGGTCGCCTTATTATGCCAAATCACCCCAAAAAGCCATCGGACTTTCCTAGCCACATGCCTAAAACCCCAGTCCAATGTTGCCGAAAATCCCTACCCCTTGGATGTCAACCTTTTTTATGACGATTCCCAGTTGGTCTTCTCACTATTGGCTCAGTTCTTAGGTTTAGATGATGATCAATGGGTAACCGAGGTGCAGCTTAGTCTACTCTTTAGAATTAGTATTTGTTTAGCAAGGTCCGATACACAACACATACCGCCTCTTAAGTTTAATGAATTTTTGGCTAACAGAATACATGTATAGTTGGAGAATTTCTCAAATACTAGGTTTTTCAGATACCAAACGCAACTCATGAAGATGATCATGTACAGTAACGCGGAAAGCCCGCATTTTCACCGTTTGCTCGAGACCAATGCTTTGTTGGACAATGTATTTGAGTATTTCAACTATGTTTTGCCTCCTGTGTATAAAGTCATTTTTGGGGAGGAACTGCTGAGAGTATTGCCCGAAATGAATTCCATGATGCAATTAAAAGATGAAATAGCCATTGGGGACTGGTTCCTTTCGGAAGATGCTACAGTCCTCAAGCTGTACGACTTTGTGAAGGAACGCTACATCTTTCCCTCCTTTCTAACAATTAGAATTTTTGCCATCGAATTTATCAGGCAGAAACTGAGCTTGGAAGAAGCACTGTTCCTACAGTACAAAAAGGGCACAGATATAAAATACCCCTGGAAAGTTGGCCCTTTTATTGTGGAAAATAAGAAAGCTTTGTTGGAGATAGAGGAGATGATAAGACTCCTGGGGTTCAAAAAATACATAGATATAGAATACGATCCCCTACACATTATTTCTAAAAGAAGAAAAGAGTGTAACAAGAGCGCCTTCGAACACAAGGATCCTGAAAGGGCACTTAGGGGGCAGAACCTACTACAATGGGAGCCTACCGCAAAAGAAACACCAAGTGTATAGGAAAGGGAATCAATAATGTTTGATGTTGTGAATAATACAGAATAGGTGTCGGACATTGAAGAAGTGGGCTGCAAGAGAGATCTAGAGAAAATACAAGATATGGACATTGAGATGGGAAGTGAAGACATGTGACCTAGGATGATAACTCCAGTCGAGGTGTTTGATGGGAATACTCAAGTTGAGTAATTAATTTCCCTAGATGAAGAAGAATTGGCTGATGAGACTTATCTGGAAGAATTGACCATTTGGATAGATAATGAGAAGACCAATAATGAGGGGTCCCCAATCCCCGATGTTCAGATAAATGAATATAAATTTCAGGATGTTCAGGATGGGGAAAGCAGTAGTAGATTCCACTCTAAGGCTGATTTGTATGAGCAGTATAAACAAACTAGGCAAGCCTCAGCCCAAAAGTTGTTTGATCTAATGCCAAGAGCCAACAATCTATCCAAAGCTAGGACTTCCTTAGTAGCCAGTAGAGATGAGAAGAACAACACCTTAAATATGGCCATAACAACAGATGCCAAAGTAAAGGAGATGAAGCTGAGGTGGGATACTATACCCGTACCCGACAAAATCCATTTTCAATAGCAGATTGGTGATGTCATCCATGTTGATCTTGTGAAAGCGGCAATGAAAGGTGATAACTTGGAAGTGGTTGTAAAGAAATTGGTGAATCAGCTGAAATAGTAAAAGAGTGAAAAATGAGCCCTGCAACAACTTGTAAGAAGGTTAAAAATTGAACTTGTTGGGGTTGATGGAGGAGGAAAAGCCACGAAGTAGCTGGTGGCTGATAAAGAAAAGTTAACTTCAAATTTGCAGAAAAAGGCTAAAGTCCCTAACATCCAGCTGATCCAAGCCCTCGAGGAGACCAGATTTGAAATACAAAAGTAGGCTTTATCTAAGGAAATGGATCATTGCAAAGAAGAGATATTAAAGCTTGCTGGAGAAAAGGACAATTGGAGATGGGAGAAAACTAGCCTAGAGAAGCAGATTGAAGACTTAAGAAGTAACTTGTCCAATCTGGACGTGCGGCCTACCAATGTAAATCAAGGTGGTGAAGAAGATAGTACTAATGATCTGGCACAGGCTATGTCACATGTTATATTGAAAGATAATGAAATAAGGGATTTAAAGGAGAGGATATGGAAACTAGAAGATGAAAACAAGAAGCAGGAGGAGGAGAAAAGCGGCCTCCGGGAAAAGCAGAAAGAGCCAATCGAACAGAATAAAAAACTCACTCGCCAAGTAGCAGGATAGGCTGCTATGCAAGGGTGTAGACATTTGGTATGGGATAAGATATATAAAGAGGATGAGATTTTTTTGCCCTACTTAGAATTCATAAGAGTCAAGGAAAAACGATTAGTGATGCTTGGGCGGCATGTGTAGCCGCGAGAGAAGACTTGACCCAAAAACCCAAAGAAACAACATTAAGTGCTGCGGCCTTTTTAAATGACTTGTTAGAAGAAGATAGTATCCAATTAAACATAGGCAACCGGATTGTGCCAATCGTCGCGGCTCGAAGAGTTTTGAGGAAGTATGCTCAGGTGGAAAGCATGGAGGCCAAAGCTGAAGAGATGAGGAAGGAGGTAGCGGACTTCAAGAGTTTATTTGGTAAGTTAAATGAAATGGGGCTGTTGTCTTTTTGGGATGACAATTTAGAGCTGCTCCCCAAAGGAGCCTACAAAAAGAAGATCTCGGCTAGGAGAATGGATCATTCGAAGTTCAAACACATGGAGCAGTTGCTCATAGGTAAAATGTTGATGGAAAAGATCCAACATGACTTTGAGATCTTGAACATGTTAATTGCCATTGGTGAAAGGCTTCCACCAGCCTCATACTCTGACCACATTGAAATCTGGGTGATGGTGAAGGAAATGAAAGATTGCAATCTCCCTCCTGTTGAATGCTAGGTTGTTGTGCATGCATATGAAAATATGAGATGCGCTCTCCGTCAGCTACAGTAGCTGTTTAAGTTTTTATAAGTTGTCAAGTATTTGTTTGAAAGGTCTGAAAAACACATAAGACATTTCTAATTTTTTATATAATGTGTAATATTCTTTGAGGCGGCTAATTGAACGGCCAGCCGAAACTTTTATTTTTACTATGTATGTTTTTACTTTAAAGATAATTCCACTCTATGATGATAGCTGCAATTGTAAGAAATAGTTAGACCAGCTCTACCTGTTTCTGTTTTAAAATAGTTGTGACGAACAAACTTTGATGAGCTGTCATTCTATTGCAAAACACTTTGGTTTAAAGGATTCGAGCCTAGAGCTCAAAGAGATCTATAAATGTGTTTGTAATTGAAGGCACAAGGGTTCAAAATCTTATGTCGAAAGCTTTTGGTAATTTGAGGATTAGTCTGTAAGACACTTTTGAGCTGTTTTAATCAAGTTTGCAGAGTAGAAGCCTGCGTTTTGATAGGGATTTCTATGTAACTGGTCTGATAGTCTATATTTTCTCTCTTCCCAAGTGCAATTGTGTCTTCTCTCTTTCGTAACTCCATTTTTGTGTTATTTCCTTCTTGCTTGGAAACAGGGTAATGATTAAGGGGAATTCATAGAGATTATGCTCTGCTTAGTTTTTTCCAAGTATTTCACCAACATATTCTGCTAAAGTTGATGTAGGATTCATCTTGGTATGCCTTACATTGATGGACTGTTTCTTTTCTCTTCGATTCCGTAAAATAAAAATCTCTTTGACTACTAGCTGCTTGCTACCTTGCCCCTCTAAATGCATTTGCAAAATCTTTTTGAATGATGTTTCATAGTTTGTAAAAGGTGAATCCATTGCCCAAACTAAATCCCATACGTTTTCAACCAAACTACGGATGAATCATTTTTATTTCCAGAACAGAAAACTGATCTTCTGTATAATTGTTGTAATTGAATATATTGGCCGTGAATGCTGGTGTTTCTTTTTCATTATTGACAATCTTGATTATTCCAGTATTTTCATGAGATTTTAGAGAGAGCCCTCTCTGTCTGTGTTGGATCAGTAGCACAGGCCAAAGATTGGTTAGTGGTTACCCAGAATTACCCTGTTTCAGCCTTGGGGGTCAATTTCGGTTTTAACAGTTGGATTTGCTCATCTAAGAAATGCACCATGGTAGACTATTGCTCAACTTTCGTTAACCATGGCAAACGTTAGAGAAACATTGTTGTGAATAGTTTGGTTTAGTTATCTAACATTGACTTTTTTTATCCATGGTTGACTATGGATAGCTTCATTAACCATTGTTATTCATGTTTTATTATGTGAGACCATGTTTGAATATCATTAACCATGCTTAACTAAGCTTTTCATGGTTTACTTTAGTTAACCATGCTTAACTATGTTTGAAAATTGTTGACTAAATTTGACCGCAGTTAAGTATGGGTGACTATTGCTTAACTAAGGTATATTTTTTGGGAACCATGGTTGAGTTTATGTAGCTAAGGTTGACAAAGTTTAACCAACATTGACCATGGATAACGAAGGGCATTAAATGATAGTTTACCATGTTTAACCATATTAAACCATGATTGTTGATGGTTAACTATAGTCAACTATGGTAGAAAAAAGGTTGTTCATGGTTGACTACAATTATGCATAGTACACCTATAGATGTTTATGGTTGACCATGATTGTTCTTAGTTAACTTTAGTTATTCATCGTTGACTATGATTAACTATGGTAGACCATGGTTAACTATGGTTGACCCTAGTTGATTGAAAATGGTCATTAATTGTTGACTATGGTTGACCCTAGTTGTTTAACAATGGTTATTCAGGTTGACTATGGTTGACGATGGCTATTTATGGTTAACCATGGTCGACCATAGTTGACTATGATTGACCGTAGTTCCTTGAAAATGGTTATTCATGGTTGACTATGGTTGAAAAATGTTATTCATGGTTGACCCTAGTTGGTTGACTATATAAAACTATACTTATTCAGGGTTGACCATGTTTGTTTATTGCTAGCTACTGTTGACCATGGTTGTTCATGGTTCACCATAGTTAACAATGGTCAACTATGGTTTCCCATGGTTGATTATAGTTGTTCTTGGTTGACCAACATGGTTGTTCATGGTTGTCTATGGTTAATTATGGTTGAACATAGTTGGGTATGACCCTAATTGGTCAACCGTGGTTGTTCATGGTTGACTATTGTCAATCATGGTGTTCATTTTTGCATCAAAGATACACATTCTATAGCCCAATAGGGGGATATGTGTAACTCCTTTCGTGCTCATCTTGGAGTTGACACTCGTCTTTAAAAAAAAAAAAAAAAAAACATGTTATCTATTTAAAACATTTACAATGGCATATATAAAAAACTGCAAAAATTAAATAAATTAAAACACTTCCTCAACATTTGCAATCTAAAAAGAGATTTGCACTTAGAGAGATTTGATCCCTCTCGACTCTTGGTAGATCCCCTTTAAGATGGATTTATGCTCGTTTATTTTGACCATGCTTAACAATGGTTATTCATGATTGACTATGTTTGACATTAACCTATTGACAATGATTTCGATATTAATATTAACTCAATATTAATATTAGATTAATTAATTTACCTTAATATTAATTAACATTAACATTAATATCAACCAGCATAGATCCATCTTAAACTCGTATCTATCAAGCACTGAGAGGGATTAAATTTCTTAAGGTGTATTTCCTTTTTTTAAATTTAAACTCAAAAAATTTGATCTTTCTTGATTGATAGATCCACGTTTAAGTTTTAAGTTTTTATTTCATAAATGAACATCTATTTTTTAATTACTTTAATTTTTATATTTTATGAGCCAACATGAATTTTTTTAATTATTTTGTTACGTTATAACGTTATATCATGTTAGAGGATCTCTCCCATACTAGGTTATAGAACACCTCATTTCACTCGAGGCAATAAATTAAATATCATTAATATTAACCCTAATTAAATAAATAAAGAGATTGCTTTAGTCACGTATTGATTGGTTTTCCTTCTTAAATTCTTTGTTGCAAGGATGTGCACACTTTTATCATTGCGTTATGGTAGAATATTGTTCCAAGGATTTCCATAGTCGAGAGATGTAGAGGTTAAGTGTTAAATACATTTGTTTGATAGCTTAATACTATTATTTTTGGGTTAATTGTTAGATACATTTGTTTGATTGCTTAATATTATTATTGGGTTATTTAATTTTCTTAATGGCAAACAATGGTAATTGGCACATAGACTATAGCTTTCCTTAATGAGCTAAGAAATTAAATTTTGAATATGTATTAATAAGTTTTAAACCAATTTTTAGTTGTAAACTTAGAATTTTAAGATTATAACTTTTTCATAAACGGTAATCTGAACCGCCCAAACATTGAGTTAGCAAAATCAATAATGTTTGTTTCACAAACATTGTTAAAGAACCTCTTGTTATAATCACAAGTTATAAGTTTTCTTAGCTAAAAATAAAACTTGAACTTATTAATGAGTATCCTTGTTTGCGATGTAAATGTTGCTTGTTAATATCCATGAGAATCTGTTTCAATGTAAATTTGGCTTGAGAATCTCCATGAGAAACCATTATGTGTAGGAGACAGTCAGTGTTGACCGGATGAGAAAGAAACCATGCCCACGACCGAACTCAATAATTCCATGAGGAATAAGTAGCAGCCGATCTTTTCCATCATTATTTTCAAAATTATTGTTGAAGTTGAATTGAAACATTCCACGAGAGATAACGTTTTAGATATTGGACTAACATTGTTAATACCATCTAAAATCTAAACCAAAATCTTTATTATGCTAATATATTATATAATTTAAACCCGGTTGTTAGGGTTTGGATCAACTGAAAAACGTTGATTTGCAAAAACCCTCATTCATATATATATTAACTTAAAAATTATGTATCTTTCTCTCTCAAAGCATTACCAGCAAAATTATCACACATATATTCAGAGGCGTTTGATCTCTATCATACGCACAATATTCTATTGTGTTTCATCTAAGATGAATATATTTCCAGCTACCTAGTAGGCCAAAGCTAACACAGTTTACTCTATACATATCCAGGTATTGAAATATCTCCATAATAACACAATATAATTTCAAATAAATAACTCTAAAACATCCTACAAAATCACTTTTTTTTTTTCTAATTGCTTAGATGTTTCTCTTATTTGCCATTGTTTTTATATCATATCCATCTCCAACATTCAGAAAAAAAAAAAAAAATATAATGTCACATTTTATTTCTAAAATAATTTTGACTTTTCGATGATTTTATACTCTCATCTCTATTCTTATACTCTCATCTCTATGTTTCTTAAGTTTTTTATGTCTTAAGTTGTGCTGTAAGTATTCTCAACAATGAAGACTCATAATTAAAAAAAAAACAAAAATTACTTTTATACAATTAAATTTACATATTTATATTTATATGTGTTTCTAAGTTGTTTTGGTGTATATGTTGGCAGCCGTTAATTGCTTCACAGCCACATTCTGGAAAATACAACCACCATCGTGCTTAGTGACCGCCGAAATGATGAAAATCCAAACCACCACCACACCATTTTGATTATGTCTTGTTGTCACAGTTTTGTATGGGGGCGGGTGCACGAAGATGCTCCCCAGATTCGTTGCAATAGGGCCATGCTTGCGGAGAAAAAAAATAGCGCGACCACACCTAAGGAGATGCGCACATGCCTATAGGTTCGGTACCGAACCGAGGCATGTGCGCGTTGCTAGCACGTGCACGTTGCTGTGATGCGTACACACAGAGGAGATGCGCACGTGCCCTTGTTAAAAAAAAATAAAAATAGTGGACAATTTCCACATTTTTCATTTGGCTAGCCGAGCGCGTCGTCTTCCTCTATGTACGTGTCCATTCAACTACCAACGGAGGCCAAATCCACCCAACAACACCCACAAACTCGTCACCACTTCGATTAATAAGTAAATATCAAGTTTTTTTCAATTTTATTCATTATTTGTGTCAATTTTTGTATTTTTTTTGTTTATGTAATTGTAAATAATTCTCAAATTTTGAAAACAATGAACTAATTTTCAACTGTAGATTGCAACTGAGACAATGAGTGAACAAGATGTTAACCCCGAGTTCAGTGGAACACAAGAAAACCCGAACCTTGGACCCAATGCCGAACAAAACCAAAACCCATAACCTAATTTTGAACAAGACGACCTTAACCACTATGTAAATGAAATGCGAGTGCACACTCGTGAACTTAGAAACTCCGGTGAACCATCTCGATTGTCTCTTGCCACGTCAATAGAGAACTCAATTAACTCCCTCATACATGCACACCAACAATTGACAAACATGACTCAATTTAGAGCTAGAATGCGAGAGTACTACTCCATGGGCATCTCCAAGGAAGCAATAAAAGATTTGAACATTACAAAAGCCCAATTATATAGTATGTTCATTGAGTCTGCAACGCCGCATATTTTGACTAGGCATGTTTATGAGTTAGACACATTTCACTTTATTTGATTATTATCTGTTGGACTCAACTAGACAGAGTGAACTATATTTTCGGCATGTTAGACATGATGATATGTTGCTACTATGTTTAGGATGTTACTGTGCCCATGCTGATACTAAGGTTATGATGTTATGATGTTACCATCCTCATGATGTTATTTGGTTTATGTGGTTAGTATGTTGTAGTTATCACGAGATTCTTTTGTTTCATAAAGACAATATATGTTTAATAATCGTCCTGGATGAAATGTGATATATATGATGTGGTATTTATGGTATGATCGATTTAATGATTTTATGTGATGAAATAAATTATGTTGACAATATGGATTAGATGATGATAGAATGGAAATATTGTTATAAATGTATGGCTGCAAAGTACTAATCCGCAGGACACCGGGGCTATGTAATAGTAGGGATACTTGATATGAAGTATGGTATAGTACCTATTTTGTAGAGAGCCTTGTTTACCAAAGTTGATGATACGATGACAGAAACCAATAATCTTGAGAGCAACAAAGTATGATTTGATAAGGGCGTAGATCCAGTATGTTGAGAGGGATGGATGTATTGCCCACCCCATGTTTCTATGATACCCGAGGTCATGGGAGGGCCGTGCTGAGACACGCTCCCCAAGTTGATGTGATGACGATGGTCAGATGCCCGCTAGGAGAGGTTAGGTCTGCTAGTTATCCGATGCTATCGCTCTCATGTTCTATGTGGCTAGGTCAGTATAGCTGACATCCACTTTTGTACTAGCAGAGGAAGGATAGGGAGGATGCGGATGCAGGTTAGGATGGGAGGATATTTTAGTTAGTACTGTTGAGGGTTGGGTATTCCTTGACCTTGAGTTAGGGGTAGTAGGTACATTTCCTTGTACTTGATTGGCTGAACTGATGTAATCATGAAAATAATGAAATGAAATCTTAAAAACTCATAAGACAACCAATGATGTTTTAAGTAATGTTATGATAAATGTAATATACTTGTTCTATTTGCATGAAGTATTATTAGTATTAGTTAGCTGTTAAGCATAGGAAAAATGATGTATGTTTATACTACCTGTCAAACCTGTGCATACGCTGGCCATGCATGCACATTTTGTACATGTGCGATAGTATCATTTTACGACATACTTATCAATATTTAACAATGTTATAAGTTGTCATAGATAGCTCAGTTAAGGTTCGGGTAAACGACATGAGTAATAGATGATCGATTTGTTTAGGTATAAAATAAGTTAAACATTGTAATGAACAATTAAAATAATTGCCACCAATTGTAATTCTCATCAAGTGAAGGTATCGGAAATATGAAGTATAGTAGATAAACATTAATGCTCGAAGCGTGTATTATCTAATTGTTAATATTAATTAATTAAACCCTTAAGAGTACTTCGTTTATCAATGAAAGTATGTTAGATTAGTGCTAAGGTACTTATTATTAATTAAGTATGTTAGAGAGTGCTAAGGTACTTAAATCACCATTAATATTTATTATTATTATTATTATTATTGTTTAATATTCTTATTATTATTATTTAACTAATGTTAATAATGATAATGTGTCCTTATTGGAATGAAGGAAATCATAAGTGGGTAAGTGAACATGTTTGAATTATTAAATTAATTAATTTATTGTTATGAAACAAGAAAGGAGTATTATTAAATTATTAAATGAGGAAGGTTAAGATAAAACTCAATTAAATTTATATTCATAAATTACTGTCATGTCACAAAACCGATCTGAGATTTGATTTTTATATATATATTTATAATTAAAACAAACTACCACTTCAACTTTGAAAGGGTCAACATGATAGTATTTAATTATTATCTATTCAACATATTAAATGGAGGATAAGACTAATATTGAATCACCGCCTTCATGAATGTCTTAAATTGAATATTTCAAGAATCATTAAATAATGTACATTCAACCCATCAAATCCAACCTAACTAGTCTTAATACCATTGAACTGCTCGAGAAAAAAAGTACTATAAAATAATATTTATTTATGAATTGGATTGTAAAAAAACAATCAATTTAATGTTTTGGGGGCTCGAGGGTTCTTATGGAGGGCGGTGGAGTAAACAGGAAGGAAAGTGGAGGAGGAAAATGGATCTATAAAGCATAGGTTTCACAGAGATGAGGGGGGTTGGTGTTTGGGAGAAGTACACTTAGTATTTTGATGAAAAGGAGGAATGCCGAGGAGGGGGATAACTTGAAGCTTTGAGGAGGTAGGAAACTCAAAAGAATGAGGTGGGGTTAACTCAGGGAAAAATTTCTATTGAGCTATGGAAAGGTACTAAGGAAAGCTGTTGTCGGAATTATTGGTTTGTGGGCTTGGGGGCTAGGAAACCCGTCGGTTTCCTAGGGCCAGCATGATAAGAGCTGGTCGGTAGGGTGGATCATCTATTTTTGGTTACTAAGTCTTGGACCAAAGGAGCTACGAAGTCGATAGGGGCAATCTACAACCTACATCGGTCCAGGTATTCTACTGGTAGTTAGAAAAATGATTTATATTTCAATATACTAAGTGTTATGCAAGAAATTACAATTATATGTATGTTGTTAAAAATACTATATGTAGGTGGACTGTATGCTGCTAGACATTTTCTAATCACTAAAATTATGTAGAAAATTAGCATAACGGAAGCAGAATGATACTTCTTTATTATTGAAATAAAAAGAAGGAAAAACAACTCCGTAGGAGATGGTTACAAAACTTGATTTCAAAATCTAGAACTTCGGTGGCCTTCTGGATCGAGGGGCACTACAGATGGTATCAGAGCTTAAGGCTCGAACACTTAGACCTTTAGGGCCTGCACATGCCTAAACTACCTTGACTTTTCACCATGTTAAAGCCTACAATAACTTAGAACCACTTAGGACATGAACCTTGATAGAAATAACTGCACGAACACAAACACCATTAGAAAGTTGGATATGTTAGAGAAACTGCATATATGTAAATATATGTGTGTTTGTATTTCATAATAGATACATATTGCAAATATATTTAAGAAATTAAAAACATTTTGTCATCAAAATCTATTACTCATTAGGAATGAAATTTAACCTCTAGCAATGTTCTTGGGATAAAAATATTTACATAATGTAACAAAGTGAATCCAATCACACCCAGTTTTAATGGGAAAAAAAGAAAAATAGTACAATTATTTGCAAGTTGAAGCAAGATAATAGGTACAAATTGTATATATAAAGTTTTACTATTATTTTCTAGCATGAGCTATGTTAATGTAAGTCAACTGGAATGCATATCTATATTTAAGGCACCTACTTGACTTGCAGCCATAGTGAGTCTTACCCACTTATGTATGAGATCTACATCGCATTGAAAACCTGGGCACTGGATTGGTATGAACATATAAACATCTTACAGAAATTCGCCCACTTACTATGGATCTGATTGGCATCTACAAAGCAGATCTTTTGAAGAGATAGAACCATTAGACAAATTATGTTGAAAACAACACGATTATCATCAGGAAAGAAGAAATATGAAGCGTTTCAGGAGCTCACTTCAAGACGCTGAGATCAATCCGATCCAGTGCTTTGATAAGAACGAGGATCGAATACAATCAAGGAGTTAAAATCTGGGTCACAGTAATAATGCGAGTTAGATCAACCCGGTCAGAGTAGAAAACTGAATACTGGATAAATAAAGACAGGCATCCGACCTAAGTACAAATACCGAGCATTGAGATCTCGTTGGGGAAATCGATCTGAAATTTTAAAAACTTTACATACAGTTGAATCGTTTGGGTTTTAAGGCAAAGTACTAAAATCACATCCCCCCCATGCCATATGCAAAGCTAGATTACATTTTACTTATTCAGACATACTAAAATTCCAAATGCATAAATCTAGATCGCATCCCTTCTGGCAATGCAGGCTACATGCAGAACAAAAAAAAAAAAAAGGAACTTGAAACTTTCCTAAAGCATGTATGCAACGACCTATTCTTATATGATATCACATCATAAAGAAAATAGGTACTATACAACCATCCAGCAGGTAGAAAAGTTCTCACTCAAAAATCAAATCCTCACATAAAAAAAAATGAGTTCATGCTTTTATTGAGATATTAGCATCTATTAACAGGAAATCTACCCCAATGTGTGATGCAACACTCAGAAATAAAGAAAGATTGAACTAACGAACACAAGCATGCCGCAAGGACCTGGCAGGTAGTGACATTCCCATCAATATAATATCTATTGCTAGAATCGACTGGCAATTATCTGGATCTACGCCTGTTATCCACATAATCACTATAACATATATCATATAAATCTCTACGTCTATCCTTTGACATCGAGGACAAAACAATATCTACATACAAGACTTAGGAAAAACGTAAACATGACTTTAAAATAACACAGATCCTCGATTTGCAGATATAAGATTTCTTAGGCGACATTCAGAATAGAATCCGCCAATTTCTCTTCCAGGTATAAGCATGAAATCAATACAGATCTGGAAAACCAATTTTGATTCGAAACATATTTATCATTTTTCTTCTAGGTATTTGCAAGGGAGGTTCACGCTTCCATCATGACGATTAATAGAGAGCTATGTATGTATTTTTAACTCTAAGAATTCTATAGCAGAGATTAAAACTTAAAGCTTAACCCCAACAATGAAGTAACTAGAAAGCACAGGGTTCTGCCCCGATCTGTAATGCCCATATTTTGATTCGGCATATTTATTAGTTAGACACACCATACTTTATTTCTTATATATTTTGTCGAACTCAGCTCGACTGAGTAAACTATATTGGACCTCATTATATGATGTTACTCTGTCTTATGATTTCACCATGATTATGATGTTACTATGTTATGCAGTTATGATGTCATGATTATCATATGATTTCCTTATTTTACGATTTGCAGTATATGTTTATATGTTTTCATTAATGAAATGTGAAATATATGATTCGGTACGTGGATACCATCTTCTTATGTGAATTATTGAAATGTTATATGTATCTATGATGAGCTAAAAGGTTACATGAAATGAAATGATAACATGGATCAATTGGCGATCAATGGAAAATGCTTTCTATAAATTGTATTTTGCAAAACACTAACCTACAGGACACAAGGGCTATGGGATAGCCAGTTACTTGATCTGATATACATTGGAAAGGAAAACATGTTCATACAGCAAACCTTAGCAGCCAAATGAGGATACGATAACACAAACTGATAATCCCGATAGCAGCAAGTATGAGTCGATAAGGGCGTAGGCCCAGTATGTTGAGAGGGATGGATGTGTTTCCCACCCTATGTTCCATGAGACCCGAGGTCGTGGGAGGGTCGTGCTGAGACACGCTCCCCATGTTGTTGTGATGACGATTGTCGGATGCCTGCTAGGGGAGGATAGGTCTGCTGTTCAGCCGACGCTATCGCTCTCAGGTTCTATGTGGTCAGATCGGTGAGTCCGACATCCACTGTTGTACTAGCAGAGGAAGGATAGGGAGGATGCTGGACGTAGGTTATGATGGGAGGATGTGTTAGTTAGTACTGTTGAGGGTTTAGTATTTCTTGATTCCGAGTTAGTGGAAGTAGGCACCCTTCCTGCACTTGATTGATTAAACTAATGTAAACATAAAGACAATGATGTTAAATCGTAAAGGGTTAACTGTTAAATAACCGGGGATGTTAAAGTAATTATACTATATATTATGCGTGCTCTTCTGCATGGGGGTAGATACTATTATTAGTTAGCAAGTATGCATAGGCGGAATGGGGTTTGTTTATAGTACATGTCCGACATGTGCATACACTGGCCATGCATGCACACCTTGTACGTGTACAATATTACTGGTGTATAACATACTTGTCATGCTTGAATAGTAGTATAAATGTCATAGATAACTCAGTTAAGGATACATCAATCAACTTAGGTAATGAATGGTTAGGTTGTCAATATGTAAATAAGTGAATTAGTAATTATATGAAAACATTGTAATAATAAACTAAGACAAGTATCGTCAGTTAACATTGTCATAGAAGAACTGTTGTGAATAGGGTAATGATAGTGTCTAAGTATTTAGTAAAATTGTTTAAGCCCTCACAAGTGCTTTGTTTATAAGAACAAGGATGCTATGTTGATGATAGGGTACCCATGTGATGAACAAATAATTAAGAATACTATGATTGATTCACCTTTTATTATTGTCAAAGGGTGATTTAATTATTATTATTAATTAATAAATGATATTCCAGCAAACATTTATATCCCTATCGTAACAAATGCAATATAAGTAAGATTTAAAATATTGATTTATAAATTAATATTGCGTGATTAATTCCATTTCAAAGTTAGCCATAACAAGATAATCCTTTTTGGAATAACCGTGATGTGATGGAAAATGGATATTTAATTATTCAATGTTAATCTTGGAATTTAAACCTCAACTAAAGTAGTCTCGACGGATAAGGTGGATCATTAAGACACATCATGTCCAAGTTGACAAGGGGCAACTAATTATATAATATTTTATTAATTACATTAATAACATTAAAATATCAAGGATGGCGGATAGACTTGTATTTAATGGAACTTGTCCCGAACGGATAACCTTGGGGTGATAATTCCCACCGTAATAAATAATTACTGCCGTCAATCCAAAACCAAATGAATTTTCCATAAGAGTAATTAATTATACATTTTTATAATGAGACGTGGATGAATGAACTAGGGAAAGGAGTAAAGGTTTGAGGGGCTCGAGAGGGGGAGTTTGGGGCGGTGGAGTAAGCCCAAGGTCTTCTCGAGGATGGACAGGTATATAGAGGGGGAGAAGGTTGAAGATAGGGGGTTTTTTTTTTTATTGGGGGAAGAAAAGAAGTTTGGCGAACAGAAAGATTTGGAGGACAGAAGGATAGACTGCTCTCGGGATTATCAGATTGTGGGCTCGGGGGCTTGGAAATCCTTTGATTTCCAAGGGCCAGCAAGATTATAGCTGGTCGGTAGGGTGGACACTTCAGTTTGGCTGTCTAAGGGGTTACACAACCTGCTACAACTTACGGTTAGCATCAGCATCAGGTAATTTCCGTTATTTACTATTATGCTAAATCTTACTGTAAACATGCAAACTTACTATTTACTGATTTACTGCTATTTACTGATTTACTAAGTTGTGAAACCTATTCTTATGCTGTTGAAAAGAAAATAACGATATGTTTGTTTATTTCAAATTTCGAATGTAAGGTTAGTGAAATCACCACAGTACACTAAATATTACTTCGGCACATAGAAATTCTTAGAAATTCACTTCCATAAACTGATAAAGTTTAAAACGTAGAAAATTAAACCTGAAATTTTACACAGTGCTCTGCTGTAAAATCCAGAGCACTACAGATGGTATCAGAGCCAGGTTCAGACTCTTGAACCTACAGGCCTATTCATGCTTCACCTAGAAAATTTACTTGATAATTTACCCACTTGACCTCCAGCCATAGTCATCCTTCAAGGTACCTGCACAACGATAACAACAATTACATTAAATATATATATATATATATATATATATATATATATATATATATATATATATAATCATAACTTTTGATGCATATAATAACAAATAACAGCTAAATAGAAATACCAGTAGTGTCATCAGTCTTCCAAATAAAAAGTAAAAAAAAAAAAATAATAATAAAGAAAGCTTCTAGAATATGGTAGGTTAAAAAAAAAAAAAAACACTATTTTTGTACAGTATTATTTACTCTCTCTTTTTACAAAACAGCGAAAAATTATCTCTGCTCTGCTGTGCCTGAGGAACATTCGCCAATGCATGTGAATCAAAATATATATAGATAGATATGTAACATTTACACAATAATCTATTCAATTCAAAATTTAAAAAGAAATAAAAAGTAAATAACACAGCTTTTGGGCTATTATACTACAAGAAAAATAATCTCCCATCCATTTATGAAAAAAAAAAAAAAAAATTAAAGAAGAAACATCTCACTCCAATAAAATAGTGAGCTATTTAAGTTATTCCATGCACACAAAGTCACCTTGATGAGTTATTTCGATCCTAGAAATCGATCCTAGAAATCTCAGTAGTAACGAAATAAAATAAGAAAAGGCAGGCAGCATACAACAAAATCTTGATGGTATATTGCCAGGGTCGAGATCCACAACGGCGAGATTGATGTGGGAACAAAAAGCCGATATCGAGTTTTTTTTTTTTTTTAGGATAGTTTCCCAAATCTTTCAGAATGCCTTCTAAATTTAAATGAATCGAAAAGAGAATCTCAGCAATAAAATGATTTCCAAGCATACCTATCTGGTTTCAATACAGTATACGTAAATGGGTTAACTTTATAAAATTTCAACCAAACTAAGAGCTTCGCTTTGGCTGGCAGATATATTAATATAAAACTATCCTTCCCAAACGCATTCATAGCTTCACGAAAATCACATATCTTCCAGTAAGTAGAAAGAAATATAAACACTGGGTCTTTCGACTTACCAGCTATCCAGAGATCTTAGTCACGTAGCGACCTCTCGGAAACTCTAAAATTTCAAGCATTCGCTTCAGTTCGAAACGAGAGCTGTAGGATGTAACTTAAACTCCTGATCTGAGCTCCTCCAGACCGAGGCACGTAACCTTATCCGTCGCGCCAGGACAGAGAATTTCTGCATTGATTTTACAAGGAAATCCCGCGTTAAGAACAAGAATCTTGATTCGGAATCCTTGACGGCAGTTCTGAATCAAGTGAATTGTGGACATCGGCTTTTCCTCAATTCTGAATCACGAATACAGATAGGAACCATCAGTTGTCGTTAATTGCTACAGGCCAGTCAATGCACTTGACAGATCCGAATTCTTGATCCAGGGACAAACTTCAGACTGGACACTCACTCTGTGTATTGATCTGCAGAGAATAACCCATCACCTAAGTATGTGTAGTTTTGAATCGGATTTGGTTCAAATCCATGTTTTAGCGGCTACGGATTTCTGAGTTAAAAGTAGAGCATTAATTGCAGGAGTTTTGTTCTGGTTGTCATATTAATCAGCTCGTGGCTCCTCCAGTAGACTTGGGGTCGAATTTTCCAGGTTTAAATGCTTATAGATTTCTGAGTTGCAAGGGTTTCATTTTCTCTGCATCCAAATTTCTGCAAACTTCCTGAAACTGTTGTTCTGTGGGATTTTCTTAAAGGAAATTCCCAATTTAAATTGGCAATGTTAGGGAAAATCTCTCTACCTGTCCACAGAGTTCAGGCCATGGTGGACTCTACCTCAAAACCCCCATCAATTTCCTCATCTCCAACCAAATAGTGTGAGGTCTATTTGAATCCAAGCTTTGAGGTCTATTTTATCTACTGGGTTTCGACATTCATACAGACGTTCAATAAACGACTGGACCAAACTAAAGAGACTCACCAGACATTTACGAAAGAGCCAGACCAAAGACTTTCCACATCAATTTCCCAATTCTGAATCGCGAACACAAATGGGCGTGAACCATTAATCACCGTGATTTCTGCACCCCCACGCCAACCAGTTGCCCAGGGCATTCATGGTGCAAATCCCCAATTCCATCCCCGCCCGAGCAATTAATCCCTGCCGAGGCACATGGCTTCTTGCAATCCTTCGGTTGCTTCCTTACATAATCGAAATTACACATAATCGAATACTCATTAAGGTGAAACCACCCATATTCAAATTTCCTGGTTTCCTCGGCCAACTGCACCTAATGCCGCACATATAAAACACCCCCTCGGGATGATAGAATTCTATAATTGAAGGAGTCCCATAACTGCTTTTCGACTATCGCACTGCTTATTGCCTGTGCTTGCTTATTCTCTGGTTCGGCATAGCCTGCGAACCTGGTGCCCTCGGACGGCAGCAGCAATAAAATATAGGGCTCTCTCTGTTTCCATAGAGTGTCAAATTGTCGAGTGGGTTTGTTATTATTGTTCTCATATGGCTAGGAGGAAGAGGCTCTGCGCTGAGGGCATGTCAGGCGAAGAAGACGTCAAGAGAATAGAAACGAGATGGTTGCAGAGCGGAACAGCTATGGAAAAGAGGGGCAGAAATGGCCGCGTCTTGGGGATTGACCCTATTTAGGGTTTCCCCACCTTCACATGGCGGTGGGTTGCTTGGAGAGACCGCGTGTCCTTCATGCACACTCGCTTCTTGCATGGCGGTGAACTGACACGAAGAGCCGCGTGGCCATACCTTTTGCTTAGCCGAGAGTCGAGTGAAAAGGGCTAAGCGGTCGAGTAAATTTCCCTTATTTATTTTTATTTTCATTTTATTTAAATTTAGTTTTAGTGTTATAACCTAAGTTTTGGCAAATTTCGTATTTATATTTATATAGTGTTAGCGTTGCTTTATTTAAATTTAATTTCGTATATATATTTATATAGTGTTAGTATCATTTTATTTAAAAATTAATTAAATTTTGTATACGTTTATATAGTGTTAGCGTTGGTTTATTTGAATTCAATTTCATATATATATTTATATAGTGTTAGTATCATTTTATTTAAAAATTAATTAAATCTTGTATACGTTTATATAGTGTTAGCGTTGCTTTAGTTAAATTTAATTTCGTATATATATTTATATAGTCTTAGCATCATTTTATTTAATTTAATTAAATTTGGTATACATTTATATAGTGTATAACCTAAGTTTTGTTAAGAATTAAAATTTAATATTAAAAATTTTGTCGAGATTTCAACTCCTAGTCGAAGGGATGAAAGAGACCCGAAAAGTCAAAAACAAGACACCATTAAGACCAGCACGACGAGCTGAACACCATGACAAGATTGTTTAATAAAAACGACTATAGATTTTACTGCGCTAATCCTGACAATCTGTTATCTCATGATGCAAGTTATTTCTTATGCATAAGTATAAGTGTATGAATACCTACATTTTAGTTCCGCGTGTATTTGATTGAACAACTAAGGACATGATTTTATTTTCAATAAACTCAGGAACTATCATGGTAACAATACGCAGAGGTCGAGGTCGGGGTCAAGGTCGACCACCGTCACCACCACCTCCGCCACCGCCAACACCACCACCACCAACCTCAACACCAGAAATGCAGATCATAATGAGGTCATTGGAGGCTATTATGACCACGATGAACAGGCAGTCGGAAAGGGCCGCCGAGGTGGAAACCACTCAAGTGAGTCGAGAGAACTCTGAAAGGGCACATGGCCCAAGACTGGAACCGCTTCAGGACATATCGAGGGAGTTACAAAAGATAAAAGTTCCAGAGTTTTCAGGAGGACGACCCGGTAAGCATGCCGAAGCATGGCTGGAAGGCATGAAGAGATGCTTCGCATTGAATGAGTACACATCTAGTTTCAAGGCTAGGATGGCCGTCTTTCAGCTTAAAGGTGATGCTTTGAATTGGTGGTCAGATCTCGAGAAGCAGTTGCACCTTACTCCTCTTACAACTTCTTGGGAACTGTTCGAGGAGAGGTTCCACATGAAGTATTTGCCAAATTATTACAAGGAAGAACAGGCAGGTGCACTCCATGCCTTAGTACAGGGAGACAGGACAGTGGAGGAGTATGAATCTCGGTTTATGGAACTGGTAAAATATGTTCCTTACCTAGATGCAGATGATTGTCAGGTAGAGCGTTTTGTGTATGGACTTAACTACAAGATTAGAGCTGCTGTGCGGATGTGGAAGCCAACTTCAGTTTCCATGGCAGTTGAGTATGCTCGTTATGCAGCTGATATGTCAGATGGAAAAGGGGGCAGTAAGTTGACAGGAACCAATCAGTATGTTTCAGGGAAGGCATCACGTCCTTACTTCAGGGGAGGACAATCTAGGCCTCCTCCTTACGGTAACAGGTTCACACCGAGGGGTAATACTTCAGTTAACTCAATCTCGCAGGCATCGTCCGCAACCCACCAAATCCAGGGACGTACGCAAGGAAGTTCCTATAGAGGAGCAAGGGGTTTTAGAGGAACCAGGGGAAGGAACTCATCTCAGAGGATTCCTTCGAGCAACAGGCAAGCCCCTCCCAATCTCTCTTGTTGGGGATGCGGAGGTCCTCATTTCCAGCGAGACTGTCCCAAGGGTCAGTCAAGCAGTAGGCACAGGGAAGGAAAGGCACCCATGGATAGTTCGGGTAACAGTCATCGGATTCATGCAGCGGTGCATAACCACCAGGCAGAACATCAGTCTACCATAGTAGAATCCACTGGTAATGTAAACAATGTCAAACTTAAAATTTTGTTTGATCCAGGAGCAACTGATAGTTTTATTTCACCATTTGCATTAGATAAATGTGGGTTGGCAGCCTACGAGCACGATGATTTCAAACTGGTTGAAATGGCTTCGGGAACTAAGCAACCAGTAGGTCTTAAAGTGAGAGGTTGTGGGGTTGACTTAGGAGTTTGCACCACTAAGTTGGATGCTTATGTCACCAATTTGGGGACTTATGACCTCATTATTGGCATGGATTGGTTAGAAGACCATAGAGCTTTCATAGACTGCTATGCAAAGAAGGTGTTGTGCCTCGATGACGAGGGAAGGACAATTCAAATCCAAGGCTTGAAGAGGAAGGTATCCCTCCGTTTCATCTCTATGGTGAAAGCTAAGCGGTGCCTAAGACAAGGATGCCAGTTGTTCGTAGTGGAGGCCGTGAGCGATAGTAAAGGACCTTCCTTGAATTCTTACCCAGTACTTTCTAAGTTCCAGGATGTCTTTCCGAAGGAATTACCAGGACTACCTCCAGAAAGAGAGCTCGATTTCACAATCGAACTAAAACCTGGTGCAGAACCTATCTCAAAAACTCCTTATAGAATGACAACTCCAGAGCTCCGTGAGTTACAGATCCAGTTAAAAGAATTGCTAGATTTGGGACTGATTAGACCTAGTATCTCACTGTGGGGAGCACCAGTGATCTTCGTTAAGAAGAAGGATGGATCTCTGCGACTATGCATAGATTACAGAGATTTGAACAAGGCCATCGTGAAGAATAGGTATCCCATACCAAGAATTGATGACCTCTTTGATCAAATGAAAGGTGCGTCAGTCTTCTCAAAGATTGATTTGCGATCAGGATATCACCAGTTGAGGATCAAGGAAGGCGACATTCCTAAGACTGCCTTTCGAACTCGATTTGGGCATTACGAGTTTGTAGTGGTACCATTTGGTTTGACCAATGCTCCAGCTGTATTCATGAGCCTCATGAATGGGGTCTTCCAAAAATACTTGGACCGCTTTGTTCAGGTCTTCTTAGATGATATTCTTATCTATTCTAAGAATGAGAAGGAGCATGAGGAACACTTGCGGTTAGTCTTGACATGCTTAAGGGAACATAAACTTTATGGTAAATTATCAAAGTGTTCCTTCTTCCAAAAAGAGATTCACTACTTGGGGCACATCATCTCAGGTGAAGGGATCTCTGTAGACCCAGAAAAGGTAAAGGCCATTGAAGATTGGCCAATTCCAAGGAATGCTCATGAGGTGCGCAGCTTCATGGGGTTAGCAGGCTATTACTGGAGGTTTGTGGAAGGATTTTCTAAAATTGCAAAACCTATTACCACCTTGCAACGCAAGGGAATCCGGTATGAATGGACCGATGAATGCGATGCCGCTTTTACAGAGTTAAAAAGGTTGTTGACAAGTGCACCGATCTTGCGGGTACCAGACATGGATAAAGATTTCATGGTATGCACCGATGCCTCGAAGCAGGGATTAGGAGCGGTGTTGATGCAGGAAGGTGGGGTAATAGCTTATGCATCTCGAAAGTTGAAACCTCATGAGGAGCAGTATGCCACGCATGATCTAGAATTGGCAGCAGTAATGTTGGCACTAAAATTATGGAGGCACTACCTAGTTGGTAGAAGCTTCACCCTTAAAACAGACCATCAGAGCTTGCAATACATCTTTACCCAAAGGGATTTGAATGCTAGGCAAAGGCGATGGAGTGAGTTCATGAGTGAGTATGACTTTGGTATCTCTTACATCAAAGGAAAGGAGAATGTGGTGGCAGACGCTCTAAGCCGAAGGCCGAGACTTTTCTCCTTAATTCCCTTGAAGGTTGACTTGAGGGAAAGGGTACTAGGACAACTATTGGGCGATAGTTGGTATCTAAAAGTAACCTCAGCTATTCAGAATGGAAAGAAACAGGAATTGAAGTATGATGGGTACCATCTTGAGGTAGATGGATTGTTGCGGTATCAGGGAAGGATGTATGTTCCTAAGGAAGGTGATATCAGGGAAACCATCCTTAGAGAGGCCCATAGATCTCATTACTGTGCGCACCCAGGGGTGAAGAAGATGTATGCTGACATGAAGCAACTCTTCTTTTGGCCAGGTATGAAGATGGATGTAGTGGATTTTGTTTCGAGGTGCCTTGAGTGTCAACAAGTGAAGGCAGATCACCATCACCCGGCCGGTCTCCTACAACCGCATGATATCCCTATGACTAAATGGGAAGTCATTTCCATGGACTTCGTTGTAGGACTACCACTCACATCTCTGAGACATAATGCTATTTTGGTGGTAGTTGACAAACTGACCAAAAGTGCTCACTTCATTCCAGTCAGAGACACCTATGATGTGACAGATGTGGCAAGGGTATTCATAAATGAGATTATACGTCTTCATGGAGTTCCTAAAAGATAATCTCTGACAGAGACCCTAAGTTCACCTCCAGATTTTGGACAAGCATGCAGTCAGCATTAGGGACACAATTGAACTTAAGCTCAGCTTATCACCCCGAGACAGATGGACAGACCGAGAGGGTGAATCAAGTGATGGAGGACATGCTTAGGATGTATGTTATGGATCAGCAGACACAGTGGGAGAAATATCTTCCTTTAGTGGAGTTTGCATACAACAATAGTCATCACAGCTCCATTGGTATGCCGCCATATCAGGCATTGTATGGGAGGCCGTGCAGGACACCACTCAGTTGGGACAGGTTAGAGGATCGAGTTTTAATTGGGCCTGAGTTGATTCAGGAAATGGAGGAGCAAGTGATACAGATTAGGCAGCGGCTGAAGGAAGCACAGGATAGGCAAAAGAGTTACGCTGATGCACACAGATCAGATAGAACTTATGGAGTAGGGGATCGTGTATTTATTCGCATCAAACCAAATAAAAGTACCATTCGGTTTGGGAAGGGTACCAAGTTGTCACCTCGCTTTATAGGTCCATTTGAGATTCTTGAGAAAATCGGACCAGTTGCTTATCGTCTCGCGCTGCCACCCCACTTGCATAAAACTCATAATGTATTTCATGTTTTTGTATTACGACATTACATAGCTGATGAGACTCACAAAATTCATTGGAAGGAATTGCAGGTCTCGGACGAGGGAACCTTCAGGGTCGAACCATTACGTATACTGGATCGTAGGGTTCGACAGCTCCGTAGTCGCCATGTGGACCAAGTTAAGGTCCAATGGGACAAGTATAGCCCAGGGTCTGCTACCTGGGAGGATGCAGAGACCATGCGTCGATATTTTCCCTCACTATTTTGACCATAACTTTGGGACGAAGTTTCCCGAAGGGTGGGTGTATGTAATGCCCATATTTTGATTCGGCATATTTATTAGTTAGACACACCATACTTTATTTCTTATATATTTTGTCGAACTCAGCTCGACTGAGTAAACTATATTGGACCTCATTATATGATGTTACTCTGTCTTATGATTTCACCATGATTATGATGTTACTATGTTATGCAGTTATGATGTCATGATTATCATATGATTTCCTTATTTTACGATTTGCAGTATATGTTTATATGTTTTCATTAATGAAATGTGAAATATATGATTCGGTACGTGGATACCATCTTCTTATGTGAATTATTGAAATGTTATATGTATCTATGATGAGCTAAAAGGTTACATGAAATGAAATGATAACATGGATCAATTGGCGATCAATGGAAAATGCTTTCTATAAATTGTATTTTGCAAAACACTAACCTATAGGACACAAGGGCTATGGGATAGCCAGTTACTTGATCTGATATACATTGGAAAGGAAAACATGTTCATACAGCAAACCTTAGCAGCCAAATGAGGATACGATAACACAAACTGATAATCCCGATAGCAGCAAGTATGAGTCGATAAGGGCGTAGGCCCAGTATGTTGAGAGGGATGGATGTGTTTCCCACCCTATGTTCCATGAGACCCGAGGTCGTGGGAGGGTCGTGCTGAGACACGCTCCCCATGTTGTTGTGATGACGATTGTCGGATGCCTGCTAGGGGAGGATAGGTCCGCTGTTCAGCCGACGCTATCGCTCTCAGGTTCTATGTGGTCAGATCGGTGAGTCCGACATCCACTGTTGTACTAGCAGAGGAAGGATAGGGAGGATGCTGGACGTAGGTTATGATGGGAGGATGTGTTAGTTAGTACTGTTGAGGGTTTAGTATTTCTTGATTCCGAGTTAGTGGAAGTAGGCACCCTTCCTGCACTTGATTGATTAAACTAATGTAAACATAAAGACAATGATGTTAAATCGTAAAGGGTTAACTGTTAAATAACCGAGGATGTTAAAGTAATTATACTATATATTATGCGTGCTCTTCTGCATGGGGGTAGATACTATTATTAGTTAGCAAGTATGCATAGGCGGAATGGGGTTTGTTTATAGTACATGTCCGACATGTGCATACACTGGCCATGCATGCACACCTTGTACGTGTACAATATTACTGGTGTATAACATACTTGTCATGCTTGAATAGTAGTATAAATGTCATAGATAACTCAGTTAAGGATACATCAATCAACTTAGGTAATGAATGGTTAGGTTGTCAATATGTAAATAAGTGAATTAGTAATTATATGAAAACATTGTAATAATAAACTAAGACAAGTATCGTCAGTTAACATTGTCATAGAAGAACTGTTGTGAATAGGGTAATGATAGTGTCTAAGTATTTAGTAAAATTGTTTAAGCCCTCACAAGTGCTTTGTTTATAAGAACAAGGATGCTATGTTGATGATAGGGTACCCATGTGATGAACAAATAATTAAGAATACTATGATTGATTCACCTTTTATTATTGTCAAAGGGTGATTTAATTATTATTATTAATTAATAAATGATATTCCAGCAAACATTTATATCCCTATCGTAACAAATGCAATATAAGTAAGATTTAAAATATTGATTTATAAATTAATATTGCGTGATTAATTCCATTTCAAAGTTAGCCATAACAAGATAATCCTTTTTGGAATAACCGTGATGTGATGGAAAATGGATATTTAATTATTCAATGTTAATCTTGGAATTTAAACCTCAACTAAAGTAGTCTCGACGGATAAGGTGGATCATTAAGACACATCATGTCCAAGTTGACAAGGGGCAACTAATTATATAATATTTTATTAATTACATTAATAACATTAAAATATCAAGGATGGCGGATAGACTTGTATTTAATGGAACTTGTCCCGAACGGATAACCTTGGGGTGATAATTCCCACCGTAATAAATAATTACTGCCGTCAATCCAAAACCAAATGAATTTTCCATAAGAGTAATTAATTATACATTTTTATAATGAGACGTGGATGAATGAACTAGGGAAAGGAGTAAAGGTTTGAGGGGCTCGAGAGGGGGAGTTTGGGGCGGTGGAGTAAGCCCAAGGTCTTCTCGAGGATGGACAGGTATATAGAGGGGGAGAAGGTTGAAGATAGGGGTTTTTTTTTTTTATTGGGGGAAGAAAAGAAGTTTGGCGAACAGAAAGATTTGGAGGACAGAAGGATAGACTGCTCTCGGGATTATCAGATTGTGGGCTCGGGGGCTTGGAAATCCTTTGATTTCCAAGGGCCAGCAAGATTATAGCTGGTCGGTAGGGTGGACACTTCAGTTTGGCTGTCTAAGGGGTTACACAACCTGCTACAACTTACGGTTAGCATCAGCATCAGGTAATTTCCGTTATTTACTATTATGCTAAATCTTACTGTAAACATGCAAACTTACTATTTACTGATTTACTGCTATTTACTGATTTACTAAGTTGTGAAACCTATTCTTATGCTGTTGAAAAGAAAATAACGATATGTTTGTTTATTTCAAATTTCGAATGTAAGGTTAGTGAAATCACCACAGTACACTAAATATTACTTCGGCACATAGAAATTCTTAGAAATTCACTTCCATAAACTGATAAAGTTTAAAACGTAGAAAATTAAACCTGAAATTTTACACAGTGCTCTGCTGTAAAATCCAGAGCACTACACGATCAATGCCGAGGTCACTAGTTATAAAAGATAAAAACAACTTCTCCACAGAGGGCTACTTACCTCGCTTGCAGGGAAACAGACTATAAGAAAAGTATCATGGTTCGGATAACGATTCCATCATACGAGGTGCAAACTCAGGAGATACTGCAATCTTCCACCACCGTGACTCACCCTTTCTATCAGTCGAGCGCTCCTAACCGAGTTCTGGTATCCCCACCAAAACATTCATTTTCTTCGTATCTACCCACCGTCAATCTCCACGACTCATCAGAGACTCGACTATATGATTGAGAGAAAAATAAATACTTCCCGTATAAGATTAACAACCATTCTACTGAACAATGGCTATGCTAAGAATCCCTTAAAATCCAAATCCTAAACTTCTGAAACTTACCTCTTATCATAAACATGCACAAAAGATCCGCAACTTGATTTTGAGATGATGATAAGGTATCATACTTAGAAGGGTTTCTCGAGAGCTATATTTTATAATATTATACTGCATAATGACAATAACTGTGAAATCTCCAAAGAAATTTTTTTTTATTTTATTTTATTTTCCTTCTCTTAACTATAATAAACAATAACTGAATCTATGTATACATACACTTAGAGTACACATCACATTCACCTACTGAATTTGCTCAAGTTCTGTCCCATGTATTTCTTTACTGGTTAGCAGGGTAAAGGGGCATGCCACTTACTTAGCTATGGCTAACACTACCTTATATGTTGATTTCAGGTGTAACTTTGAATTACTGGGACTCCTTATGATGCAAGTAGCCGGGTTCTGGAATCAGGGTAAGCATTAGCCTATTCACACTTACATAGTTCTCTTTACATGGTTACTTGAGAATTCTTTTGTTTAATATAATTCTCAACAGATAGATAACCAATTCTTAACAATGGAATTAATTTCAAAATACAAGATTTAAATGACTACTATAACCATAACTAAATTATATCCTATTGCTCCTCAATCATATTAATAACCACTCTAGCAATGATAAGAAACACGCTCTACTAGATTTAAGGGTTTATCCATACATATTTAATTTACGAACTATTGACACTCAACACAAGGTTATTCGAATAGTTTCTCCAAGACTACCCAATGTAATCCTTGGTATTATATAATTTACTCTCACCACTCGACATTTTTTAACATTCAGGGTCCCATTATACAGATGGCACACTACACAATTAGTTCGCCTTTTCATGGTTGTAAACCTTAGTTGAAAATATCCTCGCGTACTGTGATGTAAAGGGAATTCAAGTGGCAATTAAGATACAACGTACGAAGGTGGTATGGGCATTAAGTTCCTCAACGCATCGGTATAATCCAGCCAACCAGCAATTGCTCCTATCGGACTACCATGTGACAACATAAATTATAAGAGGCCTGCGAGGGTGCCACCTGCACCTTGACAGTTTTTCGTACTGGGGTAATTCAAGAATTTAAAACTGGCCATATGACCATACTTATGGTAGTTGACGTAAAGGTGCCACTTGCACCTTGGAGTTGACAGTGACAGGGTTTAGTTGTTTTAGCTATTTGCTGGGAGGCAAGAAAACCTTTCACTTGTCTATTCAACCCTCTCCGGGTCGGCTGCTAAGCAAAGTTCCAGTAGGGTTTTGTAATTGTTAATTTATCTCTGCGAATAACACTTTAACAGAGTGCTGTCTATGAATTCGTAGCAGTGAAAACTGGTGAGTGGTTTTTTTTTAATGTTTTTCTTTTAAAATGTATATACGTGATTTCTGAATTTACTAATCTCCAGATTCTTTAGCTTCCTGCAATTTAAGTTTTAAAGCAGACTAATAATCGCGTCCCTTGTTCACAGTGTACAGACTTATAGTGGAAATACTCTACTATACCCTAGAGATTTCGAGTTCTCTCTCGTCTACTCTTCACAAGGGTTTAAAGGATCTCTGCTTCCAGATATAGTGCCTCGAGATCTCGGAGGTAAACTACAATTTACCATTGTTCAGCATGTTCACTTTAATTTATTAATTATTTAAGCAACTTGACGCTATGGAATAGTAACCTGTTCTTTTCATGACTGTGGTAGGTATCTACAGCTTGGAATAGCGCAGTTTAAAGAGAGAATCCTTATGTTCGGTAAGTGGTCAATCCTCTTTCACCCTTATCCAAGGACGGGGACACTTGGGCAAAACCCTCCCATACGACAGCGAGAGAGTTTTGTTTTCCAACCTGGTTAGTAGGGTTTTACAGTTGTAAATCCAAATGTAATATATATATATAAGATCTCCTTGATGAGAATCTTAGGATCTTTTTCTTTGCGGGGAACTGTTTAATATTTAAATCAAAAGTCTCGCCATTTCGGTAATTTGTAAGGACTTGATAAGTTACCCTGTATTCCTACAGTTGCTTGATCTTTGTATTTCGTTTTTCTGAAAAGGGTTCTGGTAGAGCCCAGAAATTTCGTTTCCTTTCAATTTTAAAAGACAATTCTGAAGTTAAAAGAAATCGTAACTCAGTTTGTGAGGAAAAATGATTCAGGTTACAATCCTGGTCTAAATGTTTTAGTCCGATTGTTTTCCAGTGGCAAATCGACTGTCAAAACTTGAAACCAATGCTTCGGTCTGTACTAAATCTTTCCATAATTAATATAGGGCCAAAAACCCTAAACTCAACCTAGCTAGGAAGTCTGATCCCAGTGGCCACGATGATGTGGAAAAATTCCAAACAGGCTTAGTTCCAGATTTTAAATTTACACGGGCGTCATTTAAGGGCAGGCGTCACTCTCTTAAGGGAAACGATGGTGGGTATTTTTAAAAATGATTGATCTGGATTATCCAAGCAAGTTTTGCACAAAAAAAATAACAATCTCAGAAATCAACTAAACAATAGATCAAGAACGAATCCTCTCCATTTTGATTTTTATATAATTCTGAAGTCGTGCCTCAATTCAGAGTTATGTTTAAAGATTATTTCTGAATTTTCATAGATTCCAAGAACGAGTTCTTTTTCGTTTTGATTTTCATAAAATTCTGAAGTCGTGCCCCAAATCAGAATTTTGTTTAAAGGTTGTTTTTTCTGAATTTTCGTGGATCAAGGAACTCTTTAGTCACGCTTGACGCCGAGTTCTTTAAAGATGTTTAAAATTTGCTTTTCCAGTTATTGAGTTTCAGCCGAACCCATACCTGAGTGATGTAGGGTTTACTTCAATCTTTTTAACATGAATTATTTCCAGTAATGCGTCTTCACTTCAATTTGAATTAGAAAATAAGTCTTCCTCGACAGAGGACTATAATACGGTTCCAAGGAGGGCTCGACTACCTCAAGTTTAGAAAGTGAAAGATGTGGGTATCGTAACATCTGTCCTATGGATATTTCAGATCTGAATAATTGATAGGTCTTAAATGATGCACAGAGATAACCAAAGTTTCCACGGTCGCTAAAATATAAAAAGGAAAGAAAACGAATCTAGGGTTCATTATCTCTTTAAGTTGGTTACTATCCAAATTTCAAGAATATTGCCGGAGAACTTAAATAAAACTAGATCGATTTTCTAATGAAATAATTCAACACATTTTATTTCAAACCTTGAAAAAGAATTTTGCATAAACGCCCATCACATATTAAAAAAAAAAATGGTTGAGTACAACGCTTTTGAATGCACAAATCTTAAATTAACTTAATCTATGCAGATGGATAACTCAGGTAAAATAATGAGAGAAATCTCCACACGGAAGCAATAAATTTTCTATTCTGTAGCAGATCTAACATTTTACAGTATTGTGCTAACGTTTTCCTTATGCATAACCTCTCCACTTCATAAAATCTAATACTTAAATAATGGAACGTGCTAAAAACAAAAATCAGAAAAACCTGGTACTGATAATCTGAATGAAACCGGAACAGCCATGTTCCACCCAACCGTAGATTAGGTACAAACTCCCAGTCTGACCGTAATCACCCCCGAGCCAGACACATGCATGGAGAAATGTGGACAGCTAGCCTCAATCTCAGTATTCTTTTCCTGAATCCATTGCCTAACACAGAGTGCTCACACAGCAAGTGAAATTCCTTCCGGCATACTCAGCAGCGTCCTGCCTCTTCACATATGCCCTCCTTTTATAATTTTGCCTAGGTCTTTCCATTGGCAACCAATTCCTCATGGAATTTTCGCAGCTAACCAAATCCCCTATTTTCAGGGTGTGTCTAGTGTCTTAAATACACTCCTGACACTTGTTCTGATGTCCCAGAGGCTAACTCTAACTTGTCCCCCACTTCTCCATGCATGATCTCCTCATTTAACTTGGCTGTTCCTGCTCATTCTTTTATTAATAATAATAAAATTGTTTGTTTACAACAGTCCTCCTAGGACTTTAAGTCAGCCGATTTCTCATCTGGCTTCCTTATTGCATAAAAATAAAGATAAATTTCAAATAAATCTAACATAATGTTTTTTATTTATTTCATCATTGGAGAGGGATGTCACATCCTTGCCCCCTTATTGTGAACACTGTCCTCAGTGTTCTAGTCTTCCTCCATGGGTTCTGGGAATAGGTTCGGGTACTTTTCCAGTATATCGCTTTCCAATTCCCAGGTTGCCTCCTCAGGACTAAAGTGCTTCCATTGCACCTTTACCTGAGCGATGGCTCGGTTCCGAAGTACTGTTTCTTTCCTGTCCAGAATGCGTAAAGGTTCCACTTGAAATTCGCCTTCTGGAGCCTCCTGTATCAAATTCCAATCAATAATATGAGTGGGGTCATAAATATATTTCTTCAGTAATGAAATGTGAAAAATATTATGAATCTTTAAGTGTGCCGGTAATGCCAGTTTATAAGCTACGGTTCCAATTCTTTCCAGTATTTGGAAAGGCCCGCAGAATCGTGGTGCCAGTTTAGTACAACTCCCTAACCGGAGTGAACTCTTCTTTGGTTTAACCTGCAAGTATACATGGTCCCCAACTGAAAATTCCTTATCCCGTCTTTTTAGATCGGCATAGCTCTTTTGGCGGTCCTGGGCCACCTTTAAATTCTTCTGTACCTTTTGGACTGTTTGTTCCATGACTTTCAGCAATTCTGGTCCTATCAATAACCGATCGACCGGGCTGTCCCAGCTAATTGGGGTAGTGCATTTCCTTCCATATAGGATTTCGAATGGACTCATTCTTGATGACGCCTGATACCCGTTGTTGTAGGCGAACTCTACCAGATGTAAATAGTCTTCCCATTTGGTAGGTCTCTCCATAACGTACATTCTCAGCATATCCTCAATGATCTGATTTGTACGTTCAGTCTGTCCATCCGTTTCAGGATGATAACTCGTGCTGAAATTAATTCTTGTTTCCAAACCTGCAAATAAAGTTTTCCAGAATTTGGAAGTAAATTTTACATCCCTATCTGAAATTACCATCTTTGGTACTCCGTGTAATCTGAATATTTCTTTTAGAAAAATTTCTGCAATATCTGCTGCCTTGTAGGTGGTTTTTACCGGAATGAAATGTGCAGATTTACTAAATTTGTCAACTACCACCATTATAGAGTCATGTTGCCGCTGGGTTCTTGGCAAGCCTGTGATAAAATCTAGTGAAATCACTTCCCATTTCCATTCAGGAATTGGTAATGGTTGTAATAAACCAGCAGGATGTCTATGGTCAGCCTTCACCTGTTGACATTCCAAGCATTTAGATAAATAATCAGCAAGATCAGTTTTTAATTTAGGCCAAAAGAACTGTTTTCTAAGGGCTGTTATCATTTTTTGATAACCGGGATGACCTGCAAAAGGGGGTTTGTGCATCTCATTTAGAATAAACAATTTAAATTCTGCAACATTAGGCATGTACAGCCTATCCTTGAACCAAATCAGACCTTTCTGATCCACTTTGAAATCTGTCCCATTCACGTTTTCCTCATTTTGTTGTAATTTACCTTGCAGATTTACGTAATCTGCATCCTGTTTGCTTGCCACTAATACCTTCTCCATGAGATTACTTTCTGGTTGACTCATTATTATCTCGTACACCTCGTGGGTCCTTCGACTAAGTGCATCTGCCACCGTATTTTCCTTACCCTTTATGTGTTTTACTTCAAAGTCGAATTCACTTAAGAAAGCCATGCACCTTGCCTGTCTGGCATTGAGTCCTAGTTGGTTAAACAGGTTCTTGACACAAGTGTTATCGGTTAATAACAAGAATTTCTTTCCTAGCAGGTAGTGACGCCACATTTTCAGTGCGTGTACTACTGCTGTTAATTCCAAGTCATGAACCACGTAGTTGCGTTCATGCTCCTTTAACTTTCGTGATTCGTAACATACTACATGTCCGTCTTGGGACAGTACTCCTCCTACTCCCTCTTTACTTGCATCTGTACAGACCGTGTATTCTTTACATGGGTCTGCTACCTTTAGAATAGGTGCCTTGGTCAGCAATTCTTTGAGTCGTTCAAAACTTTCTTGACACTTGCAGGACCATACAAACTTTATCCCCTTTTTCTGTAGTGAGGTAATGGGATAGGCGATCTTCGAGAATCCCTCAATGAACCTCCGGTAGTAACCTGTGAGTCCCATGAAAGATCTAATCTCAGCTACATCTCTCGGTACTGGCCAATCCGCTATGGCTTTAATTTTCTGTGGGTCGACTGAAATTCCTTCAGCAGAAATAATATGGCCTAAGTACTGGATTTCCTTTTTGAAGAACTCACATTTTTCCAACTTTGCATATAACTGGTGATCCCTCAAGGTTTGCAATACAATTCTTATATGTTGTTCGTGTTCTTCCTCCGTGTTAGAGTATATTAGGATATCATCAATAAAAATCAGCACAAACTGATCTAGATATTTGTTGAAAATACCATTCATTAAACACATGAATGTGGCAGGGGCGTTGGTTAACCCAAAAGGAATTACTACAAATTCGTAGTGTCCGTATCGGGTACGGAAGGCGGTTTTACTTATGTCTTCATTTTTAATACGAATCTGATGGTACCCAGATCGAAGATCCAGTTTGGAAAAGATCCTAGCTCCCCCTACTTGGTCGAACAAATCGTTAATTCGTGGTAAAGGGTATTTATTCTTAACGGTTACCTTATTCAGTTGTCTATAGTCAATACATAGCCTTAGAGTCCCATCTTTTTTCTTGACAAACAGAACCGGTGAACCCCAAGGCGAAACACTAGGTCTTATATACCCTTTGTCTAGTAACTCTTGAATCTGAATTTTTAATTCCGTCAATTCTGGGATACTCATTCTATAAGGTACCTTTGACACTGGTGCAGATCCTGGTAAAAGTTCAATAGAGAAATCTATTTCTCGCTGGGGAGGTAACCCCGGTATTTCCTCTGGAAATACGTCTAGGAATTCACCTAAGACAGGATGCTCTGCTATAGAAGTCTGATTTTCGTTGAGAAGTAAATCAGATACTCTTACAGCGTAAATCTTGCATCCTTTTCTCATGCATTTCTTTAGCTGCATAGCAGAAATCTGCCTAACAGAGACAGGTTTCTGTTTTCCAATCACTGTTCTAAGAATTTGGTCTTCCGCAACGTAGGTAAAGTTTTTGCTAAAGCAGTTCAGTACTACTTTATTTTTTTCAAGCCAGTCCATACCTATTATCATGTCGTAAGATCCTAAAGGCAACACATTTAGATTAATCTTTGTTTGGTGGTCCTGTATTTGAAGTTCACAATCCGATATGTATTCAGTAACCTTCCTCTTTACTCCTGTAGCTAACTAAACTAACCAAGGTTTTGGATGCTTTACCTTAGTGAGTTGGCAGTGCTCCATCATCTTGGGAGTGATGTAGCTTAAGGTGGCCCCCGGGTCAATTAAAATGGAGCAAATATGATCATAAATTTTACCTTCAATTTCCACGATGGCAGATTGATGATCTGCCTGTCGATCCTCTAAGGCTGCATTGATTCGGTGATAACTTTTCCCAATGTCTCCCACCGTGGATGCTTCTTGCATATTATGCAATACTCTGTTCGTTTCATTGTATCTGGGACAATTCCTGCGTAAATGAGCTTCACCACATTCCCAGCATTTCAGGGGTTCCTTAGGAGTACCGATATTTCCTTTTATTCCTGTGTTAGGGGCTTTGAAAGTTTTCTGCTGTAACTGTTCATTTCTGGGAAATGAATTTCCCTGGAAGTTTTTGGGCATGTTCCTGAAGGGCGGGGGTTTGTAACCTTTCTTTCGCTGGTTAAACTTTTCTTGTTTCCTGTCCTTCCATGCTTGAGTGGTGTCATTTCTTTGTTTGTATTGTTCATAACACAATCTGGCCTTTCTCAATGCTTCTTCTAAAGTTCTGGGATTGTCGAACTCGATTCGATCTTTATAGGACTGTGGCAGGCAGCTTAAGAACCACTGTACCTTCAGTTTTTCTTCCTTTATATATGGGACGAACCGTAGTAAGTCTAGGAATTTATTGATGAGATCTTCCATCGTCATTTGGCCCAGCTTTAATTCGTAAAATTCCTTGGTTTTTCTTTCATAGTAACTTTCTGATAAGTATTGTTTCTTGAAATATTTTTTAAATTTCGACCATTCGAGGTTCTTTTCTTTCAGTCCCTGGGAAATCTTCAGGTCTTGCCACCATATGCTGGCTTTCCCTTTTAGGTTGTACACAGCCATTCTGACTTTCATATTACTGGAATAGTTATAGATCTGAAAGTATTTCTTTATGTCTAGCAGCCAGGCTTCTGCTTCTTCGCCAGTCTTTGATTCTCCATCGAAGCTTGTAGGCTTTATTTTTTTGAATTCACCCTCCAGATGGTCAACCTTCCTTTTTCCCATAGTCTTATCTTGATGTTCAGATTTCTGGGTCTCATTGGAGGAGTCTCCCTTCTTCTCAGCGTTCTCATCAGTCTCCTCTTTCCTCTTAGTAACTTCTTTCTGTTTTTCGCCATTGTTCCTTTCATGAAGGCTCTGCAGCAAAATCTCATTAATTTCCTGCTGTTTCTCCTGGGCCTTCTTTAGTTGCTCATTGTCTGCTTTGAAACTCTGTATTTCCACGATCAGACTTCGCATGGTTTCTAGTACCTGACTTGCTTCCGAATGATCTGCTGTTCTTGCCTGTTCATTTTCTTCAGCTTCTTCTCTGTATTCTTCGTGCGAAGTCATCTGAAATTTTAAAACTGGTACATACGCATGCAACATTCAAATATATAAATTAAGTTTATATTTCCTGCGCAACAAAAACTAAGTGTTTCCAAGGCAACAGGGTTGAAACTTGGCTCTGATACCATATGTGAAATCTCCAAAGAAATTTTATTTTATTTTATTTTATTTTCCTTCTCTTAACTATAATAAACAATAATTGAATCTATGTATACATACACTTAGAGTACACATCACATTCACCTACTGAATTTGCTCAAGTTCTGTCCCATGTATTTCTTTACTGGTTAGCAGGGTAAAAGGGGCATGCCACTTACTTAGCTATGGCTAACACTACCTTATATGTTGATTTCAGGTGTAACTTTGAATTACTGGGACTCCTTATGATGCAAGTAGCCGGGTTCTGGAATCAGGGTAAGCATTAGCCTATTCACACTTACATAGTTCTCTTTACATGGTTACTTGAGAATTCTTTTGTTTAATATAATTCTCAACAGATAGATAACCAATTCTTAACAATGGAATTAATTTCAAAATACAATATTTAAATGACTACTATAACCATAACTAAATTATATCCTATTGCTCCTCAATCATATTAATAACCACTCTAGCAATGATAAGAAACACGCTCTACTAGATTTAAGGGTTTATCCATACATATTTAATTTACGAACTATTGACACTCAACACAAGGTTATTCGAATAGTTTCTCCAAGACTACCCAATGTAATCCTTGGTATTATATAATTTACTCTCACCACTCGACATTTTTTAACATTCAGGGTCCCATTATACAGATGGCACACTACACAATTAGTTCGCCTTTTCATGGTTGTAAACCTTAGTTGAAAATATCCTCGCGTACTGTGATGTAAAGGGAATTCAAGTGGCAATTAAGATACAACGTACGAAGGTGGTATGGGCATTAAGTTCCTCAACGCATCGGTATAATCCAGCCAACCAGCAATTGCTCCTATCGGACTACCATGTGACACATAAATTATAAGAGGCCTGCGAGGGTGCCACCTGCACCTTGACAGTTTTTCGTACTGGGGTAATTCAAGAATTTAAAACTGGCCATATGACCATACTTATGGTAGTTGACGTAAAGGTGCCACTTGCACCTTGGAGTTGACAGTGACAGGGTTTAGTTGTTTTAGCTATTTGCTGGGAGGCAAGAAAACCTTTCACTTGTCTATTCAACCCTCTCCGGGTCGGCTGCTAAGCAAAGTTCCAGTAGGGTTTTGTAATTGTTAATTTATCTCTGCGAATACCACTTTAACAGAGTGCTGTCTATGAATTCGTAGCAGTGAAAACTGGTGAGTGGTTTTTTTTTAATGTTTTTCTTTTAAAATGTATATACGTGATTTCTGAATTTACTAATCTCCAGATTCTTTAGCTTCCTGCAATTTAAGTTTTAAAGCAGACTAATAATCGCGTCCCTTGTTCACAGTGTACAGACTTATAGTGGAAATACTCTACTATACCCTAGAGATTTCGAGTTCTCTCTCGTCTACTCTTCACAAGGGTTTAAAGGATCTCTGCTTCCAGATATAGTGCCTCGAGATCTCGGAGGTAAACTACAATTTACCACTGTTCAGCATGTTCACTTTAATTTATTAATTATTTAAGCAACTTGACGCTATGGAATAGTAACCTGTTCTTTTCATGACTGTGGTAGGTATCTACAGCTTGGAATAGCGCAGTTTAAAGAGAGAATCCTTATGTTCGGTAAGTGGTCAATCCTCTTTCACCCTTATCCAAGGACGGGGACACTTGGGCAAAACCCTCCCATACGACAGCGAGAGAGTTTTGTTTTCCAACCTGGTTAGTAGGGTTTTACAGTTGTAAATCCAAATGTAATATATATATATAAGATCTCCTTGATGAGAATCTTAGGATCTTTTTCTTTGCGGGGAACTGTTTAATATTTAAATCAAAAGTCTCGCCATTTCGGTAATTTGTAAGGACTTGATAAGTTACCCTGTATTCCTACAGTTGCTTGATCTTTGTATTTCGTTTTTCTGAAAAGGGTTCTGGTAGAGCCCAGAAATTTCGTTTCCTTTCAATTTTAAAAGACAATTCTGAAGTTAAAAGAAATCGTAACTCAGTTTGTGAGGAAAAATGATTCAGGTTACAATCCTGGTCTAAATGTTTTAGTCCGATTGTTTTCCAGTGGCAAATCGACTGTCAAAACTTGAAACCAATGCTTCGGTCTGTACTAAATCTTTCCATAATTAATATAGGGCCAAAAACCCTAAACTCAACCTAGCTAGGAAGTCTGATCCCAGTGGCCACGATGATGTGGAAAAATTCCAAACAGGCTTAGTTCCAGATTTTAAATTTACACGGGCGTCATTTAAGGGCAGGCGTCACTCTCTTAAGGGAAACGATGGTGGGTATTTTTAAAAATGATTGATCTGGATTATCCAAGCAAGTTTTGCACAAAAAAAAATAACAATCTCAGAAATCAACTAAACAATAGATCAAGAACGAATCCTCTCCATTTTGATTTTTATATAATTCTGAAGTCGTGCCTCAATTCAGAGTTATGTTTAAAGATTATTTCTGAATTTTCATAGATTCCAAGAACGAGTTCTTTTTCGTTTTGATTTTCATAAAATTCTGAAGTCGTGCCCCAAATCAGAATTTTGTTTAAAGGTTGTTTTTTCTGAATTTTCGTGGATCAAGGAACTCTTTAGTCACGCTTGACGCCGAGTTCTTTAAAGATGTTTAAAATTTGCTTTTCCAGTTATTGAGTTTCAGCCGAACCCATACCTGAGTGATGTAGGGTTTACTTCAATCTTTTTAACATGAATTATTTCCAGTAATGCGTCTTCACTTCAATTTGAATTAGAAAATAAGTCTTCCTCGACAGAGGACTATAATACGGTTCCAAGGAGGGCTCGACTACCTCAAGTTTAGAAAGTGAAAGATGTGGGTATCGTAACATCTGTCCTATGGATATTTCAGATATGAATAATTGATAGGTCTTAAATGATGCACAGAGATAACCAAAGTTTCCACGGTCGCTAAAATATAAAAAGGAAAGAAAACGAATCTAGGGTTCATTATCTCTTTAAGTTGGTTACTATCCAAATTTCAAGAATATTGCCGGAGAACTTAAATAAAACTAGATCGATTTTCTAATGAAATAATTCAACACATTTTATTTCAAACCTTGAAAAAGAATTTTGCATAAACGCCCATCACATATTAAAAAAAAAATGGTTGAGTACAACGCTTTTGAATGCACAAATCTTAAATTAACTTAATCTATGCAGATGGATAACTCAGGTAAAATAATGAGAGAAATCTCCACACGGAAGCAATAAATTTTCTATTCTGTAGCAGATCTAACATTTTACAGTATTGTGCTAACGTTTTCCTTATGCATAACCTCTCCACTTCATAAAATCTAATACTTAAATAATGGAAAGTGCTAAAAACAAAAATCAGAAAAACCTGGTATTGATAATCTGAATGAAACCGGAACAGCCACGTTCCACCCAACCGTAGATTAGGTACAAACGCCCAGTCTGACCGTAATCACCCCCGAGCCAGACACATGCATGGAGAAATGTGGACAGCTAGCCTCAATCTCAGTATTCTTTTCCTGAATCCATTGCCTAACACAGAGTGCTCACACAGCAAGTGAAATTCCTTCCGGCATACTCAGCAGCGTCCTGCCTCCTCACATATGCCCTCCTTTTATAATTTTGCCTAGGTCTTTCCATTGGCAGCCAATTCCTCATGGAATTTTCGCAGCTAACCAAATCCCCTATTTTCAGGGTGTGTCTAGTGTCTTAAATACACTCCTGACACTTGTTCTGATGTCCCAGAGGCTAACTCTAACTTGTCCCCCACTTCTCCATGCATGATCTCCTCATTTAACTTGGCTGTTCCTGCTCATTCTTTTATTAATAATAATAAAATTGTTTGTTTACAACAGTCCTCCTAGGACTTTAAGTCAGCCGATTTCTCATCTGGCTTCCTTATTGCATAAAAATAAAGATAAATTTCAAATAAATCTAACATAATGTTTTTTATTTATTTCATCATTGGAGAGGGATGTCACAATAACATTAGCTGGGGGAACCTCCAACAGCTCTGAATTGAGGGCGCCATGAACTCACACCAGTCTGCATAATCTGCCAGCTAGCAAATCGAATTGAAAACCATGCATACCACTATAGCCGAACACCAAGCTCGCGCAAGACCCTGCCTTCCTTGTTTCCTTCCTCCCAACTGATATCTTAATCCCAGCGCTGGAGCTTTTCGATTTGCTCGTTCATGCGTTCGATCCTCATGACCATGCTTGTAAAGCAGAACAGACCGAGTAAAGCAGGAGAGCCTAGGCAATAAGCATGTACCCTTCACAGCTGAGTTTTGAATCATACTTCCAGTAGATATCCATCAATAGAAACAAGTAGGATGGTACCACTGAGAGGGATTCAACGCATTTTGAGAAACAACATGAGAATACTGAAATGGGTTCCATGGCATCAACACTCTCCAGGAAGAGTCGCAGATCTAGGAAGCGTGTCAATGAGTTGCAGAGCCAGCAGGAGAAGAAATGAGAGTTCACGCGCGCGCGAGGTGGGTGGAGACTTGATATAAAGAAGACCGCCTTCAGTTGGGGCTCCCCACTAGAGTCTGCCTAGAAACATGCACACCAACGTGTGGCAAGCATGCAGGAGACCCTCACGTGGGCTTCGCGGCTGATTCCACGATGGTGAGGTAGGGATCCTAGGTGGAGTCAAGAGAATGGGGGAGTCTAGAGGTGGCGAAGAGGTGAGACCGCGGGCTACCTTCACGTGCCTTCACGCGGGCACCTTGGAGCGATTGGTTGAGTGAGGCGGTGAAATGGAGCCGGTGAGAAATAGAGCAAGGAGGTGGGTAGCAAGGTTGTCAGGTGGAGGAGCAGGCTGAATGGCTGGCAGTGGGAGATAGATACGCGTGGGAGAAGGAGAAAGGTAAGACTTAGGTTAGATTAGGTTTAGGTTTAGGTAAGGCTAAAAGTGGTTACTAAAATTTCAAAATTTGGGTGAAATTTAAATGTTTAAATTTAATATATATTTCAATTTTCATATATAAAATTTAAATTATAATTTATATTTAAAGGGAGAAATCTAAATATTTAAATTCAATATATATATATATTTAATTTTGGAAAATAAATAAATATATATATATATATATATAGGTTTAACTGGCTTGGTGAAGATCTAGGGTTTAATAAATTCATGTACTATATCAAATCATCTTAATATTTATTATATTTAACATCCCACATAAAATTAAATTTAAAAATAAATATAAATATGCACTTGTTGTATTCTTTCAAGGTTGATAACTTATAGTTAAATTTTTTTCTTATTTATTAACTTGTGGTAATAATCCTAGAGATATCAAAATATGTGTCATGTGATTATTTATGAATTAGAACTTCTCAAACAATGCATTAATAAAATGTTACAATAATAAGATAAAAAAAGTTGTACTTGTATATGAAGTTAAAAAAAAAATACTAAATAAATGATTTAAAACAAATGAAATAATGATTATAACATATGAAGAAAATAATAAATGAGTGTAGTTACATTATATATATATATATATATATATATATATATATAATAATTAAGAATAAATGCAAGTGAATGTGAATTGACATTTATAATGTATTATACATATATTATATAAAGAATATATATATATATATATATATATGAAGTAAGGATAGCAACAAATATAGTAATACAATGGTTGCAATATGCTAGGAGTAAAAGATTATATATGTATATAAAGAGGGCAAGAGGTAAAACATTAAACGAACTAAATAATAAATACGTAATATAAGAAGGGGACTATAGTCAAACAATTTATAAGCAATACAGAATAAATTTGAACATAGTAAATTAATCACAAGGGTGATAGCAATATAAGTAAAAGTATGATGGTGAAAACAATGAAAGTAATATTTAGGAAGTGAAAGTACACTACGGAACATTAGTTCGATGTGTTGTTCATTAAGAGTTAGGTTGGTGAGAGCATCTTAATTTAGCACTTGAGATACCTTGTGTATTTAGCTATGCGAATAGGTGAGTCGTGACCTACTGGAGGCATGATGTCGATCTTTCTATAGCTAGCGTTCGAAGTAAGTAAGTTTTGACATGATCTGGATTAATATGGAGGGACATATTTTGTATCAATGTAGTGACTTCTTATGGCTCATGTTTCAGTCTAGTAAGTGTCGACAGGATGTCATATGAGCGGGCTATGCTATAAATCGTGAACCTAAGTTTTGAAGGATAAGTGAAATGGCAAGGTGATATACCTTAAACATTGGAATGAATGAAGAAGTGTTCTAGTTCTATTAGTTAAATATGATGGTGGAGTCCACTTATGTTTAATAATGCGTTGAATTGTTGAATAAATATACATTTGTGTTCAAATATTAAGGGATGATGGTTACCACTATTAGTGACTATGATAATTGTGTTGCTTCCCATTATGTACAGGATCTACAGGATATATATATATATATAAGGGGAGGATCATTGATAGAAACAAGAGATGTATTAACTGAATCTAATAAGGTAGTAAATGGAATAAGGACATGGTAGGAAGGTAATAAATATGGGAGATAATTGAAAGTCAATAACACTTGACCAATAGTCTAACAACCGTTATAAATCAAGTACTTTGGAATTTGTAATAAGACTATGTTTTAGGAGAAATAGTGCATTTTTAATTATGAGAAATGATGAAATTATTTATTGATGAGAATGGGTATCTTTACAAAACTGGAAAGTAAGGGAGTAAGATTATATGTGTATCTCATGTCTAGTTGTATGAGGCACCTAGATGGAGGTGGTAGGTCAATATTTGAGGTATGTGTGAATGGATTCCTGTATTGGAAATTTAATTAGTATTAAAATATGGGAGATATCTATGTATTAAAATCAACACCGTAAATTTTCTATGTGTAATGTGAAATTAATCATGTTTCATTATAGTAAGTGGAAAGAGATTGAAGGAACTAGGTATGTGCGAGAAAAGGGTAGGGGTTATATGCCGCTAGTCTTGCTTAGGTTAAATTGTCATGATGGGGGAAAATATTATTGAGAAACAACTGGGATTTAATAATTACAAAATGAACAAGCAATAAAATATAAAAGTAGGTAAATTATTGAGGGACTAATGAAGTTACCGTGAATGAACATGCACCGAACCCTCAACAAGGTTAAGTGAAATAATAATACAAGTAAATGGGATAATAATGGAGGCAAAATAGGAATCGATGTGCACCTCAATGAATAAAGTTATGTTGTTTAAACCCCTAACAGATACTATCAATGAGCTTAAGCATTTTGATAAGATATAGTTACTAAAAACATTCTAATATATGATAGTTCTCCTAATGTAATATTTGTTACAAAACTTATAGTTATCAAGGATGCAGATTGCTTATTAACACTAAACTAATAATAATGTTTGACCTTAGGATGAAATGACAGGGATCTTCATCTCCAAGGAGAGGTATGCAAATCTTAAAGATCCTTGTAGTTGCTTGTTGAATAATTAAAGATTATGAACTCTCAGCTCTCCATTTAAACAAAAACATCGATTATTCTATGCTAAGTTAGATCAAGATACGCCTATGATAAGGACTTGGTTGTGTGATGAATAAACTGATCTAGATGAGGTAACTTATGGACATGGTTATAGGTTCATAGTATGATGCTAAGGTGAGTAGCACCTGATTATAACCTTTAATAATTCTAAATATAATATTGAGATTCTCCAAGAATGATTAATCTAAGTGTCTCATTAATTATTAGAATACATATTAGGGTGTTAAAGATATAGAAACATAAGATAATATCAACATAGTTGGTCAAGTCAAATCCAAATAGAACAAGTATGGCCAACACCTGCTACTTGCAAGAATGAAGAGGTTAGGCGTCAAGATTTTCCCTGCATTATTATGACCATAACTTCGGGACGAAGTTTCCTGAAGGGTGGGTGTATCTAACGCCCCATATTTTGACTAGGCGTGTTTATGAGTTAGACACCTTTCACTTTATTTGCTTATTATCTGTTGGACTCAACTAGACAGAGTGAACTACATTTTCGGCATGTTAGACATGATGATATGTTGCTACGATGTTTAGGATGCTACTGTGCCCATGCTGATACTAGGGTTATGATGTTATGATGTTACCATCCTCATGATGCTATTTGGTTTATGTGGTTACTATGTTGTAGTTATCACGAGATTCTTTTATTTCATAAAGACAGTATATGTTTAATAATCATCCCGGATGAAATGTGATATATATGATGTGGTATTTATGCTGTGATCGATTTAATGATTTTATGTGATGAAATAAATTATGTTGACAATATGGATTAGACGATGATAGAATGGAAATATTGTTATAAATGTATGGCTGCAAAGTACTAATCCGCAGGACACCAGGGCTATGTAATAGCGGGGATACTTGATATGAAGTATGGTATAGTACCTATTTTGCAGAGAGCCTTGTTTATCAAAGTTGATGATACGATGACACAAACCAATAATCTTGAGAGCAACAAAGTATGAGTTGATAAGGGCGTAGACCCAGTATGTTGAAAGGGATGGATGTATTGCCCACCCTATGTTTATATTATACCTGAGATCGTGGGAGGGCCGTGCTGAGACATGCTCCCCAAGTTGTTGTGATGATGATGGTCGGATGCCTGCTAGGAGAGGTTAGGTCTGCTAGTTAGCCGACGCTACCGCTCTCACGTTCTATGTGGCTAGGTCAGTATAGCTGACATCCACTTTTGTACTAGCAGAGGAAGGATAGGGAGGATATTTTAGTTAGTACTATTGAGGGTTGGGTATTCCTTGATCTTGAGTTAGTGGTAGTAGGTACATTTCCTTGTACTTGATTGGTTGAACTGATGTAATCATAAAAATAATGAAATGAAATCTTAAAAACTCATAAGACAATCAATGATGTTTTAAGTAATGTTATGATAACTGTAATATACTTGTTCTATTTGCATGAAGTATTATTAGTATTAGTTAGCTGTTAAGCATAGGAAAAATGATGTATGTTTATAGTACCTGTCAGGCCTGTGCATACGCTGGCCACGCATGCACATTTTGTATATGTGCGATAGTATCAGTTTACAACATACTTATCAATATTTAACAATGTTATAAGTTGTCATAGATAAATCAGTTAAGGTTTAGGTAAATGACATGAGTAATAGATGATCGATTTGTTTATATATAAAATAAGTTAAACATTGTAATGAACAATTAAAATAATTGCCGCCAATTGTAATTCTCGTCAAGTGAAGGTATCAGAAATATGAAGTATAGTAGATAAACATTAATGCTGGAAGCGTGTATTATCTAATTGTTAATATTAATTAATTAAACCCTTAAGAGTACTTCGTTTATCAATGAAAGTATGTTAGATTAGTGCTAAGGTACTTATTATTAATTAAGTATGTTAGATTAGTGCTAAGGTACTTAAATCACCATTAATATTTATTATTATTATTATTATTATTGTTTAATGTTCTTATTATTATTATTTAACTAATGTTAATAAATGATAATGTGTCCTTATTGGAATGAAAGAAATCATAAGTGGGTAAGTGAACATGTTTGAATTATTAAATTAATTAATTTATTGTTATGAAACGAGAAAGGAGTATTATTAAATTATTAAATTATTAAATGAGGAAGGTTAAGATAAAACTCAATTAAATTTATATTCATAAATTACTGTCATGTCACAAAACCGATCTGAGATTTGATTTTTATATATATATTTATAATTGAAACAAACTACCACTTCAAATTTGAAAGGGTCAACATGATAGTATTTAATTATTATCTATTCAACATATTAAATGGAGGATAAGACTAATATTGAATCCACCGCCTTCGTGAATGTCTTAAATTGAATATTTCAAGAATCATTAAATAATGTACATTCAACCCATCAAATCCAACCTAACTAGTCTTAATACCATTGAACTGCTCGAGAAAAGAAGTACTATAAAATAATATTTATTTATGAATTGGATTGTAAAAAAACAATCAATTTAATGTTTTGGGGGCTCGAGGGTTCTTATGGAGGGCGGTGGAGTAAACAGGAAGGAAAGTGGAGGAGGAAAATTGATCTATAAAGCAATGGTTTCACGGAGATGAGGGGGGTTGGTTTTTGGGAGAAGTACACTTAATATTTTGATGAAAAGGAGGAATGCCGAGGAGGGGGATAACTCGAAGCTTTGAGGAGGTGGGAAACTCAAAAGAATGAGGTGGGGTTAACTCAGGGAAAAATTTCTATTGAGCTATGGAAAGGTACTAAGGAAAGTTGCTGTCGGGATTATTGGTTTGTGGGCTCGAGGGCTAGCAAACCCGTCGGTTTCCTAGGGTTAGCATGATAAGATCTGGTCGGCAGGGTGGATCATCTATTTTTGGTTACTAAGGCTTGGACCAAAGGAGCTATGAAGTCGATAGGGGAAATCTACAACCTACATCGGTCCAGGTATTCTACTGGTAGTTAGAAAAATGATTTATATTTCAATATACTTAGTGTTATGCAAGAAATTACAATTATATGTATGTTGTTAAAATTACTATATGTAGGTGTACTGTATGCTGCTAGACATTTTCTAATCACTAAAATTATGTAGAAAATTAGCATAACGGAAGCATAATGATACTTATTTATTATTGAAATAAAAAGAATGAAAAACAACTCCGTAGGAGCTGGTTACAAAACTTGATTTCAAAATCTAGAACTTCGGTGGCCTTCCGGATCGAGGGGCACTACAAAGTCGAAAACAAGACAACCACCGAACATTACAAAGCCACGTGTCTACATGGATTGGTGTCATTACCAACCATGGAGGGACAATTGGATGCAGAGGTGGTTCATGGTGTACGATAAACCTCCCAGCAATAATAGGAAGGTTCTACAGTACTTCCTTCACTAACTGTGGGCTGAGTTTTGCCTCGGTTTACATGTCAACTGCTTTGACATAACCGAGTTCCAGGGTGTTGGGCATGGCTCTGCCCAAGATCGACCTACTGCCAGGAGGAATGCACTGAGAGGGCCACTAGCTCTGAGGCTCTCCCCAACCCCTCTTCACAACCACCTCAATTGCCCCATAGGCTTCATCAGATCGAGGTGGCAATGAGGAGTGTTGCACATGGTCTCCTCAGACACACCTCCTTTGTAGCAGCAATTATAGTGGAGAGGTCGAGTGACCTTGATAGAGATCTAGGTGCAAGGCCTTCACGATAGGGCCAGGATAGACCCATGGCAGATGGGAGCCATGCTGGCCATTCCAGTTTGATAGGGACAATGCCACATCTTTTTCCTCATTGTGGGCAGACTTTCCCTGGCCCGATCGAGGGTTGTTATATGGATCAGGTCAACAATGTTTTTAATGTGTTTTCAATCATCACTTTATAACTTGTAAAGTATTTTTAAAGTATTTTTGTTTGACTTAAACTAGTATTTCAATGTACATTTATTTAGAGCTGAGACACCAACATGGGAGAACATAGGATCTCCCAACCTGGATGCAGCAATGCAAGATGCAACTGAAATTGCAGCACCCCACACAGAGGTATTTTCAGTATCTGGCACAATACTATTATTACTTATGTCATTTATATTACTCAAGTATTTATATTTATGGCATACACGTTGATAGTTTATACAATGTTTTTGAATATCTTGATTGTCTAAATAATGACTTGTTTAACATGTCCATAACATGCATGCATTTTGGTGTCCACAGGTGTTCCCTGACTACGGTGATCAACCACCCCCACCAGGGATTGGCAGATCACCACATACACAGGTACAATGTGTAGCTATAAGCACACTTTTAATTTGAATTGCTGCGACTTACTATGGTTTAATTTATTGTTTGTTTACTAAATTGTGATATTACAAATGTATATGTAGGTGCCACCAACAGCTGCGACTCCCCATTTTAGTCCTATGTATCCACCCTCTCCCATGATTCCCCCACCTTGCTTCCATATAGACTCCTCCCTACGCCCACCCCCTCCCTTCCATCCAGCCTCCCCTCTCCAACCATACTCCCCCTTCCATCCATCCCCCCCCACTCAACCATGCCCCCGCATCCATACATCCTCCCCAATTTATCCACGCCCCCTGTCTATCCATCCTCCCCCTTTCATCCACGCCCCCCCTTCCTTCCAAATTCCCCTCTTCGTCTACAACCTTCCTTCCGTCCATCCTCCTCCCTCTATGTGGGACTTCCCTCCCATGCACCATCCCTCAACATCCCCCTAGCCCTTTTGGTTTGATATCCTCTATTGTACAACCAGCAGGGGTTCATCGTCCACGACGTCCTCCTCCACCCCATACCACCATTTCTTCTCCCACCATATCATCCCCACTTCCCACCACTATTGTGGCATTTACCCTTCCAGTATCCTTATCTGTATCTCCAATGGTTGCACTTATAGTAGCTGCCACTACATCTGCGCCCCCCCCCATCACTGCATCGGAGATGGTTGTCCGGCCATTTGCGCCACCTGCTAGCCTAGAAGCCCAGCCATGTCCATCGTCGGAGGTGTACACGGTGAGAATCAAACTAATTTATGAAAATATTTTTATGCATTAACAGAAATTAATTTAAGCAATTATTACTTCTTAATGAAATTATTGTTGTAAATGTTGTAGGCTAGAATTGTGGAGAGGCTCCGTAGATCCAAGACAACTGTCCAATGTTTCTCAGTCACATCATAGGTGATTTATTTAAGATTCAAATTCTACATTTGTTTCATAAATGTGGTAAATGTTGAAACTGCTTGAAAATTATGGTATCTTATATCATTTGTTCCAGAGCCTTGAGAGACGGTCTACTCCTAGATGGAGCAAAACCCGAGGTACCAGTAGCTCGAAGAGTAGGAAGATTGACTTTGGAGATGCGCCTGGGAGTGATGGGGGTGGTCACAATGCTTGACACACCATGTGTTATGTACATTAGCCACGATGTGGCACTTTTTTGCACCAATTTTGATGTACTTTGTATCTATGGCATGAGTTTCCATGTATTTTGGATCTACAGCATGAGTTGTCGCATTTTGTTTAGGGCACGAGTTGCCACTATACATACATTGGGAACCATGTTCCACTATTTGCCAGAAATTGTATATGTTTGGATGAGTTTTGCAACCTCAATGTACATGGACTTTCAGTTATGTGATTTATATATCTCATTGTCTAATCTTGTTGTCTCATGTTGTGTGTATTAGGATGTGATGTTGTCTAAACTTTGGTTTTACCTAGATCTTAGAAGAGAAGTTGGATATCACTGTGTGTGTGTGTGTGTGTGTGTATTGGACATCTATGCAATTGAAAATAGTAGAAAATGGATGTGCATGTCCAAAATTCCTCACTAATGAGAAAATGGGACAAAATTGGAAACTTTTTAGATAAGATTGAATCCAATACTTGTAAACAAAAATAAATCATACACTATTGCAAAATACACATAAACGAAACCTAGTGCGTAGGCATGTGTGTGAAAACATGACAAATACAATAATTTTCAGTCCATATAAGGAATCAATGTCAATGGATATACTAGAGTGTTGTTATTGACAAACTTATCTTATGTTTTAGTCGAATATATATATATTTGGTTTTTTTTTTAACATCAAGCAGTCAATATCAAATAAATTATTGTTGTATAGGAGAGTGGAAAATATTAATATTTTTGGCATACATGCGCCTATAAAAATAGTACATTGTTTGCTAATTTAATACATTACAATTATAATTGTGTTATGAAATCATGATCATGTCTTTGATTACTCCTTTGCATCCAAAGTGTAAGTGTTGCAGTGCATTAAATGACAGGACACTTTTTAGGTACCCCTATATCATGTATATTTGACATTTGTTTAAAAAATCCTTGTTTTACGCTTAAAATTTCAATGAATGACATTTGACTATTTTCAACTATTTTATTAGAGAACTTGCTTAGATTGTACATGATTCCTTAACTTGTTTTTGATACATTAGTCATCTAGTAATATGTCTATGATTCTTTGAATCCATCAAAAGCATGCTAAAGTCGGTTGTGGAAGACCAATTTTTATAGTATTACTTATCCATGCATGAATTGTCTCTATAAACTATCCTCATTGAGGTGCAATAATGTTGGATGTGTAGCTTTATAATTAAGAAACACTCAACCCTTTTTTCTTTTGCACCTACAAATGTTCAATAATTGCTAGGAATGATTGAAATGTTTTTCCACAATACATTCAAAAAGATATGCATAGTATATGATTCACTGTAGGAATGTTGGTGGATTGTTAGTACATGATCGTTCGACTTGTTTTTGATAAATTTAACTACTTGAGAATATGTTTGTGATTGTTTCAACCAATCAAAAGCATGCTAAAATCGGTTGCGGAACCACTTTTATAACTTATCCACACCTAAATAGTCTACATAAACTTACCTTTATTCAATTGCAATGTTGATGGATGTGTAGTGTATACTCCATGCTTGATTACTAGTTGATTCATGTGATTTTATGCACAATGAAGGCCATTGTTGACAACTTGCAGAGTATCTTGGGATTACTTATATGATATCTACATGGTTGTTGATGGACAATATTTCGTAGTTTAGAGCATACTTGTTTCTAACCTTCAAAATACATTATTTGACTGCTTTGATATCACAAGTTGATCTTTTCCTTTCTAAAGGAAACATTGTGAGGAAATTGAAGGACACTTCCCCATATTCAAGGATTGCATTTTTAGTAAACATATCAACATAAATTTGTGTGCATCACCTGGGGGAATTTGAACTAAGCATGTGTTGAAACATAATTAGTGAAATGGCCATAAAAAATGGCTACAAATCATTGAGTTATCCCCTTGGGATAAACAAATTGTTCTCAACCCTATCAAAACAATTGAGGAGTTAAGTCCAAGAATTTTGAGATAGACACTCTACACTTTCTCGATAGATCTTAGCATGAAAGAGATTGGGGGTTAAGATGAATTTTTGCAAGTAAAGTTGATTAAAGGATTGAAATTTTTTTCCAAGTCATTGTAGACATTCAGAATCTCATATGGAAGTTTTATTTCCATCAAATGGATCCCAGGGACTCTCACTTCATACAACATGAACCATTATAGTAGTTTTCCAAACATGGTTCATCGAAGAAATTTCCATCAATAGTTATATACTACCTCTGAAAACAACTAACCATTTTTTCATTTTTTCAAGGATGGTAAGGTGTTTTGTGTATTTAGTGAGAATACTTTTTTTTTCCCAAATTCATCATCATACATCATTTGGATATGGTCATCTCATTTAACCTCTATAGAGCACCAACTTTTTTCTCTAAATCATCTACACAATGTTTATACCCACCCTCGCCCCCATCAATAGTTATTCTTACCATGTTCATGTGATGCCACAATTAGTTTATGTTGCTCGTGGTTCAATTATGCAAATTTGGGACTGTGACTATGGTTATTACAACTATGACTGTGTGGCATTTGATAAAAAAATTATCCCCATGATGATTATGATCACTGCATCTAATATCATCATCACCATCTTTGTCATCGTGGTCATCGCTAGGTCCCTCATCACCATCTCCATCATCATCACCATGTTCATCATCATCATCATCATCATCTTCATCAACATTGCCATCATCATCAATGCCTTCACCATCATCACCATCTTCATCATCATTGTCATCTCTAGGTCCCTCATCACTGTCACCACCATCATCACCATCTCCATCATCTTCATCACCATTTCCATCACCATTTCCATCATCATCAATGCCTTCATCATTATCACCATCTTCATCATCATTGTCATCTCTAGGTTCCTCATCACCGTCGCCACCATCAACACCATCATCATCATCATCATCATCTTCATCATCACCAACATCTCCATCATCATCATCATCCTCATCATCATCATCATCATCATCTTTATCACCATTGCCATCATCATCAATGCCTTCATCATCATCACCATCTTCATCATCACCACCATCTTCGTCATCATTGTCATCTCTAGGTCCCTCATCACCGTCACCACCATCATCACCATCTCCATCATCTTCATAACCATCTCCATCACCATAACAATCATCGTCAACGCCTTCATCATCATCACCATCTTCATCATCATTGTCATCTCTAGGCTCCATCGTCATTGTCATCTCTAGGTCCCTCATCATCGTCGCCACAATCATCACCATCTCCATCATCTTCATCATCATCAACATAATCATCATCACCAACATCTCCATCATCATTATCATCATCCTCATCATCATCATCATCATCTTCATCACCATCACCATCATCATCAATGCCTTCATCATCATCACCATCTTTGTCATCATTGTCATCTCTAGGTCCCTCATCACTGTCTCCACCATCATCACCATCTCCATCATCTTCATCACCATCTCCATCACCATCGCCATCATCATCAACACCTTCATCATCATCACCATCTTTATCATCATTGTCATCTCTAAGTTCCATCATCATTATCATCTCTAAGTCCGTCATCACCATCACCAACACCATCCTCACCATCTTCATCATCATCATTATCTCTAACTCTAACCCTAATTCAATTTCCTTCTTTAACTCTAGCCCTAACCCTCACCCAAACCCTAGCACTAAACCATCTGCTTCATCAGCACCATCACCATCACCATCTCCATCACCATTATCATCATCATCATCACCATCTTCATCATCATCATTAACTCTAACTCTAACCCTAACTCAATTTCCTTCTATAACTCCAGCCCTAACCCTCACCTAAACCCTAGCAGTAAACCATCTTCTTCACCATCACCAACACCATCACCATCACCATTTCCATCACCATAATCATCAACGTTTTCGTCAGCATCACCATCTTCCGCATCATGATTAACTCTAACTCTAACCGATGGAATCCCAGTCGGCTCGTCGGTTTGGGTTCCGTGGCCATGGAGCAAATGCCCAAAGTGTCCCTGAATGGCCCCGAGGTACCCAACTAGGATTCCCGTAGCACCCAAACCGTGGCTCGGTTCATGAATCCGTCGACTCCGATGGGTCCGGGGCACCGGGTTTCAGCTAGCGGACCCCACACAGCGTGCTTCGAAGGCCCTGAAGTTGTGCCAATGGGCCATCCCCGGAGCTAGGGTTTTTCTCAATGAAGGCCATTCCAAATTCGCTCAAGGGGGCCATTTCTCGTCTGGAGGCACTCAGGCGTGCATGGCCACCATATATAGGTCCACTATGGCCACATGGACCTATGGGAGCCAATGGAATCCAAGTCCGCTCGCCGGTTTGGGTTCCGTGGTCGTAGAGCAAATGCCCAAAGTGTCCCTCAATGGCCCCGGGGTGCTCGACTAGGATGTGCGTAGCACCCGAATCGTGGCTCGGTTTGTGAATCTATCAACTCTGGTGGGTCCAGGATGCCGGGTTTCAGCTAGGTGACCCCCCAAAGCATGCCTCGAAGGTCTGGAAGAGGTGCCAATGGGCGATCTGTAGAGTTAGGGTTTTGCTTAGTGAAGGTCATTCCAAATTCACTCAAGGCGGCCATTTCTCATCCGGAGGCCCTTGGGCATGCATGGCCACCGTGGACAGGTCGACTATGGCCACATGGACCTATGGGAGCCGACGGAATCTGAGTCTGCTCGCCGGTTTGGGTTCCGTGGTCAGGGAGCAAATGCCGAAAGTGTCCCTGAATGGCCCCCGGGGTGCCGATTTGGGTTTTGGGCCTTCGAGGCACACTTTGGGGGGTCCCCTAGCTGAAACCCGGCATCCCGGACCCACCGAAGTCGACGGATTCATGAACCGAGCCACATTTTGGGTGCTACGGGAATCCTAGTCGGGCACCTTGGGTCCATTCAGGGACACTTTGGGCATTTGCTCTGCGGCCATGGAACCAAAACCGGTGAGTGGACTTGGATTTCGTTGGCTCCCATAGGTCCACATGGCCATAGTGGGTGCACGCCCAAGGCCCTCTGGACAAGAAATGGCCCCCTTGAGCGAATTTGGAATGGCCTTCACTGAGCAAAACCCTAGCTCCGGGGATGCCCCATTGGCACCGCTTCCGAGCCTTTGAGGCATGCTTTGGGGGGTCCCCTAGCTGAAACCCTAAGGCCATTCTAGTGGTGATAACAAGTTTACTATCTATTGAGTCTGATACTACATCCAGGAGCTGCTCAACAAAATTTGAGATAGAAAGCTCTGTACTTTTAGGATACTGATTCAACCACTCATACAGTTTCTGAGCTTCTCAAGGATCTAATTTTATAATTTCCTTTTGGGTAGATTGAGGCATTCTCGAGGATCTAAATTTATAATTGCCTTCTGGGTAGATTCAGGCATGGAATAATATTTGCTGGCACTTCCAAGCTCCTAAGACCATTTGGTTAGCCATAATATGTGCAACTCCTTTAACGAAAGATAAATTCTGGTGTGGCCGACGACATTTGATACACTAGCCAAATCTATGTTGTTGGAAGAACTTAGATATTTCAACAAAGGAGCATTTTGTAGGTGACTTCAAAATCCCTTCCATTTGTCAACAATAAAAGCTAATGATACCTACAGCCGCCATATTTCCTTTTGTAAACCGCTTGCCCATCGGAAAAGCTAATGTAATAACCCATTTCCCAACTTCTTTCCTCTGCTCAACCCTACACTCATTTTCCACGGGAAACCGCTGCCTCCACATGTAATAACTACATTGTTTTGTCGAAAATTGATCTTCTTCTGCTAACAAATGCAAAATGAAGGATTAATTGTCATTGCTATGAGAAGTTCTAAGGTCAGTTCCTCGTAAAATAGAGATTGTATAAATCCTATTAAGGTCTATATGTTCCAACTGAAACCTCCCTAGACACACTTGCAGGACTCCCTAGAACCAAGTTTTGCCGCACGGTTGAAGTTTTATGCCCCTACAGGTATCCAACGAGTGTCACTGAAGGCCTTTTGGATGCGACACGGAATGAGCCATAGAATGACGACTGTGGCTCCAATCGACAAACCATCAGCTCCATTGGATTTAGGACATCAGGATAGTGCTAGGGGTGCCCCTCTCCTTTGGTCCCATGGTCCTGTTGTCACCTTCTAGGTCCATCTTGGAAACTAGGGTTTTGCTCAGTGAGGGAGTGTGCAATTTTTGCACACGAGGGTCAACATTCAAAAATCCTCCCCCGGGCACTTGTGGCTAGTGTCCCCATCCAGAACCTCCTAAGACACATTTGCAGGACTCGCCGGAACCCGATTTTGCTGCACGGTTGGCATTCTATGCCTCCGGCAAGTATCTAGTAGGTGTCCCTGAAGGCCTTTCGGATGCAAGATAGAGCGAACCATAGAACGACGACCGTGGCTCCAATCAATGAACCATCAACTCCGTTGGATTTAGGACGTCAAGATAGTGGTACGGGTGCCCCTCCCCTCTGGTCCCATGTCCTGGGTGTCACCTTGTAGGTCCATCTTGGAAACTAGGGTTTTGCTTAGTGAGGGAGTGTGCAATTTTTGGACACGGGGGTCAACTTTGCAAAATCCTCCCTCGGGCACTTGTGGCTAGTGTCCCCAACCAGAAACTCCCTAGATACACTTGCAAGACTTGCCGAAACCCGGTTTTGTTTCATGGTTGGAGTTCTATGCCTCCGATAGGTATCCAAGAGGTGTCCCTGAAGGCCTTTCGGATGCGAAATGAAGAGAGCCATAGAACGATGATCGTGGCTCCGATCGATGAACCGTCGACTTTGTTGGATTCAAGATGTCGGGATACTGCTAGGAGTGCCCCTCCCCTTCGGTTCCATGGCCCGGGTGTCACCTTGTAGGTCCATCTTGGAAACTAGGGTTTTGCTCAGTGAGGGAGTGTGCAATTTTTGCACCGAGGGGTCAACTTTGTAAAATCCTCCGCCGGGCACTTGTGGCTAGCGTCCCCATCCAGAACCTCCCTAAACGCACTTGCAGGACTCACCGAAACCTGGTTCTATTGCACGGTTAGATTTCTATGCGTCCAGCAGGTATCGAGCAGGTGTATCTGAAGGCCTTTCAGATGCGAGACAGAGCGAGCCATGGAACAATGACCGTGGCTCTGATCAACAAACCGTCAACTCCATTGGATTTAGGACATCAGGATAGTGCTAGGGGTGCCCCTCCCCTCCATTCCTGTGGCTCAAGTGTCACGTTGTAGATCCATCTTGGAAACTAGGGTTTTGTTGAGTGAGGGAGTGTGCAATTTTTGCAGACGGGGGTCAACTTTGCAAAATCCTCTCCCGAGCACTTGTGGCTATTGGCTAACTGATGAAGGCTGAGATGGCGATGGCGATGGTGATGAAGATGATGATGATGATGATGAAGATTATGATGATGATGGAGACGGTGATGAGGGACCTAGAGATGACTACGATGACGAAGATGGTGATGATGATGAAGATGGTGACGAGGGACCTAGAGATGACAATGATGATGAAGATGGTGATGATGATGAAGATGGTGATGATGGTGAAGGTGTTGATGATGATGGCGATGGTGATGAAGATGATGATGATGATGATGAAGATGATTGAGATTATGATGATGATGTTGATGATGATGAAGATGATGAAGATGATGGATATGGTGATGATGATGGCGATGTTTGTGAGGGACCTAGAGATGACAATGATGATAAAGATGGTGATGATGATGAAGATGAAGATGAAGACATTGATGATGATGGTGATGGTGATGAAGACGATGATGATGATGACAAAGAAGATGATGATTATGATGAAAATGATGATTATGATGGAGATGATTTATCTAAGTGGTTTTCTATAGGAATCAAGCACCAATCTTCAACCATAAATGAGCATGTTTCAAAATAAATTGTTAGGATACATATCTAAGAGTTTAGAAGATCTCTATGAATTTGACCATCAAATTTGCTCAAGGAGATGATGAAGTAGCTCAGGACAATATGGAATTTGTTGCATCACATGAACCACACACATATTCACATAAATCATAACTTAATCATAACTCATGTACATCAAATAAACGATACAAGATAATGATCTCAAATTCCTATCTAACATGAATAACATTGATCATGCATGAATAAACAATCACATGGATATAAATCATAACTTAATCATATCTCAAATATCAAATAAATGATATAAGATAACAATATCAAATAAAATATCTAACATGAATAACTTTGGACATGCATGAATAAACAATCACATCATTACTATACTATGTACTTCAATCAATTAGGCCTTATGGATCCTCTCAGTTTTTTATTGTCTCAAACAACCTCTCATGCTCTACATGAGGTAGTAAGTAGCGTACCTTGTTTGATGACTTCGTTGACATTGTTTGTAGTTGGATTTTTGTACCAATGATCAAGTGCGTAAAGTGATACACCCACGACCCTGGTCTTTAATCCATGTATGTGTATCCATTTCTCTTTGGTCCCTTTCCATCCATTATAAGATATTCCCCTTGAACAACCATTGATCCAGTGGTAAAGGTAATCCCTTCACTATCCGTTAATGATGCGATGAGGGTTTGCTTCCCCTGGATGCATCGTGCCAACCAATACTTCATCCCAATTGCACTGTCTGTCAGGGCGACAACTGCATAGATGTGTCCTGCAAAGATGCATTTTATAGTCATATTCCAACAAGTAGTGGTTTGATAACTTGGATAATTACATATAAACAAGGAGGGAGCCGGGATATGCATGCAAAAATGTTTACCTGGCTGTACTAGATCAGATATATGATCATATTCATTCGAAATAGAGGATTGCCCTTCCTCTAACTGGATTGTTTCAACAACTGCATGTGGGTTCACTGCAAGTGATACATGATCCCATTCATCAACCCAATCCATTGATTTGCATTCATCCCATTCACAACTGCTGCAAGGCCCACAAAAGTAAGCAAGTTTTCGCGTCCATATTTCAAATAAGGGATTGTTTGAGTTTCGAACCGAATGAGATCCACAATTTCCTTGCATAGTACTGCAACTATAAGAACGTGATCGGTCTATATCAACTACATGCGAGAAATTTCTGACAACATGTCCTCTACTTGTTGGTATGTGTTGCTCCATGGTTCGATTTGACATTTTTGCAGAGCACGATTGAACTATGGTTTCTGCATCCCAAATATGAGGGTTTCTCGTGCACCTCATCTCTTCCCTTCGTAGGAAAGTTTTGAGACATGCCCCAGCACCGTCATGCTCTCCCTTTCCATGACCGGTCTCAAAATAGTTCCACACATGCAGCACATCACAAGTCTTGTGAAAAATACTCAACCACTGGAATACACGTGCATTTTTGAACTGGCTTGCACAACCATCTGACCATATCCAATGTCGATCCATCTATATACCTCTCTCCTTCAGTTGATGATAGAAAATTTTGAAGCAATGCTGCACATAATGCAGGTCATGGCACCTATCGTCACTGATGTAGAAGTTTGTCTCTTTCAATATTATCCTCCTGTCATTGCTGCTCTCTGGCGCTTGCCTATGCATGATATGGACCATTATGCTAACTTGGAATGAATGGTAGTATTGACTTTGAATCCCATTCTGTGGCTGTAGGGTGTAGTTTTCAGGAAAGTTCACAACCAACAATATTGTGCCATTGGGAAGGTGTCCCTGCACTGTCTATACTATTCATCCTGCCATCATGCTACATGGACATGCTATACATACTGCTCGGTCTTTTGGAAGAATTCCTTCATGAAATTGCAAATTTGTACCTGGTGCCACAAAACCCAGGGTATTAATGCAACATGACATTTTCAATGTGAATATATATGTACAAATTCAACATGTACAGTATGAAAGTATGTAAACTTAGATTACCTGTGACTTCACCAATGCAATTTTTTTCTTTCCTTCGAACTATCTACTTGATATGTTATGTAATGGAAATTCTGCATTTCTATTGGCATCCTCCAAAATGCATGCTCCGCGGTTTCCTGGATGTAGGGGCTTAATAATGCAAATACACTGCAATTGGAACACATCCCATATAAACATGATCTTTTATAATATTTTTGTCCTTCAGGTCTTGGACACATTATGCTATGTGTAAATTCTCTCGATGCATTCGGTGGTTGTAACGATGGGCAATCCTGCACAATGTTAGTATGCAAATCACAAAATATATGTCTATATGTATCATAAAAGTACTCAAATTATACATCGTATCTACAACATGTATTGCGATCATTGCAAATTTTAATATACCAGGGTTTTCATTTTTCAAAGGACATTTGGCCCAAGTTCAATTGTGTGTGCTCATTCTTGAACCTCTCATAGAGTTCTGTTTGTGCCGTGTCAAGGAAGTGCTTGACATGGGGTTCACCCCACCTAACACCTTTTCTCAACTTTAAAACATCTCTTTGATTCGATGATGGTCTAGTGTTATCATGCCAAAACTTCTACACTAGTTCTTTAATAGCATCAATGAGCTTCATGTCGGAACGAGGTAACCTACCAAGAAAGGCCCAACAATCTTTTTGGCCTAGGGTCTAAAGTTTTTCTCTAATGCAAGAATACTTTTGAAGAGTCTTTCTGTCTACTTTAAATATTTGACATGTGTGTGATAGTAGGCAACGTTGCCTTGTGGATTTGTCTTCAATCGATTCCAATAGTACACGACGGGCCACATTAAAATCTTTTGTACAAGAAGTTTTTTCAATCAAAATAAATGTAGATTGTAGATTTCTAACAACATGATTGTTGACATCTAAGCTTATAACTACCTTTATGCTCAAAATTCTCCTAACATCCACTAGACAATGTGATTTTAACAAATCAAGAAACAATTGACATTTTGTTGCATCGGTTTTGGATTCAAAAAATTCTTTCATTATCTTGCTACAATGGATATCAATAGTGTGTTTGGGCATCTTACCTTCAAGTCCTGAAAATGAACTTTCATCCACATCAATACGTCTGAGATTTCTTCGTCTTCCGCTTGATAGTCGAGGCAAGGGAGTCGGCAAGGAAGTATGAGTCCCATCAACGGCTTGTTGTGGCCCTTCGTTCACAACTTGATCCTGCAAGGGAGTGTGTTCTGCATGTATGTGCTCTTCTTGGGGAGGTTGCCAATTAAGAACTTGTTCAACGTCCATCCCTTCATACTCAACATCAGGAAAGATTTGATTGGCTTCAACCACTTCATCATTTCTTTTGATGGATCTAAGGCACTAGCATTTTGCTTTCTACGGTTTTGCATGTACAACCTAGCCTTTTCTCTTATCTCATGGGCCTTTTCAGGGGGCAGCTCCATCCTTCTAGACTTTCTTTTATTTATATGTATGTTGCCCATATTCAATGTGTTTTAAAAAAAACAAAAATATCACCCCTGTAATAATGAACAATAAAGAAGATATTAAAACTCGATGTGCACATGATTATTAAAGCTCGATGTAGCAATTGATTATGTACAACAACATCTAGTGAGAATGTTTTCATATAATCTTAAAAGCTATTGGGAATTCCCTACATATAATTGCAACGACACCTCTAGGAACTCAGTAGGATGGTATTGGATGGTATTGAATGGTGGTATGGGATGTTAGTAGGAGCAACTTCCCTATGAGGGAAAATAGCCCCAAAAGACTAAGAGTTTTCAATTTTCTAGGTGTTTGTGTGAGTTGTTGTAGTGAAACCATGAGGAATTCAACAAATGTTTGTCTACTAGATGGAAGAATGTGATTATGAAATGTTATTGATGGTGAGGCAAGTAATATTTTTTTATTATCTTCATGAAAGGTTGAAAGCATTGCTTGGTGCATTTTGTAGTTTTTTTTTGGGAAGATGTTTTTATTGTCTATGTTGAAGATTAAGAAAACTAAAATAGATCTGTCATACAATTCATGAGGAAAAACCAAAATAGATGCCATTCAAACAAGTGAATGAATACTAAACCACATTTAACAAGATAAAATTATCACCATACCTCAAGGAGTATGATTTCTCTTTGCCTCAAATGTCAAATGCTCTTTCGATGTGTCCACTATATGTAAGAAGACTTCATGTGTGTCCAAGTAGCATGAGAATTCAATCCAAGGTGCCAAATAGAGTCCAACTATTGTGTATTCACTCGATTGATCCAAATAGAGCCGAAGAAGTGTGTATTCAATCCAAGGAGCCAAAATAGAGCCCAAAATGTCGTGTATTCTATCCAAATGGTCAAGGAAGCACCAAATGGTGTATGAATTCAATCTACCATTTAAATGCTTGTTGGACTATGCATGAAACCAGTGAAGAGAACGCGAAAATGAGGAAAAAATTGTGGGAGAAAGAAAGCGGGTGATTTTCTAAATTTTATCTTCAACAGGGACACGCACGTGCTTATAACGCGCACATGCATCTAGCACATGCACGTCCATTCTAAATGTTGTATTGTTTGGTGGGTAACGTTCAGTGCATTTATTACCCAAGAGATATAAATGTGTCAGGTTATTCCTAGAGCCCCTCCACATAAAGAGGCCTTTAGGACCTCTTCTAACCCATAATACCTATGTGCAGTTAAGTGCTTCTAGGTGTTTAGGGGTATATTTACAAATATGTATTTTAATTTCAATACATTAATTAATTTTGAATTATAAACATATGTATTACATCAAGAATAATGCTTCTAGGTGGATGATGATGATGATGATGAAGACGGTGATGATGACTAATGGAGATGATGATGATGATGATGTTGATGATCATGATCATGACAAATATGCAGCACATCATCCTCATCATCCTCATCATATTCATCATCATCTTCTTCATCATCATCTTCATCATCATCCACAACATGGTCATCATCACCATCTTCATAGTCATCATCATCATCATCATTGTGAGGACAAGGATGATGATGGTGATGATGACGACGATGGTGGATGATGATGAATATGAGTACGATGACGAAGAAGATGATGATGATGATGAAAAATATGATCATCATCAAAATCATCATATTCGTCATCATCATCTTCACTAGTCATCATCATCACCATTGTCATCATATGATCATGGTCACGATCATCACTGTCTTTAGTGATCTTCATCTTCGTCATCGCCATCTTCCACCTAATCATCATCATCATTGACATCTTTGTCATCATCTTCGTATTATCATCATCATCATTGATATCTTCATATCATCATCATCATCATTGACATCTTTGTATCATAATCATCATCATCATTGACATCTTCGTATCATCATCGTTGATGAAGATGATGATGATGATGGTGGTGGATGATGATGAATATGAGTACGATGATGATGATGACTAATTTCAAGATGATGATGATGATGATGATGACTAATTTCGATGATGATGAAGATGATGAGGAATATGCAGCACATCATCATCATCTTCATCATCATCAACAACATGATCATCATCATCAACAATATGATCATCATCAAAATCATCATACTCATCATCATCATCTTCACTAGTCATCATCATCACCATCGTCATCATATGATCATGGTCACGATGATCATCACTGTCTCCGTCATCACTATCTTTAGTCATCTTCATCTTCGTCATCATACTCATCATCGCCATCTTCCTCCTAATCATCATCACCATTGACATCTTCGTCATCATCTTGATATCATCATCATCATCATTGACATCTTCGTATCACCATCATCGACGAAGATGATGATGAATATGGGTACAATGATGATGATGATGATGATAATGATGATGATGATAATGACGATGATGATGATGGTGAAGATGATGAGGAATATGTGGCACATAATCATCATCTTCCTCATCATCAACACCATGATCGTCATCATCAACTTCCTCCTCCTCCTCATCATCATCATCATTGTGAGGATGCGGATGATGATGAGCATAATGAAGATGATGATGACATGATGATGATGATGATGATGATGATGACATGATGATGATGATGATGATGACGATGACGACGATGGATGATGATGAATATGAGTACGATGATGAAGATGATGATGTTCATGACGAATATGATGATGATGATCAGCAGCAAAAACATCATATTCGTCGTCATACTCATCTTCATTAATCATCATCATCATTGTGGGGATGGGGACGATGATGATGACAATGATGATGAAGATGGTGATAATGACTAATGGAGATGATGATGATGTTGATGACGAAGATGATGAAAAATATGCAGCACATCATCTTCATCATCATGATCATCTTCATCATCACCTTCTTTTTCCAACGATCTTCATCATCATCAACACCATGATCATTATCATCAACTTCATCATCACCATCATCATCATCATTGTGAGGACAAGGATGATGATGATGATGATGATGATGATGATGATGATGATGGTGATGGTGATTATGATGACGATGATGGATGATGATGAATATGAGTACGATGATGGAGATGATGATGATGATGACAAAAATGATCATCATCAAAATCATCATATTCGTCATCATCATCTTCATTAGTCATCACCACCACCATCATCATCATCAACATCATCCTCATCATCATCATCGTCGTCATATGATCATGGTCACAATCATCAATGTCTTCGTCATCATAATTTAGTCATCTTCATCTTCGTCATCATACTCGTCATCACCATCTTCCTCATAATCATCATCATCATCGACATCTTCGCCATCATATTCGTATCATCATCATCATCATTGACATATTCATATCATCATCATCATCATTGACATCTTCGTATCATAATCATCATCATCATTGACATCTTCGTATCATCGTCATCGATGAAGATGATGATGAATATGAGTACGATGATGATGATGACTAATACAGAGATGATGATGATGATGATGAAGATGATGAGGAATATGTAGCACATCATCATCATCTTCATCATCATCAACAACATGATCATCATCATCAACTTCCTCATCATGATCATCATCATTGTCATTGTGAGGACGCGGATGATGAAGATGATGATGATATGAGGATGATGATGATGATGATGATGATGATGGTGGATGATGATGAATACAAGTATGATGAATATGATCATCATCATCATCATGACCATCAAAATCATCATATTCGTCATCATCATCGCCATCTTCGTCATCCTCACCACCATCATCATCATCATATGATCATGGTCACGATCATCATTGTCTTCATGATCATCATACTCATCATCACCACCTTTGTCATCATCTTCTTCATTGACATCTTCATCATCATCTTCGTATCGTGATGATGATGATGACGAAGATGTTGTTGATGAGGAAGAGGGTGATGACAAAGATGACGATGATGATGATGATGGTGGTGGTGGATGATTATGAATATGAGTACGATGATGATGATGTTGATGGTCATTGTACTCATCATCAACATCATCATCATCATCTTCATCATCATCAAAATCAATGGTGATGATGAGGATGATAATGATGATGTTGATATGACGTTGACGATCAAGATGATGACCTAGATGTTGATGATGATGAGGAAGAAGAGGGTGGTGACGATGATAATGATCGTGTTGATGATGATGATGACGATGATTATGATGACGACGAAGATGATGATGATGGTGATGGTTATGGTGATGAGGATGAAGAAGATGATGGTGATATAGATGAATATGTTGATTATGATGACGATGGTGATGAAGATGATGATGATGTTGATGAAGAAGATGGTGATGATGAAGAATATGACGATGATGGAGATGGTGATGAGGAAGGGGGAGATGAAAATGATGATGAAGATGTCGATGATGATGGTGATGATGGTGATGATGATGATGATGATCATCATCATCATCATCATCATCTTCATCACCATCATCATCATCATCATCATCCTCATATCATCATCGTCATCATCATCTTCATCACCATCATGATCATCATCCTCATCACCATCATCACCACCATCATCTTCATCATCATCTTCATCATCATCTTTATCACCATTGTCACGATCATCTCATCATCATCATCATCATCATCTTCATCACCATTGTCACCATCATCTCATCATCATCATCATCATCATCAACATGTTCATCATCATTGTCATCTCCCCCTTCCTCATCAACATCTTAATCATCATTGTCATCTCTACCTTCCTCATCAGCATCTCCATCATCATCATCTTCTTCATCATCACATCTTCATCAACTTTATGTATCCCTATGACAAAGGAAATTACATGAACACGTAGGCGCACCTACACGTGCGCGCTTCCATGGATGCATGCGCGCCTCCTTTCACGCACGCGTGTATGAATTCAAATTGTTTTTGGCGCCCTTGCAGGCTTAGAATTAGCTTCGAACTGCACCTTTAGGCTCGGTCTGATTTATATATGACTTGTGGCATAACACATCAAACGCTGCAACTTCTTGTTTTTCATAGCTAGTTTTGCATACGCTCCACAAGTGCACTACAGATGAAATTGCACACACTTGGCGAGCTCTATGTGCAGATTCCAAATATATAATTTTTGAATAGATCTGTTGTTGTTCTCTATTTTTAATTCATTTTAAATTGCACTCATGTCAAATTCGTAAAAAACATAGGTCATTTATTTGGCCTATAACTTTTGATTGGCTTACCTATTTGGAAAACGGAAAAGAACCCACATAAGAGCACGAAAATACCTACAACCTAAAAAAAAAAGTGCATTTTGATAATTTTTAGACCATGATATGGTGGCTCGACAATTGGCCATGTTGTTTTAGGTCTTCACTCACTTCGGTAATTTAAAAAAATATAAAATTGACTTTTAAAATTTTGGAAAAATAGCTCCTCACAATATTTTTCTATTGGCTACGCCTCTACATATTTTTTTTCTCGTAAATTGAAAATTTACATAGCAAATAGGTGGGTCAACAAAAACATGTGCATTATGTTTTAGAAAAAAAATAACATACCAATCTTCGAATAATGACATTTTGGGGTGGTTATACCACTTTTCCATAAATAAAAATTATATATTCCGGAAGGTTGTCCATTTTTCTACGTTTCATCTTCTTACACTAATCGGAAAACATTTTGTAGGTACCTCTAATAATTGATTTTAATGATAATATTTATATTTTTCCAGAATGTCATTGAAACTAACATGTCATAATTGGGTATGATTACCTTACACCAGCCCATAGGCAGCACACCATAGTGATTTTTGAAGAAGCATAGAGCCGTTTTTGAAGAGTCATCCATTGATCTATTTCAGTTGGTTAGATGTTAAAGGATCAGCGTGGGACATCACTGTTGCAACACATGGACATTCACTTGCTTTGCAATAGCCTGTCAAAGATCGAAGGGGCATCCAACATTCCTGTTGCAACACATGAAAGAGCAGAGAATTAATTAAATTCTGAACAGTAAATTTTGGTGCAGTGAAAGATCAAGTTGAATTATATGACCGACTATATTTTCTGTTGGATAAATACAAATGTAGTATTGGTTTTGTAATAGAGTGAAATATAGAGAGAAATGGAAGAAACAGAGAGTGACAATGGTGAGGAAAACAAATTCTGAGTTGAATGAAAATAGAGTTTCAACACTGTACTTTTGTTCCTATATTCCTCTCTATCTTTAGGAGTTCGTAAACTCATGATTGAATGTTTAAATGTTGTTTTTTACTGTAGCATGATAATTATCTAAGCTGGAATGTTTAGTTTTGTTGTAGCAAGTTATATTTCAGAATTTGCTGAAACAAAGTATAAAGATTTTAAATGTGTTTGATTGTTGAAACAGAGTACGCTGAAACAGTTAAGTGTTATGAATGCAGGGGTTATCTAAACATAATTGAAATAGTTGTGTAGTTTACTGTTAGCTGAAACAGTCCTGTAGAATACAGTCAGTTGTTAATGTTTTCTATGACTATGCTGTAGATTGCAGTGAGATGCAACTCAGCAGAGACAGTCCTGTAGGTGAAAATTTGTGAGGTTAGTGATATGTGTGTGTTGCTGAGAATAAGAGCAACGCCCCCCTGCCTTCCCATAGTGGTATCAAAGCTAAGTGTTTATGATTTATGTTAGTTGGTTCTGTGCTCACTTCATGAATGAGTTGTATGATTGTATGTTGAACCTTTTTTAGTTTTGTTTGGAGATATAGTTGTTGAGTTTTACTCTAGCGCCCCCACTTCCTGCTATCTAGAAAGAGCAGAAGTAAGTTACGTCGAGCTCTGTGTTTGTGAGAGCTCACATGCTCTCTTAAGTAAAGGTTGAGCCATCTTTTAGTAGTTGAAGTCTGAATCAAGTGTTTCTTGCATTGGTAAAGCCTGGTTGTGGTTTGTGTAAAGAGAAGAAGGGGTTGTAGCCCGTGGATGATGTTGATTATGTGTTCATGTTCTCTCTGATAGAGGTTGAGAAATTCAAAGGAAGACATTCTTTCTGTAACGCCCCATATTTTGACTAGGCGTGTTTATGAGTTAGACACCTTTCACTTTATTTTCTTATTATCTGTTCGACTCAGCTAGACAGAGTGAACTATATTCTCGGCATGTTAGACATGATGATATGTTGCTATTATGTTTAGGATGTTACTGTGCCCATGCTGATACTACGGTTATGATGTTATGATGTTACCATCCTCATGATGTTATTTGGTGTATGTGGTTACTATGTTGTAGTTATCACGAGATTCTTTTATTTCATAATGACAGTATATGTTTAATAATCGTCCTAGATGAAATGTGATATATATGATGTGGTATTTATCCTGTGATCGATTTAATGATTTTATGTGATGAAATAAATGATGTTGACAATATGGATCAGACGATGATAGAATGGAAATATTGTTATAAATCTATGGCTGCAAAGTACTAATCTGCAGGACACCGGGGCTATGTAATAGTCGGATACCTGATACGAAGTATGGTATAGTACCTATTTTGCAGAGAGCCTTGTTTACCAAAGTTGATGATACGATGACACAAACCAATAATCTCGAGAGCAACAAAGTATGAGTTGATAAGGGCGTAGGCCTAGTATGTTGAGAGGGATGGATGTATTGCCCACCCTATGTTTCTATGATACCCGAGGTCATGGGAGGGCCGTGCTGAGACACGCTCCCCAAGTTGTTGTGATGACGATGGTCGGATGCCTGCTAGGAGAGGTTAGGTCCGCTAGTTAGCCGACGCTACCACTCTCATGTTCTACGTGGCCAGGTCAATATAGCTGACATCCACTTTTGTACTAGCAGAGGAAGGATAGGGAGGATGCGGACGTAGGTTAGGGTGGGGGGGATATGTTAGTTAGTACTGTTGAGGGTTGGGTATCCCTTGATCCTGATTTAGTGGTAGTAGGTGCCTCTTCCTTAAAAAAATAATTGATGGATTAATTATGGTGATTCTGGAAAACATAAATGTTACAACTTAATTGGATAATTATCAATTCCTAATGATGCTGAAATGATTATGATTTATGCATGTTGAATGGGTTAAGTATTTGTGATTGTTTGTATGTATGATTGTTATGTCAGTACAAATCATTGTTTTGCTGAAGTTAATATATATGCATAGGGGAAATGATGTTTTCTTATAGTACGAGTACAGTCTATGCATACGATGGCCACGGATGCACACCTTGTACATGTACATTAGTATTAATGTGATAACTATTGGTTGTGATTGAATTCTAGATAAGACTCAGTCGTGAATTAGTGAAGTCCAAATAATGGTTGTTAATAATGTAAAAATGCATAAATGGATCAGTCTGTTAGTTGTTAATTACATGCATTAGTAACTAATTGTTGGAAATAGTGTTGTGCTTAACATCATTTATGATGCGTTGGGGATACAGTTGTATTTAACATAGTCCCTGTTTAGTTTACACAATTAGCGTTGTTGTTCTAGCATAATTGTCCTTCTCTTTGAACAGTCAAATTATGTTGGTTAGAAGGAATTCAATGTTATGTTTATAACCTTTAAGGTCATAGTGTTATAAAATAATTATCATTAAATATTTTAATATTAATATTACTATTGTTATTAGTATTAGTAAAGTTGTTATTGACATGCATAATCTTATTTGTTATTGTAATCGTTGTCAAATAAACATAGCTTAATGTTTTGCATAATTGGATGAATTTATCACGATTGTTTTATGTGAATAATAAAAAGGAACCAAAATTATTAAAAAAAAACAATTGAAAGTGAGTCATATTATTATATTCCATATTATATTGTTATTTAAACTTTAATTATAAATCAACAACATTTTCGAATCAAGATTTAGTTGAGTAATAAAGACATGAACGTCCTCCATGTGTAAATTCAAGTTTGCATTTATTATATTATCCTATCCGCATTTAAAGATCAAGCGGTGGGATAAATTCGATACAATTTAACTTGTCCCATATGTTTAGATAAGGCGAGTCATGCTTATTTATTTAATTATTTTTTTGAACGATAGGAAATCTACACAAAAGGACAACCTTAATTAGAATTGAATTATTCCACTGCTCGAGAAAAACAAGAAATCTGACAAGCATATTTAAATATTATTTTATCCTTAGAATTGAATTATTCCACTGCTCGAGAAAAACAAGAAATCTGACAATCATATTTAAATATTATTTTATCCTTAGAATTGAATTATTCCACTGCTCGAGAAAAACAAGAAATCTGACAATCATATTTAAATATTATTTTATCCTTGATGAGTGTGATGGTATTAATGGTTTAAGAATCCAAAAAAAAAACCTGGAGGGCTAAGGCGGTGGAGTGAGAATGAAGTTTGGAGGAGGAAAATGGATTTATAAAGCAATGGTTCACGAAGATGAGGGGGGTTGGTTTTGGGGAGAAGAAAACTTAGTATTTTGATGAAAAGGAGGAATGCCGAGGAGGGGGATAACTCGAAGCTTTGAGGAGGTGGGAAACTCAAAAGAATGAGGTGGGGTTAACTCTTGAACTATGGAAAGGTACTAAGGAAGGATGCTGTCGGGATTATTGGTTTGTGGGCTCGGGGGCTAGGAAACCCGTAGGTTTCCTAGGGCCAGCATGATAAGAGCTGGTCGGCAGGGTGGATCATCTATTTTTGGTTACTAAGGCTTGGACCAAAGGAGCTACGAAGTGGATAGGGGCAATCTACAACCTACATCGGTCTAGGTATTCTACTGGTAGTTAGAAAAATGATTTATATTTCAAAATACTGAGTATTATGCAAGAAATCACAATTATATGTATGTTGTTAAAATTACTATATGTAGGTGCACTGTATGCTGCTAGACATTCTTCTAATCACTAAAATTATGCAGAAAATTAGCATAACGAAAGCATAATGATACTTATTTATTATTTTGATAAAAAGAAGGAAAAACAACTGCTAGGAGCTGGTTACAAAACTTGATTTCAAAATCTAGAACTTCAGTGCCCTTCCGGTTAGAGGGGCACTGCACTTGGTATCAGAGCTTAAGGCTCGAACACTTAGACCTTTAGGGCCTGCACATACCTAAACTACCTCGACTTTTCACCATGTTAAAGCCTACAATAACTTAGAACCACTTAGAACATGAACCTTCATAGAAATACCTGCACGAACACAAACACCATTAGAAAGTTGGATATGTTAGAAAAACTGCATATATGTAAATATATGTGTGTTTGTATTTCAAAATAGATACATATTGCAAATATATTTAAGAAATTAAAAACATTTTGTCATCAAAATCGATTACTCATTAGGAATGAAATTTAATCTCTAGCAATGTTCTTGGGATAAAAATATTTACATAATATAACAAAGTGAATCCAATCACACCAGTTTTAATGGGAAAAAAAAAAAAATAGTACAATTATTTGCAGGTTGAAGCAAGATAAAAGATACAAATTGTATATATAAAGTTTTAGTGTTATTTTCTAGCGTGAGCTATGTTAATGTAAGTCAACTGGAATGCACAGCCATAGTGAGTCTTACCCACTTAACTTACAGCCATGGTGAGACTCCCAGGTACCTGTAGAACCACAATAGGATTAACATTTAGAAAATCAATAAATATTTATATTTTCATTCTTTTTTTCTAAATAACTATTGATTGCACATACAAATATATAAGCATATAGTAGTAGAGTTGGAATTCTGTAAATTTTTATAAGAAAACAAACACAAATTTCATATTTAGCATAAGAAATAAAAAAAGTAATTTCCACAAGCTGATGATGTTACAGAGAATAATAGAGAATTCCTAGATGTTACAGAGGATAACTAGAGAATTCCTATGTTGGCATTCTAACTTGAACATAGGAATAACCAATCTTGTAAAAGTTAAAGTTATGAAGTGTAGGTTATAGTTGTTACAATTACAGTATGAAGCAAACAATGTTCAAATGGTAAATCTATTTTATTGACTCATTTCGCAAAGAAATTTTACAGAAGGTTGGGATAGGGCATTAATTTTTCATAAAAATAGGAAAACAAATAGTAATTACGGCCTCTATTCATTGGTTTATTCCAGAACCAAATGGGCTCAGCCAGGAATAAAAACATAAAATGTAAGGATTGGCAGGCATGGCACTACAATAGACCCCAAAATAGTGACATGAGCTTCAATCTTCCACATACAATAAAATTTTTACCTAAAATTTATACCCTAGAAAAGAAAAACAACCAAAGATTGAATCCAATCCCATAAAATAAAGATCGAAATACTGGTAAACATGCGACTAGCGTGAATACCAGACAAATTACATTAGTAAAAGTGGATATAAAAAAAAAAGGGGGAGAAAAAAAAAAAAGGAAAAGTGAGAAACGCAACTCAGAACTCAGCTCGAGTGCATCAAGAGGTGGCCCTAAGTAGCTTTCCCGCCTTACTCGGGGAACAAACTCAGCACTGAACCTGGTATCCCTCCTTCCTCTCAGCTGCGACTCGGTTGTTCGAAATAAACCCAACCTTGATGTTGCTACCGGTACTGCTTTAGGGTATGGAACACCTGGCTCATATGTAGGAGATGGATAAGATGGATATATATATATATATATACTGATGGATCAACCGGATCAACCAATGCTTCACATCCGACTGGTCAAACATAAAAAGCTGAGCCAACTGCTTCATTGATAGCAACTGCGTATGCTCATCCCTTATTACATTACATGAAGGATTAGTTGTGTCCTCCTGATCTCTAAATTAATTTTATTTCCCAACATGAACAGATGAGCCTCGCTTCAAATAAAATGGAATGGGCAACGTTTAGGCCATTATTGTGCTTACAAAATATGTCAAAATATATATATATATAGAAACCAAAATTCAAGATGCTGATCATGATTCCCCAAAGCTAAAAATAATGGGATATTTGGTGCATTTCAAGACAAATCTCCTAAAACACTAAAATAAATACAGAACTTGGAAAGCAGAAGAAACAAGGGGGAACCGGAGAAGCAATCCTGGAGTTGGTTTAGCAACATTAGGTATAGGCTGTAGGTACTGATGATAAGGCAAAAACCCATAAGGAAATTTTAATAGCCTTGACGTTAGCCTACAAACAGCGTATTTCTTCCACAAACAACCTCTCACCTCCTGATCCCCGACCCACACCAAGTCGGTACCGAAGAACAACAAAAAAAAACTCTGCACCTAAGTTCACGACTCATCCACTTATCCTTAACCTTCAATCCAGACACGTTTCCGGATGGAAGGCTGTGCTTCACCTACTTTTCTTTAGCACCAAGCTCTCTTCTGGACCTTCCCTTCCATTGATAGCAATGTGTCTATTGGCCTGCACAATCGTAATCTGCACAGATAATAATTTCTAGACGGTATAGCCGAGGGACTTTAAGCTTGTGAGATAACCAAACTGTGATGCAATTTTTAAATATTTATGACTTGAATTGAACATTTTAAACTCAGGATGGGTTTTAAGTTTTAGCTAGGAAAACTTTAATAACTCTACATGTAGGCGAGGCAATAAGTTTTGGTACAACTGTTTTATAATGCTTTTGTGGTACTGCTGTTTTTACATAAATCTTAGAGCATGTCGACCAGATGTGAAAGCTTCTTTGTTTCAAAAAAAAAAACTGTCCCTTTGCCTCGCTGGTGCAGAACTGAAATCGCATACACAGTTACTAGACCAATGACATTTGGATATTTCTGTTATCAATACACAGACTAATATCTCAGATACTATGTCACCTAACACGAGCACTTTCCACAAAACCTCTTCAACCTGAATATTCTGGACTTCCCTAGAATTCACTAGAGTATAACCAGATCCTCCCTAAAAAAAGAAAAAAGAAAAAAAGAAAATATCGGACAAGTCCAGTCTAATTTAAATATTACTTCTGCAAAAAGAACAATACGAGGCCAAAAAAAAAAAAAAACAGATATTGGGACTGTAAATAGTTATGTAAATAAAAATGATTTCTTTCATTTACCTTCAAAGCTGCACCTGACCAAGCTCGCTGAATCTTCGATGAATACCGAAATCCCCTCTTGGTCATGTGGGCATGTATGAGTTTGCCTTCTGATAGGGATTTATTGGCAACACAGCCCTGCAAGATACATTTCCCTCCAGTAAGCATTCCCGTTTAGTGAAGTGTCGGGATAATTGTAGGTCCAGGGACAACCATAAACTTGGATAACCATAAAGTTTCAATATCAATATAATAAAACTATAGGTCTCAGCTCAGGATAAAACCAGATCAAATCATAGATCTAGGTTACGGGGATAACCATGGAGTCTCGGTAAGATAATAGTGAAATAGATCTCGGTAGGGAAGCTCTTCAGATGGGTTATCTCTCACTCTCTCCACTGCCTGCTTCATGGCCAAGGATATAATGCCTCCCCCCGTAAGATGGGTCATTGTTTGTTGGGAACGCTTTTCTGAGAGAGGCGGGCGTTACCTACTACCACATATTACGGGAGAGGCGGTACAACTGATACATCTACCAATACCATGCACCCTTCATTACCAGCGCACGACCCAATATGAAACAATCTATTGTACCCATCGAGGAGGTCTAATCCGTCAGATATTGAGAAGAACTGTTCTGTTAATGGCGATTGTTGTAGAATTTCTATGGTGGAGCCACGGCGTTAGCCGTGCCAACGATATTGTTTTCTTCTCTAGATTCCTTAGTGACTGTAACATTGCCACGGGCGTGGATTTGCATAAAGATAATTGCAGGTTCTTGGCATCTTGGCCAATGAAGAATGTAGATCTCGTGTTCAGCTTATTCAATAGAACGCAGGTCTGTATATTTTTAGTTGTTTTCATAAACACTTCGGCTACCATGAAGCCTGGATACACTCTATAAACCTAGACATGCATTAAACCTCATGAGAGAAATTTAATCATTTACCACTGCAGATGAATCGAAAGAACAACCTACCAACTGCCCAACTGATATCGTAATCCCAGCGCTTGAGCTTTTCGATTTGCTCTTCATGTGTCAATCCTCATGACCATGCTTGTAACGCAAAACAAAACCCAGTAAAGCAAAAGAAGAAATGAGAGTTCACGCGCGCGCGAGGTAGGTGGAGACTTCATATAAAGAAGATCGCCTTCAGCTGGGGCTCCTCGCCAGAGTCCACCTCGTAGCATGCACACCGGCACATGGCAAGCATGCAGGAGACCCTCACGTGGGCGCCCTTGAACCTTAGGCTTCCATGGAGGTGAAGGGATGGGGATCCCGAGGCAAGTCACGGACGCGTGGGAGAGAAGGGCTGCATGCCGTGTGGAGAGAGCCACTTGCTAGCTAGGGTTTAGGCTAGGGTTAGGTTAATATTCTTTAAAAAAAATAATAATAATAAAAACAAATGTTTAAAATTATTATTATAAAATGTTTAAAAATTCAAAATTATAGTTTCCATTAAGTCTCAAAATGAACAGAGATTTTTTTGAAATTAAAAAAATAATAATTAAAAATAAAAATGATGATAATTTTAATTTAAAAATAAAAATAAAAAAAGAGATAATTGAGGTTGATTAAATGTTTGATTAATGTCTAAATTAATGATATATCAGATTTTAATTAATGATGAAATGTGTTTATTTAAATTTAAATTTTAAGTTTAAATTGAACTAGAATGTGAAATAAAGATATTGATAGTGGAATTTAATGTATGGGTTTAATATATAGACTAGATCAAACATTAAATTATTTATTTGAAACTTAGAAAAGCCCTGTCGAGACTTCAACATATAGTCGAAGAGACGAAACAAACACATAACCTGAAAACAAGGAACCGCTGAAACGAGCATGGCGAGCTGAATGCTAAGACGCTAATCTCACCACATGACAAAATTGTTAATGAAAACGACCTTAGAATTTAACATGCCAATCCTAACAATCTGTTGTTTCATGATGAAGTTATTCCTTACACGTAAGTATGAGGGTATGCATATCTAGATTTTAATTATGCATGTATATAAATAGATCTAAAGGAAGAAATTTGTAACACATCACCATATTAGAAATGGAAATTTCAAGGATTAATTCAATGAATATAGAGAAATATTAGTCTTTTGAAATATGGAAAATTGCCCGTAGAAACCTTACAATATAATATAGTAACGATGTGAAGTAATTATTAAAATTATTTGATATTATCTTGATTATATAATATTAATATTATAAGGTTAATATGATATTGATAAGTATAAAGTGATACCATACTATTGTTTATAAATTACATTAAATTAGCGAAGTTGTTATTTCCTTGCTACCTTAAAAACAACCTGATGAGGAAGTTGGTATGTCCTAGAGACTTCATATTGGCCTGGAAGATCATAGGTTGTTATAGGATGATACCTGAGCGATAGAGAAATGAGGGTCAATGATGAATTAATATTGCCCAACGAGACACTATCGGGAAATGGGATTTGGGTATGATGTATTTTGCCACATTGTGTGCAAATAGCCATGTGACAGTATAGTAAGTGGAAAGAGTTTGTGCGAACTAAGTAGGTGTGTGAAAGGTGTAGAGGCTATATGTCGCTAGTCTTGCTTATGAAAAATTGGCATGTTTTGAAGGAAAATATTATTGGGAAACAACTAGGATTTAAAAATTACAAAGCGAACAAGCAATACAATATAAAAAGTATGGACATGGGTGGGGAACTAATAAGTTAGCCTCAGTAAGCATATACGAGGTTAAGAGAAGCAATGATAATAAATGGAATAATGATGGAGGAAAAATAGTAACCGATGTGCATCACAATAATAAAGTTACGATGTTTAAACCCCTATTATAGGATGGAGGAAATCAATCGTCACCTCAAAGAAAAAAAAAAAGAAAAAAAAAAAAGAAAAAAGGAAAAATAATAATAATATTTCTTTACAGAGAGTTAAGAAAGTAAGAATTATAACATTATGAAGAAAGGAAAATATGTCTCCATTGACATCAACATCTCGCAAAATAGGAACAAGGCTTGATGCCACATAAATAGGTTGGATTCACATTAGTATCATATGAAGTAGTCATAATGCATAATGTGTGTAAGTATCAATAAGATCCATGTAGATTAATAAGCGTATGTATAGGAAACTTAGATTACGAGAACAAATTAGCTATAAATTTATTGGAAGTAATGGTTCCCCTTCCAATAATATCGCATATAAAAGAAGAGAACAATAAACAAAGTTGGTAACATTTTCATTCTGATAAGATATTGTCACAAAAACCTTGTAAACAATGATAGTTCTCCTAAGTTAATTAATGTTATATTACTTTTGGTTATCATAGATACAAATTGCTTATTTCCGCTAGGGTAATAATAATGTGTGGCATTAGGATTTGTTAATGTGGATATTCTTTCCCTACAAGAGATATGATAACCTTAATGATTACTTCATGCTAAATACATGTGTGTGATGAAAACGTAGTAGTATGACGAGTAAACCTCACTTGATGGTATAACCAAAGGGATATTTTTAAAAAGGGTAAGGAGAACAAAGCCAAGGAGGATAGCACCTGATTATAACCTTTAATAATTCTAAATATAATATTGAGATTCTACAGAAGGATGAATCTAAAGGTCTCTTTAATTATTAGAATACATATTACGGTATTAAAGATATAGAAACATAAGATAATATCGGCATAGTTGGTCATGTCAAAGCTAAGTAGGACAAGTATGGCCAACACCTTCTACTTGCAAGAATGAAGAGGTTAGGCATCAAGATTTTCCCTGCATTATTATGACCATAACTTCGGGACGAAGTTTCCTGAAGGGTGGGTGTTTGTAACGCCCCATATTTTGACTAGGCGTGTTTATGAGTTAGACACCTTTCACTTTATTTTCTTATTATCTGTTCGACTCAGCTAGACAGAGTGAACTATATTCTCGGCATATTAGACATGATGATATGTTGCTATTATGTTTAGGATGTTACTCTGCCCATGCTGATACTACGGTTATGATGTTATGATGTTACCATCCTCATGATGTTATTTGGTGTATGTGGTTACTATGTTGTAGTTATCACGAGATTCTTTTATTTCATAATGACAGTATATGTTTAATAATCGTCCTGGATGAAATGTGATATATATGATGTGGTATTTATGCTATGATCGATTTAATGATTTTATGTGATGAAATAAATGATGTTGACAATATGGATCAGACGATGATAGAATGGAAATATTGTTATAAATCTATGGCTGCAAAGTACGAATCTGCAGGACACCGGGGCTATGTAATAGTCGGATACCTGATACGAAGTATGGTATAGTACCTATTTTGTAGAGAGCCTTGTTTACCAAAGTTGATGATACGATGACACAAACCAATAATCTCGAGAGCAACAAAGTATGAGTTGATAAGGGCGTAGGCCTAGTATGTTGAGAGGGATGGATGTATTGCCTACCCTATGTTTCTATGATACCCGAGGTCGTGGGAGGGCCGTGCTGAGACACGCTCCGCAAGTTGTTGTGATGACGATGGTCGGATGCCTGCTAGGAGAGGTTAGGTCCGCTAGTTAGCCGACGCTACCACTCTCATGTTCTACGTGGCCAGGTCAGTATAGCTGACATCCACTTTTGTACTAGCAGAGGAAGGATAGGGAGGATGCGGACGTAGGTTAGGGTGGGGGGATATGTTAGTTAGTACTGTTGAGGGTTGGGTATCCCTTGATCCTGATTTAGTGGTAGTAGGTGCCTCTTCCTTAAAAAAATAATTGATGGATTAATTATGGTGATTCTGGAAAACATAAATGTTACAACTTAATTGGATAATTATCAATTCCTAATGATGCTGAAATGATTATGATTTATGCATGTTGAATGGGTTAAGTATTTGTGATTGTTTGTATGTATGATTGTTATGTCAGTACAAATCATTATTTTGCTGAAGTTAATATATATGCATAGGGGAAATGATGTTTTCTTATAGTACGAGTACAGTCTATGCATACGCTGGCCACGGATGCACACCTTGTACATGTACATTAGTATTAATGTGATAACTATTGGTTGTGATTGAATTCTAGATAAGACTCAGTCGTGAATTAGTGAAGTCCAAATAATGGTTGTTAATAATGTAAAAATGCATAAATGGATCAGTCTGTTAGTTGTTAATTACATGCATTAGTAACTAATTGTTGGAAATAGTGTTGTGCTTAACATCATTTATGATGCGTTGGGGATACAGTTGTATTTAACATAGTCCCTGTTTAGTTTACACAATTAGCGTTGTTGTTCTAGCATAATTGTCCTTCTCTTTGAACAGTCAAATTATGTTGGTTAGAAGGAATTCAATGTTATGTTTATAACCTTTAAGGTCATAGTGTTATAAAATAATTATCATTAAATATTTTAATATTAATATTACTATTGTTATTAGTATTAGTAAAGTTGTTATTGACATGCATAATCTTATTTGTTATTGTAATCATTGTCAAATAAACATAGCTTAATGTTTTGCATAATTGGATGAATTTATCACGATTGTTTTATGTGAATAATAAAAAGGAACCAAAATTATTAAAAAAAAACAATTGAAAGTGAGTCATATTATTATATTCCATATTATATTGTTATTTAAACTTTAATTATAAATCAAACAACATTTTCGAATCAAGATTTAGTTGAGTAATAAAGACATGAACGTCCTCCATGTGTAAATTCAAGTTTGCATTTATTATATTATCCTATCCGCATTTAAAGATCAAGCGGTGGGATAAATTTGATACAATTTAACTTGTCCCATATGTTTAGATAAGGCAAGTCATGCTTATTTATTTAATTATTTTTTTGAACGATAGGAAATCTACACAAAAGGACAACCTTAATTAGAATTGAATTATTCCACTGCTCGAGAAAAACAAGAAATCTGACAAGCATATTTAAATATTATTTTATCCTTAGAATTGAATTATTCCACTGCTCGAGAAAAACAAGAAATCTGACAATCATATTTAAATATTATTTTATCCTTAGAATTGAATTATTCCACTGCTCGAGAAAAACAAGAAATCTGACAATCATATTTAAATATTATTTTATCCTTGATGAGTGTGATGGTATTAATGGTTTAAGAATCCAAAAAAAAAACCTGGAGGGCTAAGGCGGTGGAGTGAGAATGAAGTTTGGAGGAGGAAAATGGATTTATAAAGCAATGGTTCACGAAGATGAGGGGGGTTGGTTTCTGGGAGAAGAAAACTTAGTATTTTGATGAAAAGGAGGAATGCGGAGGAGGGGGATAACTCGAATCTTTGAGGAGGTGGGAAACTCAAAAGAACGAGGTGGGGTTAACTCTTGAACTATGGAAAGGTACTAAGGAAGGATGCTGTCGGGATTATTGGTTTGTGGGCTCGGGGGCTAGGAAACCCGTCGGTTTCCTAGGGCCAGCATGATAAGAGCTGGTCGGCAGGGTGGATCATCTATTTTTGGTTACTAAGGCTTGGACCAAAGGAGCTACGAAGTGGATAGGGGCAATCTACAACCTACATCGGTCCAGGTATTCTACTGGTAGTTAGAAAAATGATTTATATTTCAAAATACTGAGTATTATGCAAGAAATCACAATTATATGTATGTTGTTAAAATTACTATATGTAGGTGCACTGTATGCTGCTAGACATTCTTCTAATCACTAAAATTATGCATAAAATTAGCATAACGAAAGCATAATGATACTTATTTATTATTTTGATAAAAAGAAGGAAAAACAACTGCTAGGAGCTGGTTACAAAACTTGATTTCAAAATCTAGAACTTCAGTGCACTTCCGGTTAGAGGGGCACTGCACTTTCTGGTTGAGATCTCCCATATAGTTTAATAGTAGAGTAGTTTGATTCCCACTGTTTGGAAAAGTTTGTTTGGTTTGAGTTGAATCCCTTATGAGTGAAAGAGGATTAAGAGGATGTATCCAAGTGAAAGAAATTTAAATTCTGTGCAAGTAGTTATTTGAAGACAAAGAAATGGGGAAAAGAAGAAGGATTAAACGAATGAAGAATAATATTGTGAATGCAAAAGAAGTTGGTTTTTCCATAGCAGAGATATTAGGAGAAGCCACCAAGGAACCTGCTGAAGCAGAGGAATTTCAAGAGAAGGCAGAGGATACTGAAGCAAATGAAGTTCAAGACAAGTCAAGGGATGCATGGAGCAACATCTATTATCCACCTCCATATTTCTCACGTATAACTTATGAATGTCGGTTAGTTAATATGAATTTTTTTTTGCATGATAGAGGTTTATTGTATTTTGTTGAGAGTGGAGTTAAGAAAACCCAGGATGAGGCAAAGGATACATTTTCCTTGTACTACATCCAGCAAGCTCTGGATGATGATATTTTTTATGTAATTACTGAAGCAAACACAACTAGAGAAGCCTCGGAAAGTTTGAAGAGAAAGTTTGATGTAAGGGGGAGATATATGGCTGAGTCACAACCTGTTAACATGTCAACAGACAAATTTGCAGAAGGTGCAGAAGATAGTCAAATTATTTATGAATCTCACAGTTGTGTTGATATATCAAATGATGAAAATGATGTTGAAACTAAAGATAAATATGATGTTGATGTATCTTGTGTAGCAGCAGTAGAATTTGAAGAAGTTGAAATTTTTATTGATAAAGATGTTGATGTAGATGTCACAGAAGTGATTTGTGAAAATGATGTAATGGTGAACATGCTAAATGTTGATAAAGATGATAAATTCCTCAAGTGTGAGGACAACAAAAAAGAATTTGTGCAAGAAGAGTCCTTGAAGGACACGCCTATGAAGGTATTTAATTTTTGTATTGAATCTAATGATTGTGGACATGTAGGTACAATGAATCAAGAAGACAAATCTGGAGATGTTGTAGAAGTCAAAAGCCAAGTTGGGCTTGAAATAATTTAAAGTAGTCATGCTATAGAAAATGAAGTGTTGCACTCATCCATTTGGTGCACACAAGGAAGATAATAAAGTTGCTGGTGAAAAAACAATTATGAAAATGGTGTATCTACTGATGGAAAAAGTGTTGGTGATATTTTTGAAGAAGAATCTATAGCGATATTAAATGGTGTAGATAAGGACATAAAAGAGAATAAGATGTTTTCTAATAATTTGTTTATTAGTTATTGTGTAGGTACAAAGGAAGACAATGATGAAGTCTTGGCTTGTAAGTCAAATATTGAAGGTGGAGTAATTGCCAGTGTAGTAGTTCGTTCTTTGAATATTCCAGCGATGTCTATTGCTGATGACAACGAGGAAGAAGGTGCCAATGAAGCAACCAATATCTGTGAAATTGCTCATGGGGAAGTAATGTTCAATGATGATCATGATGATAAAATGAAGACTTCCATATCAGCAGTATGTGAAGCAACATTAGAAGTTAAGAAAGATAAAGTGCACCATGTTGAAGTGCTTGAACCAGTTTATGAGTTTTTTGAAAATATTGATGATTTTAATTTTTGTTGATGAATTTGATAAGATTGTTGAAGAATGCATAGAAGTTGCAGCGATTGAAGCAAAAGGAATCTATAATGATGTTGAAAATAAAAAGGTTGATGATTTAGTGATTGCAGAAGCAGTGATAGAAAAAGAGTTGCATATTGATAACACTCAAGAAGTTGTATGTTTTGCTGCAGACACAGCAACTGAAATAAAGAATGATGTCCTTGATGAAGGATTGAAATTTTTTGAAGAATGGCTTGAAAAGCCAAGATATGATGATAAAGAAGTTAGTCTTGTTGTACAAGCAAAGATGGAGAATGTTGATTGCCTTGTTGTAGCAGCAAAGGCAAATTTGAATGAAGAGATAATGACAACTCTCAGAGAAATGAAAAATGAAAAGAACTAATATGGTTCATAGTATGATAATTTATATAATGTTGACAAAATGTTTGAATGTGCAGATGAGAAACCAATCGAAGATGAAGAAGAATCATTTGAAGATGATGATGAGTTTTATTTGAGTGAAGAAGATTACAGTGAAGATGGATTGGTTGAAGAATCAATCGAAAAGGTATTCATGTCATGGAGTCCTGAAGAAATAAGGCATTATTATCAGTTAATCTGTTTACATAATGATATTGAACAGATTACTCTTGTTGAAGTCAAAGATGGCTTGCCGGATCTTTGTATGCCCACGTTACAGTATTTAAAGAAGAATATTTGGATTGAAGTTCTTGGCATAAAGGACATTAAAAATTTGAATGATGGTAAACAAGTTGAAGAACGTGTTGCAGCTGAAGCTGATCATAATGGATTTGTGGAATCAAAGAAAACATTGAAGAAAAAGAAGAAAGTGAAGATGAAGAATCAAATGTATTATTGGTATAAAGTTTGGCGTTCTAAGCCAAGTAATGATGAAGTTGAAGCTGAGAGTATTGTAATAAAAACTATGAATGATGATTGGTTTGCAAAATCCAAGAAGGTTGATAGAAATGGTATTGGTGTTGAAGTAAAGGATGAAATATTATTTTTTGAACAGCCAGCTGAATCTGAGAAGGACAAGTATTGTGGAGCTACAAGGCAAAAGAAGTCCATATTAATAAGATATAAAGTCAAGCTGAAGAGATGGCTGAAGCAACAAGTGAAGCACGAGCTGAAAAAGATCTAGGTGAAGATGAAGATAAAATAGAAAACAAAGTTTACAGATTTCAAAGTTTGGAGTCGAAAGAAAAATAAATGCTCATGAAAGAGTTGAAGAAAAGCAACACTAGTATGTTGCAACAAAGAATGTGAAACAAACTTTTGAGTTGTTTTGGTATTGATGTAAGCCTTGCTGAGACTTAGACCAGCATACATTATAGTTGTTTTTGTTATGATTGTAAAGTTATAGTTGTTTGTGTTTGATGTATCTTAGGTGAAGTAATTAAGGGGGAGTATGTTGGCAGCCGTTAATTCCTTCACCGCCACATTCTGGAAAATACAACCACCGCCCTGATGAGTGACCGCCATAAAGCTGAAAAGCCAAACCACCCCCACACCATTTTGATTAGGTCTTGTTGTCATAGTTTTGTATGGGCAGCACACCACAGTGATTTCTGAAGAAGCAAAGAGCCATTTTTGAAGAGTCATTCACTGATCTGTTTGAGTTGGTCAGATCTTAAAGGAGCAGCATGGGACATCACCGTTGCAACACAGGGACATTCACTTGCTTTGCTACAGCCTATCAAAGATCGAAGGGGCATCCAACATTCCTGTTGTAGCACATGAAAGGGCAGAGAATTAATTAAATTTTGAACAATAAATTTTGGTGCAGCAAAAGGTCAAGTTGAATTATATGACCGACTATATTTTCTATTGTATAAATACCGATGTAGTATTGGTTTTGTAATAGAGTGAAATATAGAGATAAATGGAGAGTGACAATGGTGAGGAAAACAAATTCTGAGTTGAATGAAAACAGAGTTTCAACTCTGTACTTTTGATCCTATATTCCTCTCTGTCTTTAGGAGTTCGTAAACTCATGATTGAATGTTTAAATGTTGTTTTTTGCTATAGCATAATAATTATCTGCGCTGGAATGTTTAGTTTTGCTGTAGCAAGTTAGATTTCAGAATTTGCTGAAACAGAGTATAGAGATGTTATATGTGTTTGATTGTTGAAAGAGAGTATGCTGAAAGAGTCAAGTGTTATGAATGCAGGGGTTATCTAAACATAGCTGAAACAATCTTGTAGTTTATTGTTAGCTGAAATAGTCCTGTAGAATACAGTCAGATGTTAATGATTGCTATGACTGTGCTGAATATTACAGTCAGCTGTGATTGTGTTGTAGATTGCAGTCAGTTGCAATTCAGTAGAGATAGTCCTGTAGGTGAAAATTTGTGAGCTTAGTGATATGTGTGTGTTGCTGAGAATAAGAGCACCACCCTCATGCCTTCCCACAGTATAGAGGTGTTTACTTGTTCTAGGTTCAAGATCAACTTTATTTCATGGTTCAAGGTCAAATTTCTTTCTTTCATAAATGAGTAAGGGAAAAGAAAAAATATACAAGCACTATATGAATCCGAGACATATTTTCTTTGAAGTGTGGGATAAAGTCATTAATAAATTTTTGGTTGATGAGAATATATATCATTTATGTCAACACGAGATTATTTTCTTTGGAAGTATGGGGTAAAGTTAGTAATAAACTTTTGCATGATGAGAAATATATATCATTCCAGCCAATATCGTTTCCTTGTGTCTTTGTCTACGATATGTTTCTGGATGACCCATTAAATAGCACTACAAATGATTCTAAGCTAAAAATAAATCTCATCGACTTATTCCATTCTTAACATAATTATAAAATTACAAAAAGTTTGTTAAATAATTCCGATTTTACATTGTAATAACCTAAAATTATATATAATTTTATGAACATTAAGCTAAAATTATATGTAATTTTACCAACATTACTTTATTATCTATCAACATTACACATGATATGAGTTTTGCACATCTTTTCGGACCTCAATAACATTACCTAGTTTTCCTTTACTATGAAAGTCTTTAAAATAAGGTTGAATTTTATTAGGTTTCAAAGCTTAAAATGATTTATATTTCAATTTAGTTGAATTTTTGTTATTTTTAAAAGTGTAGAATATTTCTATCGACAAACTTTTTATAGGATCTGATATATATTTATTTTAATTTCGAATGTCCTGCTTTATTTTCATTTTCACATGGCAAAGTTGACATATTTTTATATGCTGACCGTACCATGTGCGCTTCGGGCCGACAAATATGGTCAAGTATCGATAAAAAAATTCAGAGCACTTCTTGCGATGTTATAGAAATGAAGAGACTGCTCTTCATACCGTCTGAAGAAAAATTAACTGTCGGTCCTGACTTGTTAATCACTGAACATGTATTTGCTGGAGCAGTAATAATTCCATGAATATATGCGATGAAGTGATCCATTTTAACAGCGATCATTGATCATGAAAGGGTTGAAGCTTTAAGGATTTCACAGCCAGTTTCATAATAGTGCTTTTCTTGGTCGAAATGCCTACGCGGCATGCAATGACAATACAATCATTCCTTCTATCATGTATTTCAGTGGCCATTAATTACTTGCACTATAATTCTTTCTTCCTTCAGGCAAACTCATTCACCCACAAATCGAGAAAAGTCAACGAGACAGGCAATTAGTCTGTTCAACAGGCTGGGGCTGCCAGGCTGCCAGCAGCTGCAACGAAACAGTGGATTCTGCCGACGGGAAGAACATAAGTCCTGAACAGTTCTTACAAAAAATTGTTAAAATAAATCTCATCGACCAATTTGAATTCTCGTTTCTACTCAAAACATTGGTAATCTTTGATTTGGAGGAGTAGACGGGGCCAAAGTGCATTAGTCCTCATCTAGGGCGAAATCAATCATGTTCCTCTCACAGATATCGGAGACTTAAGTAAGAGAATTTATCGTCGTTTGTATTGCTTGTATTTTGACATCGCTGCACTGTAATATTGTATAGATATCTACATTATAATTGCTGTGTTGACAAAATCTTAATAGACGTCAGAAACCAAGTCCAGATGTTGAATACAAGGGGTTTTGGGCTAGGCCATATTTGTTAACAATAGCGACGGAATGGAGAATAAGGTGTGCTGTTTGCTAAACCCAGTCACGATTAGAGCTTGAACGAGCTAGTGCTATGGCCCACCATGTTAATATTGCTCACCGCCCAATTGGTCATTTACATCTCCAAGGTGCCCTTCCTTGCTCTCTGAAGGCTATAAATACATGTTTAGATTGCCAATTCTATAATTCATATTGTCCTCTACCGTCCATGCCAATTCCTTGAGATGCAGCAGTTTGGCACGATCCGATGCGCATTTAGGTATTATTATGAATACAAATACAATTGCACCGTGCCAAGCTGCGTGCAGCTAAAGTAATACGCATATCATATTTCATCATCGATATTTACTTCGGGGAAGAGGAGTGCGGTGATTTACAACGCAGGTCTGTCGAATGGGTATCTTTTTATACATTTGAATTAAGAATTGGAATATAATTTTGATGCTTGCGGCTACGATCAAAGTATATATGTTTAGTGTTTTTATAAAGATTATGCTAAAATGTAAAGTTATATAAAAGTATATTTTACATTTTTCAAGATTCGATGTTCATTTATATTGATAACTTTCAATTTATTAATAGACTTGATTTTCGACGTATTTGTTTTATAATGTTTAAGGAAAAATATGGACTACCATTTCCGGCCTCTTCCTTTATTATATATAATTGTTAGCGATTTGATTACAAGGAGTTGAAATCTGCAGCAGATTCACTTTTGACAAAGGTGATGCCGCTAACACACGAACGTTACGGGAGAGGAGCTATAACATTCTGTTTTTGCTGATATAATAATTGGCGTCAATGTCATTCTCTTATATTACGATATATTTTGAAGGATGCTATCACGGAGTTTTGGTTATTAAAGGTAGCTTCCCGCATTGCTTATTCATTTCATACGTTCTTCGATGTTAAATACCTGTCTGGGGGAAGGCTGATCAGGTGTTTCAATTTCCGAGATATATTTTCTGGGAAGGCTTATTTAGATGACTATTTAACTCAAAAATATTGGTAATGATTAGAAACAAAAATAACGCACATCATTCGTTGCCCAATTACATTATTTGTCTACGGTGCGAATGGAAAGCACATTCAGGTTCAATGTAAGATTATTGAATAGGGTAATTACACCGAATCGATGCATTTAATTAGAGCGTGAAATGGATTGCTATTCCATATTTGTGAAGCTTTCCAAGATCATAATTACTTCAATTTCAGATAGCATTTGAAAATCTTTATGGATATTGACAAATTTGCAGAGGGAGAGCAGCAGGGGAAAACAGAGTATGCGAAGGCTTGGTGAAACGGCAGGAGCTCTAGGCTCTTCTACATTCATTGATTAAAACTGAAATGAACACCAAATACATTGTTACATACTGATGCCTCCTCTCTTCGTCTGAGGCTTATTTATTTCTTCACCTAATATATTAACTCTGGTATTGGTGAATTCAAGCGATGTTGGGAGGAGGAATTATCTCCAACACTCCCCCATAATTCTGACCATAAACAAACTAAGTGCTAACATGCTACAATATTACATATCAGGCCTCTGTGGGCTTACAAACATTTCAAAATTCAAATATTCATCATGCCTGCTGGTCTAAGTCTCAGCTAGGCTTACATTCATAAACTCAAAAAATTGATTTACATGGTTGTAGGGTATGGAACATATTTACTTTTTCTTCTTTCTGCTCCACACTTTGAACTCAACATTCTTCTTCATGTTTTCTTTAAGCTCCTTGGGCTTGATTCTTCCATCAATGTCTGCAAGTTCTTCAATGGCTTTCTGCCTTGTGTCTTCATCTTCAAATTCTGATTTCAGCATCCTTAGTTCGTATGTTGTGGGAATTTCAAGATCCCACATGTTGTTCACATCCTTCATTCTGTTTTTATCCTCTTCATTGGCATGCTGCCATGACATCAACTGATAATAGTGCCTGATTTCTTTAGGACTCCATTTCATAAGAATGTCTGTTGGTTGTGTATCATCTTCAACATTACACATTGGATCTTCAAGCCTTCCATTAAACAAATTTTCTTTATCTTTTGCAACTACATGGCTGCCTTCTTTTCCATTCATCATTGCAGCTTCAATGGTGCCTTCTTCTTCATTCTTGGCATGCTCCAAGATGCCTTCTTTGCCTTTTTCAATCTCTATGCTTTTTGTGCAATCTTCACCATTCTCTGCTTCTACATACTCTATGTAGTCTTCATCGTGCTTGGGCTTTGCTAGCCACTCTTCAATAAATTTCAAATCTTCATCAAAATGTCTTGGTACTTTGAGTGCATGCTCTTGTTCTTTTTCTTCGGCTATTGTAGGCTGATTCTTGCTCTCAATACCTGCACACTCACAAACAACAGAAATGTTATGAAAATATTTTTCCCTCATGTGCATGCTCTTCATGAGCTCATCTTCTTCTTCACATTCAGCCTTTAGTGGTTGTTCTGCAACTACTTAAGTTGCTGATTCATCATTTTCTGCCGCTGATATGGCAGCTTCATCTTCAAGAATATCTTTGTCATCTTCATCCACTTGTGGCTCTGCACAGTGGGCCTCACTGTAATATCCCAACTTTTTGACTAACTATGATTATGATGTCATGCCGGGCCACAGCCCTAGTATATGTGATTTATTATGTTTGACATAGCATTTATATGTTTTGATTTATTTCCTTATGAGTGATGTATTGGGCATGGACCCTGATTTGTTTCATTATTGAATATATGCGGGGCAGGAAAATTGAATGAATAAACTATGTTGTATTTCGAGAAGTGATTACAAAATTATGATATACTGAGATTTTCTCTTTTGTTACATTATACTGTGCACAGCATGATTTACATGGCTGATTAGTTAGTGTGTTGAGCGTGGAATTAGGAATACACAAAAGACCTATATACTGGGCCTAATCCCCGATGTATTTAGAGAATTCTATTTCATACTGGCCCTAAGCCCCGATGTACGTTGAGTGTTGGGCATGAGCCCTGGAGCACTCCAAGCTTGAATGAAATGATTACCGGATCCAAGGACATGTAATTATCCTAGATGTGCCTCACAACCACATTCTAGCTCTACCGTTGACCAGAGGCTTTGGAATTGCACTAGTGTAATGCCAATGTGAGAGTGTTGAGTTGAAAGGCTCTGAAGAGCACTCGGGGTTACTAATTCTCAATTGTTGAGTTGAAAGGCTCTGAAGAGCACTCGGGGTTACTAATTCTCAATTGTTGAGTCAAAGAGGACTCTGAATAGCACTTGCATGTCTTATCACAACTATTTCAACTTGATTAAATAAATCATATTATCATCATCTACTGCGGGAACTACGATGTTAAAACGAGGGAATTTGACATGCAAAGGGAGAGACTAGAGGTGCCTTTACCAACTTATCGAAACCGTCCAAAAAAGTGGACCCTTCCCTTAAAAAGAACTAAAACAAGGATTTTGTGAAACAAAATGCTAAGGACCCCAAAGTAGTATTATTATTAGGAGCTTCAATAATAAATATATATATATATTGGTTAATTATTATATATACATTCTTTTATAAATGTTTACACTTTATAAATATATATTTATGCATAAGTGGGCTGCCACCTACTAAATATTATTTATTAATATTTAGATAGTATTGTAAATTGTATATTATTATTATTATGAAAATATTTAAAAGATTAAAAACACTTTAATCAAACAGGTTGAGACTTCCTAGTTTCGAAAATAACTAGTAGTTAAATAAACAAATATTGTTTTTATAAATTAAATTATTTTAAAGAGACGAGTCATTTCCAACAGTCATAATTCAAGATTTGTCCTACTTAAGGATCACAGACCCCAAAGTTTGGGGGATCTTTTTCCTTTGGTACTATTATTCCAAGAAGGAACCTCTGCTCAAGGAAGTGAAATCTATCTATAGATTTGGATATCTGAACTAGCTACACACCTAATGGCCTCTACTTCTCAGTTTGCATGTCAGAACCAGCTCGGGGGGATTCATACTGAACGAGGAACGGTTGTAGAATCATGGTTGGGAGGAACATGGTAGTCCCAAAGTCATCAAATCCAAGGTCATTTATCAAGTCAGCTAAGAGTCAGTAGTTTTCCCTAACTAGTTGGCTGAGTGTGCAGGTCAGTATTAGCAAGAACAAGTTACTAGGATCAGCAGGTCATCATCAGCAGGACAAGCTACAAAGATCAACAGGTATGATTAATTACAAAACCCTCCTACATTTCATATCTATGTTATAAATGCAATGTTAAATTAACAATGTTCTTATTATCAGTTTTAAATCAAGTCTTCCAAACATCGAATGGCATTCCCAACAAGACTAGCCATGCTAGTCTTTGCTAGTCATTGACACTGCTTAGATTGTTAGAACAGGTGAATTGTTGATTTGAATGCAGAAAAATAATTATAGTATTTTATCCCACTTATGGTAGTATTTTATTTAACTTATCTACACCCCTGTTTTAGATTATCAAACAACAAAATCATCTAGTGACAGAAATCAAAACCATATCAGAAATTGTTGAACAACACATGAGGCCATTCAAAATTCCAACTATACATCACATAGCAAAAGAAAACGCAGGCATCATTATTTTATAGATTCTCTCCATATATTCTATGTCTGTATCTAATACTAATTTTATTGCACATTTCTTTCTCTGCCCGATCTATTTTTTTTTCCTTCCGAAAACCCTATATACCATATTGTAAAACAAACATATCAAGTATAACAGAGATCGTATATAATGCTAATCAAATAAGACAGACCTGAGACCCTTTATATTTTCATTTCACCAACAGATCTACGATAGCCACCTACAGGAACGTAGAGATCAATCATAAATAGAAGCAAGAAGGAAAACGCATTTCATATGAACTCCACGAAGATGCCCATCGAAAGATTAGGACAAGGGTAAAACCCCATGGCCTTCACAAAGAGCCAAATCGTATAAGTATTTCCTACAAAATACAAGTCTCTATATAAAACAAATCAAAAACGTCAAGTACAGCCTTGAAACCCTTTCCAGGAAAGCATCCATTCTACCCATGCAACCAGCAAGGTAGACAAGACATTTTTAGTTACAATCTACCCACATTACAGCAACAGAGGTGTAGAAACTTCGTTGATGTCTTATATACCCACAGGAAATACATTGTTCACACATAAACCCTGTAGCAATATGCAAAACGAAGAACGAGTACCATTGAAGGCAATATACGAACCACGGGCTTAGTTACAAGCAAGAGGGCATCAACGACCCTTTATAAATGTCTGCGTTGTCGGAATAGTAGTTACCAAAATACCCAGGAAAACCCTAACCTTAGAACTCTTAAAGTTTCAGCTCAATACATAAATACACACAGGGAATAGAGAAATGTAGCATTTGAAATCATTATAACTATACATGAGTCATATCTCATGGAAGAGTATTTATTTAAATTACAAGATTTTTGCAGAACCGAATAACTGGTGAAACCCAACTGATACATATTACAGTCCTCATATTCACCCAGCTAGTTAAATTACATCAAAACCCCATTCTGTCAAGTCTAACCAAGTAGACGATTGTTTTAGGCCTCCCCAAAGCGATTCAATAAGCTAATGGCTTATGGGGGTTTCACACTAAACTACCAGTCCAAACGCATACAAACAACATCAGAGGTGCAGGAGGTAGGGAATGCATGGAAAACCAAACTTACCAATACCCTAGTCACGCCCACGACGTCATAAAACTTTGCAACTCCCACACCAAATCGTGTAAGGCCTGCCATGAACAACACACAGTATTTCATAGCTCAACTATGCATTTCCGGTTCTAAGAATTTAGAAATTGTCGATAACTGATAGGGTTTACATTTCTTTACCTGTAAGGAGTATGGCCTGCCTACGCCATGATAAATAGCCATAGTCACTAAGCGTGTTGACCACGAGCAGGGCTCGGGTCAGTACACCCCATTACTATCCAACAATGAAAGCACAGAGCCATAAACAAACAACAAGTCGAATACAGAGACTACAGATCAGAACCCCAAATCAATAGCCAAACCCTTATGGTAGGCTGTTCTCCATCAGCCACGAAATGCATTAAAGTCTTTACCAACTTCCAACTGAGTGGAGGTCAAATAATTCGCACTCCCTATAGTGCAGTCGTAGTCTTCCACCACCCTGATTTAAATTACAAAGGGCTCGATTCATATACATACAACTTTGCAAAGTATGATCAATGCGCAATTGATTGCATTACCCAAGAACTAATAGTTATAAATACACCTTGGGAAACTTTCGAATTAAGAACTCCCATGATAATGGAGTAATAAAGACTTATCATACCACCCATGGAATAGGAGAAATAGTGAAATAAGAACCACCCATTTAGTGAGCTTACTCATAGAGTCGAGACACCTGCAAATACAAAAGTACGTGATGGCATTAGCATTACGCTAAGTAAGTCCGGCAACCCCTACAATTGCCCATACCTCCCGGCAACCCTGCCGAGGTATGTAATTACCTGTCCGGTGTTGATGTATATGTAACTTCGGAATGTATTTCATCTATGTATTTCATATATATTTATTGTACCCTTATTAGAGATGTGTTATTCCTCTATAAGAAAGTGTCGTCATGTGGATTGACAAGTGTCACAATTGTGTGTACTTGCCGATGGGTTATTAGACCACCATGTGTGGGGTCAGCCCTAAAATATATATATTATTATGGATGTATCTAGATAGACAAGTCGGCCCCATAGTGTAACTGGGCAAATAGGTTAGTATAAATAGAGATCGAGAGATCTCTATTTTCAGAATTCAGAAAGTCACACTTCTCTCACTCAGAAAGTGGCGCACTAGTGAGGAGGAGGATCATCTGCTACTAGGAGACTATCTCAGTGTATTTTGGTTGTACTTTGGTTGAGCCATTTCTCTCTCTATCTCTGAGGAAGTTGTGGGGTTTTTCACCTTAGGCTTTTCGGCATGGAAACTCTGTGTCTCTTGTCTCTCATGCTTTTGATTCTTGTGATGCTTGTCATGCTTATTGTGATTGTTATGCATTGATATACTGTATATGTTATTCTCTCAATCAAGATCCTAGAGTATTGTGAATTAATGCTCAAAATTTAACATGGTATCAGGGCTAACCTGAGAAGAAGACATTTTGCAGTGACGAAAACTTGAGTTTCTTGTTTATTGGGTTTCTCTCCACATATTTTGGAAAAGCCGTATAGTATATTGACTCTACTCATCAAGGAAAATCCATTTGTCCAATCAGAATTAAATTCTGAGCATTTTCAGATTTAGCCCTAAAAATTAGGGTTTCCACAAAAATAGGAATTTCTGAAATCTGAAGACATAGCTGGAAGCGCCTCGCAAAAATCAAATTGTATAGCTTTACATCGAGAGTTTTGGCTGGGTAGATCTCCGGGAAACTCAAACCCTAATTCAGGGCTCTCCTTGGTGAACCCGGGAGGACAAAAAGTCAAATCTGAAGGGTAAAACTTTGTTGATCTCAAATTTTGAATGCACAAGAATGATCAGCTCATCAAGGCGCATCTTTCTATCCTTTCAGAAATTCGAAATTCACATTTTGAATTTTTAGGGTTTTTTCAAAAAACCCTAATCCGGGACGAGATCCAATTTTCAACATTTCAAGTGGTAAGACCTAAATCTTTTCTATTTCCATTTGAAGTAATCTTTAAAATGTCTCACCACACCAAGCTTGAGAATAAGCTTGAAGGGGATGATAACTTCCGAGCTTGGAAGTATAGGATTGGGTTAATCCTGGAAGAGAATGAGTTGGACTCATATATAAAAGAAGACATTCCTATCCCAGAGGATGAATAGGCTAAAGTATTGCATAAGAAGAACTTGGTCAAGGCAAAGAGAATAATTGCTGATTCTATCAAATACCATCTCATACCCCATGTGTCTTCTCTAAAGACATCCAAAAAGATGTTTGACTCTTTGACCAAGCTATTTGAAGGGAAGAACATAAATCGGAAGATGACCCTGTGGAACCAATTGAAAGGAGTAAAGTTTCAGAATGGAGAAACCATTCAATTTTATTTTTCAAGGGTCTCCAAGATCAAGGAACAAATAGAAGCAGTGGATGAAATGGTGGAGAATGGTGAAGTTGTCATGACCACTCTGAATGGCTTACCTAGGTCATGGGACTCCTTCATTCAAGGAATTTGTGCAAGAAAGAAGTTGATTTCCTTCAGTAGACTATGGAAAGAATACTCACATGAAGAAGCAAGGCTTGTGGCACGAGAAGAAAAGATGGCGAATGAAGATCAAGCTCTCACAGCTCACACCAAGAAAGGGAAGTCCAAGAGAGAGCCATCTCACTCTAAGAAATTTTCACATCACTTCAAAGAAAGAAGAATATGCTTCACCTGTAATGAGAAAGGACATATTGCCATAAATTGTCCCAAGAACAAGAAGGACAACAACAACTTCAACAAGAAGAAGAAGGGCAACAAAAGAAGGTTTCATGCTCATGCTACCGAGGATGATGAGCCACCCAAGAAGAAGGCTAGGGCAGAAAGTGATGATAGTAATGATGACTCATCAAGTGAAGAAGAGTATGTTCTGATCTCTGCTCTCACATGTACTATCTCCCATGGTTGTAATGATTGGTTAATTGACAGTGGGGCTTCCAAACACGTGGCTGGGTTTAAGGAATCTTTTGTGAACCTATCTGAACATGAATCACCCCATAAGGTGAAACTTGGGGATGATTATCAATACCCAATCAAAGGAAGTGGTGAAGCCTCCTACTACCTATATTCTGGAAAATCTTTGAAGATGAAAGAAGTCCTTTATGTACCTAGGTTCCAAAAGAACTTACTCTCCATCTCTGCATTGGATGCAAAAGGTATGAGGGTTGCATTTGTGGATGGCCAAGTCCTAATGTGGTCAAAGGGAAAGACCATAGATGATGCAATAGTGATTGGAGAGAAAGAGGGAGGTTTGTATAAATTAAAGGGAGAACCTGAACATGCCATGGTGCATGAATCCATGGAGCCAAGTGAACTTTGGCATAGAAGACTTGCTCATATGCACTATAGGGCACTTCCAATTGCAAGCAAGGCTGTAGAGGGTCTTCCTGAAATCAAGACCAAACATGAAGGTGTTTGCAAAGATGTGCAAAAGGTAAGAACATTAAGAAGGATTTCCCAAGCAGTGAAAGCAAGGAAAAGGATATCCTGGAAATCATCCACTCAGATGTATGTGGTCCTATGTCATCCAGTTCTCTAAGTGGGTATGTTTACTATGTCTCACTTATTGATGACTTCTCCACGAAGACTTGTGTATACTTCTTGAAGAAAAAAGATGAGGTGTTTGATAACTTTAAGGAATTCAAAACCTTGATGGGAATCAAACTAACAAGAAGATCAAAATATTCAGATCCGAGAATGATGGAGAATTCACCTCAGGTGACTTCAAGAAGCTTTGCAGTGATTCAGGGATTAAGAGGGAGTTGACTGCTCCTTACAATCCACAACAGAATGGAGTTGTTGTTGATGTATATGTAACTTCAGAATGTATTTCACATATATGTATATTGTATTCATATAGAGATGTTATTATTCCTCTATACGGAAGTGTCGTCATTTATATTGTAAGTGTCGTAAGTTATACTTGATGGGCTATTAGACCACCTTGTTGGGGTCGGCCCTGTATAAGTCATGTGGGTCAAAGGGTTATTAGACCACCCTATTGGGGGTCGGTCATGTGGGTCAAAGGGTTATTATACCACCCTAGTGGGGGTCAGCCCAGTCAACTTTATGTTAAGTGGTTAAGTCGAGGCCGACCTAGTTGAGTAAAGGTCAAGTCAAGTTAGTGTATAAATAGAGAGTGTGTCTCTCTCATTTTACACATTCTATTCTCTCACTCACACTTTGGAGAGTGGTGCACTTGTAGAGGAGGAGGCTCTACTGCTAGGAGAAGACTATCTCTTGTATTCTGGTTGTATCATTGCTCTATCTATCTCTCAGGAAGTTATTGGGGTTTTTGACCTTTATGGTTTTCCCTAAGTAAACTCTGTGTCTCTTGTGTGCTTCCATTATTGTGTCCATGATTGATATGTTGTAGATTTGTTGTACATGTTGTTCTCTCAGTTAAGATCCTATATCAGATTGAAGTAAATTCTTGAAATTTAACATGGTAGCAGAGCTAGCCTGAAAGAAGGCATGATATGGCATGTATGACACGTGTTGCACTTACGATGCTAGGGCTTGATATAGCAAAAACCAGGCATCATAGAACTTTCGCTATAAATCCATTTTGGTGAATGTTTCAGATCTTAAAGTTTTACAGGTTGAAGATAAGATCCCCATGTACCTTGTGTCCAAAGGAAAACCTATCATTCATTGTACTTTGTGATTTATGATCCAATATAGGGTTTCTGCCTCTTCTAGATCTGAGTCAAAAATAGGTGACCTTGGAAAAAAGGTCAGAACTTGGGCTAGGAAGCTCCAAATAAAATTTTGTAAAAAGTGACATGTAGTAGACAGATTGTAGTATCTCAAAAAAATTTGTCAGAGGCCGAAGTTGAACCAGTGACATGTGGCACGCCATACAAGTTTGCTCTCTTGTTTTATCCCATAAACAGGTCACATTGTGACACTCGGCATAACTCTCTCTCAGAGATTCCAATTGAGGTCAGACCTATCGAGATGGAAAGATGGTAGGATGGGCTATCGCAAAAAACATTTTTCAGACCCTGTGGATTGAAAAGTTTGGAGTTACACCAGAAACAATCAGGTACATATTTCTGTCAAAACAAAATTATTTTTTAGCACCTTCCTTCATGGCTTTCGGAATTTAGGGTTTCAGATAAAGTTGGAAATTTTGTAATCGGAGACCATGGCTGAATGCTACTGATAAAAATAGAAATTTATAGACCAAGATCATAATTTTTGGTTGGGAAGAAGGCTGGGCTTGATCAGACCCTAGTTCGGGACTTTGATCAGAAAAGTGGAAAATTAGGGCTTCTGGAAAAATAGGAATTTTTGAAATCTGTGACCACGGCTGGAAGCTCGTCATAAAAATAGAAGCTTAGAGCTTTGGATCAAACCTTTTGATTCGGCAGAAGAGTGGGCTTCATCAAACCCCAGTTTGGGGTCACGTCCAGTAAATCCGGAAGTTTCAAAGGCAAAATTGAGGAGTGAAACTTTGCAGTTTTCAAATTCTAAATATATCAGTTTGATCAGTTCATCAAGGTGCATATTTCTATCCTTTCAAAAGTTTGAAATTCAAAGTTTGAATTTTTGGGGTTTCTCTGATAAACCCTAATGCAGCTCCAGGTCCAGTTCTTGCAAATCAAGTGGATTGGGTTAATCCTAGAAGAAGATGGATTGGTCACCTGCATAAGTGAAGAAGTTCCTGTTTCAGAGGGAGATGAGGCTAAGGCCTTACATAAGAAGATTACAAGCGATCTTGACAGGTATGACTCATCGAGGTATGTTTCGAGATTTGTTCATGATTAAGTTTATGGTATGTTTGTCTTCATGATTATTACGGTTAGTACAATCTTGATTTGAGATTTGTCGTATCACCTTAACAAAATTATTAATGCATGATAGAAGATATTCATTCGTTAGGGTGTTGACACTTATGATTGTACTAATGCATTATGGTGTTGTATGAGGTTTATGTTGTCTACTAACATAAAAGATACACCAAGAAAGACAAATCATGTTCTACTTCAAGAACATATAATCATGGTGACATGAAGACAAAGATTCATCCATTGTCATGAAACACACAGAAGATCTACTTACGAGGTATGTATAACTTGTTTCTACAAAGGTTAACTTATGAGACATGCAGGTTACTAGCACAAGTCACTAAAGAGAACCAAAAGAATTTATGCGGGTATGTTAGACATATCTAGCTAGCATGCTAATCCAGGTATGTTTTTCCTATATCAAGCTAGAATCCTACCTTGTGTTAGGATCTTATGCTGTTGTGTTGTTGATAATGATTATTCATGAAGTCATAGGTTTGAATAGTCATGGTTGTATGCATAGTATGTTTCTTACCATAATTGATGATTTAACTAATCAAAAGAGTCCTATGATCAAATAAGAATATGCATGAGTAAAATAAGACTTCTCTAAAACCTTGAATACTAATGTTTATTATTTGTGAATGATCATTATGATACATGTTTAAGATTATTGTGTTTTGATAGTATTAAGATTATACTAATAAATGTGTGATTATGTATGAGTCCTCAAAGATAACACAATGATGATAATAATAGGCATGCATAGTGATTAAGGATGGATATAAGTTCAAGGATAGGTAATCCAGGAAGCAAAGATCAAGAGGGAGCACACTTCAGTAGTTTCTGCAAGGATGCAGATATTCAGAGGGAGTTGACCACTTATCACAATCCACATCAGAATGGAGCTGCAAAGATTCAGAGGGAGTCCACCCAGCAACCAAACAAAGATAAGTATTTGAATTGTCATTTCTTACATAATGTTATTCAATGATGTATATGCTTATGTTCCTAGAATTAGGTTGTGTATTATGCATACTAGAATAATTGCATTAATGAACAGTATACTACTAATATGCATGTGATGGGTAAGTGGCATATGGCACTATGCAATATTCCATTGCTACTTATCTAGAATGAAACCTCTTTGCTGACATGTTGGGAGTAGTGCAAACTCTTAATAATGTTCTAGTAGAGATTGGAAGGCATCTATAAAGTTACAGGATATGGATAAATGTTGTATTGAAGCATTAGATAAGATAATTGCATGACTATATGACATATTTCTTTATGTGTAAGTGTTTGTTTTGAAAACTATAAGATGTTTTCTAATCATGCAATTTAACTTGTTGTGTAGGAAAGATTGTATACCATCACCTACAAAAGAAGGACTACAACATTTCTTCAGCAACAAAGTTATCTATTAAAATATTGAAGATATTGAATTTCCCAGGATCTAGAAAGAATGCCATGATCAAGGAGTACCAGTCGATCATGAAGATCTTTGGGATACAGTCCCAAGACCTGAAGGGGATTCTGCAGTGACTTCCAAGAGGATCTACAAGATCAAGCATGCTGCAGGTGGTAGCATAGAGACTTTTGCTCCTGTAGCCAGATACACTTCCATTAGATTAGTACTTCCTCCGGATACAGTGATGAAGTGGAAGATACACCAGATGGATTTCAAGACATCGTTCTTGAATGGTGTAGTTGAAGAAGAAGTGTATGTGGAGCAGCTACTTGGTTTTGAGACACATGACAGGGAGTCATATATGTGCAGAACTTGGTATGGTAGGATAGACAGCTTTCTATCCAGTTTGGGATTTACCAAAAGTAAAGCGGATTCCAACCTTTACTACAAGGTTGAGGAAGGAAATCCAGTGATACTATTTTTGTGTATGGATGACCTGTTTATTTCAGGTGAAGATAGATTGATTGCCGACACGTAGCGGAAGCTTGCTGCCAGTTCGAGATGAAGAACTTGGGGATGATGCAGTATTTGTTTTTTTGCATGGGGGTGTGGCAGAGTGCAGATGGAATCTTCCTTGGACAAGGGAAGTATGCAGTAGAGATCCTGAAGAGGTTCAAGATGATGGACTGCAAGGCTATTGCCACACCTATGGCATCGAACCTGAAGCTTCTGTGTGATGCTTCATCTGATCCGGTTGATGTCATGATGTATCGTCAGATGATTGGGTCCTCTATGTACTTGATGAACACGAGACCGAATATTTAATTTGCGGTGAACAGATTGAGCCAGTTCCTGATGGATCCGAGAGATGTTCACCTGGTTGCTGTAAAGCATATTCTAAGATTGGGAAGGCAGTGCTACAGATAGGAAGAGCACTTATGGGTGCTGCTTCAATATGGGATCAAGTGTGATCTCTTGGTTTAGTAGGAAGCAGTCTTGCGTAGCACTGAGTATAGCCGAAGTAGAGTATTGACCAAGCCATTGGCTAGAGTGCAGTTTGAGTACTTCAGAGAGAGGCTTGGTGCACTTCAGATCGAGGTTCCTTCCAAAGGGAAGTGATGAGTCCAGAAGATGTAGATGCACATGAGCTTTTCTGACATGGTTGATGTGTTCTCCCATGGTCGTGATGTAATTTTTGAGCCATTCTCACATGGTGGTAGATGTGTTCTCCCATGGTGAAAAAGTAAGGGCTGGAGCCTTCCCTGAATGGTGGTAGATGTGTTCTCCCATGTCGGTGGTGTAAGTGTTGGATGATGTGCATTTGGGCTGTGCTTCATGGACGATGAGATGATCTGAAGAAGATGATGCTATGATGATCAGGAGGATCATGGATGATGAGCATTAGGACGATGCTCAAGTTACTGCTCTATATGTATATGTATGCATCATGTTGGATGTTGGATATGATCAGCTGGATCATGTATATATATATGTATGTATGTATGCATCATGTTTGATGATGGATATGATTAGTTGGATCATTTGTATGTATTTTGTATATGCATCATGTTGGATGCTTGGACCATGTATCTGTATATGTATCAGGTGGATACATTGTATGATCAGGTAGATCATGTATGTTGATATGTATTAGGTATGATCAGGTGGATACATTGTATGATCAGGTGGATCATGTATGATGATATGTATTAGGTAAATACTTGGTATGCATCAGGTTGATGCAGTGTATGATCAAGATGATCATAGATGACGAGCTTCAGGATGTTGCTCTACATGACATGCAGCAAGATGTTGTAGTGATGATGATCAGGATGATCATGTGTACATTAGGATGATGTATGATGAGTATCAGGATGATACTTTGTGGCCATGGATCAGGTTGTGCAGATGAGCATGTCTGGGAGATCCTATAGGTCGGAGTTGTGTACTCGTAAAACCCTGGGATGCTCTTTTGAGACATTGCTCTGGGAGGACATGTAATTTGTGCCCTGGGAGATTTCTGGTCGAAGTTGTGTACCCATAACATCCTGAGATGCTCTTGCGAGGTTTTGTCCTATGGCATGTAATTTTCTCTTGGGAGATCTGGACAGGATGAAAAAGACCTCAGATGCTTCAGGCAGGTTTTTCCATGACCACATGTAATTTGCTCTTGGGAGATTTGGACAAGATGAAAAAGGCCTCAGATGCTTCAACTAGGTTTTGTTGTAGACCACATGTAATGTGCTCCTGGGAGATCCGGCAGGTAGAGCTATGTGCTCATAACATCTTGGGATGCTTCAGCCAGGTTTTGTGGTGAGATCACATGTAATGTGCTCCTAGGAGATCCAACAGGTAGAGCTGTGGGCTCGTAACACCCTCGGATGCTTCAGCCAGGTTTTGTGGTGAGATCATAGGTAATGTGCTGTTGGGAGATCCAATAGGTAGAGCTATGTGCTCGTAATAGCATGGGATACTTCAGCCAGGTTTTGTGATGGGTCACATGTAATGTGCTCCTAAGAGATCCGATAGGTAGAGCTATGTGCTTGTAATAGCCTGGGATGCTGCAACCAGGTTTTGTGATGCACGTAATAAGTCCTCAGGATTCCATAGTATGGCCAGTGATGACGAAGACCTGCAGGTGGTGGGCCTACATCCAGTATGAAAAAGGACTGGCTCTGTAGAACTTCCTATGCTGAGTAGATTCAGAGATTAATTGAGATAGGAGCAGCAGTGACGATGATGATGACTTGATGATGATTATCTAGTGACGATGATCTAGAGAAGATGACTTGTGCTAGAAGATTTGTGTCGAGAAATACCTTCCTAGTTAAGAGGGAGTGTTGATGTATATGTAGCTTCGGAATGTATTTCACATATATGTATATTGTAATTTGATAGAGATGTTATTATTCCTCTATACGGAAGTGTTGTCATTTATATTGTAAGTGCCGTAACTTATACTTGATGGGTTATTAGACGACCTTGTTGGGGTCATCCCTGTATAAGTCATGTGGGTCAAAGGGTTATTATACCACCCTATTGGGGGTTGGCCATGTGGGTGAATGGGTTATTAGACCACCCTAGTGGGGGTCAGGCCAGTTAGCTTTATGTTAAGTGGTTAAGTTGAGGCCAACCTAGTTGAGTAAAGGTCAAGTCAAGTTAGTGTATAAATAGAGAGTGTGTCTCTCTCATTTTACACATTCTATTCTCTCACTCACAGTTTGGAGAGTGGCGCACTTGTGGACGAGGAGGCTCTGCTGCTAGGAGAAGACTATCTCTTGTATTCTGGTTGTATCGTTGCTCTATCTATCTCTGAGGAAGTTATTGGGGTTTTCCACCGTTATGGTTTTCCCCAAGTAAACTCTGTGTCTCTTGTGTGCTTCCATTATTGTGTCCATGATTGATATGCTATAGATTTGTTGTACATGTTGTTCTCTTAGTTAAGATCCTAGATCAGATTGAAGTAAATTCTGGAAATTTAATAGTTGTAGAAAGGAAGAACAGAACAATCATGGAAGCAACAAGAACAATGCTACATGACCAGGATCTACCTATGCATCTATGGGAAGAAGCAGCTAGAATAGCTGTATATGTGCAGAACATAATACCCCACAAGATATTGGACAACAAGACACGAGAAGAGGTCTTTTCTGGTAAGAAACATGAAGTCAACCATCTTAGAATATTTGGTTGTCCAGTATTCACTCATGTCCCAAAGGAAAAGAGGACCAAACTAGATCGTTCAGGAAAGAAGGGTATCTTTGTGGGTTACAGTGAAAGCTTGAAGGCTTACAGAATATACTTTCTAGGGTTCACGACGATTGATGTCAGCAGGGATGTGACATTTGATCAAAAATCAAAATTCATCAAATCAAGGAAGGCACCTACCGAAGCTTATGAAGAACCTAAGAAAACTAGATTTCAAGACACTACCATGACTGATGCAATTCCAGAAGTTGTTCGTGAGTTTGAAGATCTGCAAGAACCTGTAAATCCACCCTGTGAGGATAACTTTCACAAGAGGAAACCTGCATGGGCTAGAGAACTCATTCAAGATGCAGAAAGATTTGGCATTCCAGAAGAAGAACACAGAGCAAAGAAGAGAACTAGATCACATACCAGCTATGTTTCTTTACTCTGTGATATTATCAACAAAGAACCTTCCCGTTATGAAGAAGCAGCGATAAAGAAAGAATGGAAGGATGCCATGGTTGAGGAATACCAATCAGTAATGAAGAATGATGTTTGGGATGTTGTCCCAAGACCTAAAGAGAAGTCTGTTGTGACTTCCAAATGGATCCACAAAATCAAGCATGCTGCAGATGGCAGTGTAGAAAAATACAAAGCAAGATTCATAGCTCGTGGCTTCTCTCAGAAAGAGGGAATAGATTATGAAGAAACCTTTGCACCTGTAGCCAGGTATACTTCCATCAGAACAGTACTTTCCCTGGTTGCAGCAATGAAATGGAAAATACACTAGATGGATGTCAAGACTGTCTTCTTGAATGGTGTAGTTGAAGAAGAAGTATATGTGGAGCAGCCACTCGGTTTTGAAATATATGATTGGGAGTCATATGTGTGTAGATTGAAGAAAGCCTTGTATGGCTTGAAACAAGCTCCCATAACTTGGTATGGTAGGATGGGCAGTTTCCTATCTAGTTTGGGCTTTACCAAGAGTAAAGCGGATTCCAACCTTTACTACAAGGTTGAAGAAGGGAATCCTGTGATTCTACTACTGTATGTGGATGACATATTTGTAACAAGAGATGACAGATTGATTGTAGATACTAAGAGGAAGCTTGCTGCTGAGTTCAATATGAAGGATTTGGGAATGATGCATTATTTCCTAGGTATGAAGGTGTGGCAGAGTGCAGGTGGGATGTTCCTTGGTCAAGGGAAGTAAACAGTAGATATCTTGAAGAGATTCAGGATGATGGATTGTAAGGCCATGGCCACACCTATGGCATTGAATCTGAAGCTTCTATGTGATGCTTCATCAGAGCCGGTTGATGTCTCTATGTATCGTCAAATGATTGGTTCCTTGATGTACCTGACAAACACAAGATCGGATATTTGCTTTGCTGTGAACACATTGAGCCAGTTCTTGACGGATCCAAGGAGTGTTCACCTGGTTGCAGTAAAGCATGTTCTGAGGTACCTGAAGGGTACAGTGGATTATGGGCTCAAGTATGAAGCGAATCAAAAGTTTAACCTGCAGGGTTATGTTGATTCAGATTGGGCTAGCAGTGCTGTAGATAAGAAGAGCACATCTGGATGCTGCTTCAGTATGGGATCAGGTGTGATCCCTTGGTTTAGCAGGAAGCAGTCATGTGTAGCACTGAGTACAGCTGAGGTAGATTATGTTGTAGCCTATTCAGCTAGTTGTGAAGCAGTATGGCAACGGAAGCTACTGTCTGAGTTATTTGATCTCCCATTGGATGCTACTGGTATCTTCTGCGATAACCAGAGTTGTGTGAAGCTGTCTGAGAACCCTCTATTTCATGACAGGTTGAAACACGTAGAGATCAAATATCACTATATCAAGGATATGGTGCAAAGAGGAGCTGTGAAGCTCCTGTATGTTGCGACTGACGAGCAGATTGCAGATGTGCTGACGAAGCCACTAGCTAAGGTGAAGTTTGAGTACTTTAGGGAGAGGCTTGGTGTTCTTCAAATCGAGGAGACTTAGAGGAAGAAGTGATGGACACATTTGGTGAAGCCATTCCAAGCATGTTGGAAGGAGGATCCTTCACATGGCTATGGATGTAATCACTGGATGATGAGCATCAGGATGATGTTCTAGTTTCTGCTTTGTATGATCAGTTGGATCATTTATATGTATATGTATGTACGCATCATGTTGGATACTAGATATGATCAGTTGGATCATTTATATGTATGTACGCATTATGTTGGATGCTGGATATGATCGATTGAATCATTTGTATGTAGTTTGTATGCATCATGTTGGATGCTTGGACCATGTATCTGTATATGTATCAGGTGGATACATTGTATGATCAAGTAGATCATGTATATTGATATGTATTAGGTATGATCAGGTAGATTATGTATGTTGATGGATACATTGTGTGGATCATGTCTATATGTATCAGGTGGATACACTATGTATGATGATATGTATCAGGTAGATACTTGGTGTGCATCAGATGGATGCATTGTATGATCAGGGTGATCGTGGATGACGAGCTTCTCTAGATGACATGTAGCAGGATGTTGCAGTGATGATGATCAGGATGATCATGTGTACATCAGGATGATGTATGGTGAGTATCAGATGATACTTTGTGGCCGTGGATCAGGTTGTGCAGATGAGCATGTCTGGGAGATCCTATAGGTCGGAGTTGCGTACCCATAACAGCCTGGGATGCTCTTTCGAGACATTTCTCTGGGAGGACATGTAATTTGTTCCCTAGGAAATCTTCAGGTTGGAGTTGTGTACCTGTAACATCCTGAGATGCTCTTGCGAGGTTTTGTCCTATGGCATGCAATTTGCTCTTGGGAGATCTGGACAGGATGAAAAAGGCCTCAGATGCTTTAGCCAAGTTTTTCCATGACCACATGTAAATTGCTACTGGGATATCTGGACAAGATGAAAAAGGCCTCAGATGCTTCAGCCAGGTTTTGTGGTGGACCACATGTAATTTGCTCCTGGGAGATCTGGACAAGATGAAAAAGGACTCCGATGCTTTAGCCAGGTTTTGTGGTGAGATCACATGTAATGTGCTCCTGGGAGATCCGACAGGTAGAGCTGTGTGCTCATAACAGCCTCGGATGCTTCAGCCAGGTTTTGTGATGGGACACATGTAATGTGCTCCTGGGAGATCCGACCGGTAGAGCTGTGTGCTCCTAATAGCCTGGGATGCTGCAGCCAGGTTTTGTGACGCATGTAATAAGTCCTGAGGATTCCACAGTATGGCCAGTGATGATGAAGACCTGCAGGTGGTGGGCCTACATCCAATATGAAAAAGGATTGGCTCTGTAGAAATTCCTATGACGAGTAGAGTCAGATATTGGTTGAGATAGTAGTAGCAGTGATGATGATGATGACAATGATCCCGAGAAGAAGACTTGTCTAGCAGAACTGTGTCGAGAAATACCTTCCTAGTTAAGAGGGAGTGTTGATGTATATGTAACTTCGAAATGTATTTCATATATATTTATTGTACCCTTATTAGAGATGTGTTATTCCTCTAAAATGAAGTGTCATCATGTGGATTGACAAGTGTCATAATTGTTTGTACTTGCCGATGAGTTATTAGACCACCATGTGTGGGGTCAGCCCTGAAATATATATATTATTGTGGATGTATCTAGATAGACAAGTCGGCCCCATAGTGTAACTGGGCAAACAGGTTAGTATAAATAGAGATCGGGAGATCTCTATTTTCATAATTCAGAAAGTCACACTTCTCTCACTCAGAAAGTGGCACACTAGTGAGGAGGAGGATCATCTGCTACTAGGAGACTATCTCAGTCTATTTTGGTTATACCTTGGTTGAGCCATTTCTCTCTCTATCTCTGAGGAAGTTGTGGGGTTTTTCACCTTAGGGTTTTCCCCACGGAAACTCTGTGTCTCTTGTCTCTCATGCTTTTGATTCTTGTGAAGCTTGTCATGATTATTGTGATTGTTATGCATTGATATACTGTATATGTTATTCTCTCAGTGAAGATCCTAGAGTATTGTAAATTAATGCTCAAACTTTAACATCCGGGAGTATTATGGAACCTCCAATGTGAGAAACATACCGTCACCAAGAAGGTCATCACCTGAAGGTATCATTTGACGTATATAATTAAAATCACATGATATTTCAAATAGTATCTAGTATTATTTCCTACCTACTAAACCCACTGTTGCAAACCACAACAAAAACACGATCTCATTATTTCCACACCGCTTCCGCAAATTCTATACTTACACTTAGAAGAGGCTATGTAGAAACAGATAGGATTAGACGTACATTGAAGCATACAAGTATGATTGTTTCTAATATTATTATGTTTAAGGTGCGCCTTTTCTATCATTAACTAATGATTTTTGCAGACAGGAAATTTTTTAATTTTCATGTATTTTTGGGACATTACAGGAAGTCTCCATGATTGTTGAAGTACAAAGAGTTTGATGATCAAACAAAGTTCTGTTGAAAGAATTGTTTTATGATATGATCAAGTGTTAATGATTTGTCTCATAACTAGACTACGAGATGTATTTATGCATGAATGATATGAATGCTAGAATAAGCAAATATTCCCTCAAGATGAGGAAGAATGATGAATATTTAGTGTTCTGTATACCTATGTTATACTGAAGAATAATGAAAATTCCTATACGAGTTGTACAATGTGTAGGATTATAAGTAAAAAGATCTTGCGTAAATCACAAAAATGTGAAGATGACCAAAGCAAAAGAATGAAAGTAAGCGAAAGACGGTGAATGGACGCAAAGGAAAAAAACCGTTGAACATCGAAGATGGTGTTATCTTTAAGGGGTGGAGTGTGTAACATCCCTCAAATTCGACCCCTATTGTTAAAAATATTGTAAATGTAATTATGATTGTGTAGTGGCCCTGGTGAGGAGCTCAAGGCCAAGGCCCCACCAGTGGAACGTGGGATTATTGTTAGGCTATTTCTTAAATGTTACTAGGGACATGACACTACTTAAAGGACACATAACTAAATCCATTACGATAGATAGAGTGGTTGACTAGCTAGGAAGACATGAAGGTCTATGACTAGATGACGGATTCCATCTTGTCGTCAATAGACACTCTAAACAAAGTAAAAATTTCTTGATGACATCTTAAAATCTAGCGGAGTAGATAGTTATTACAAGCTAGTAGTAAAAAGTATTCTACAAGCTAAAACTTAGCACAACGCTAATTATTGACTAAGAGTTGTTCCTGGGGATGCCCTTCCTTTCACTATCTAGTGACTACTGTAAGCTACTAAATATCACTAAATAGACCAAGTTTTCTAGAAGATAAAACACTTAAACCTTTCGGTAGGGAACAAGATGAATATATATATATATATATATATATATATATATATATATTGGTATGTTTATAAATTGTATACAATACAATGTCCTAAGTAAAATAGGGTTAATCGTAAGCAAAGTAATCTTAACCTTTAAAATTATGAATAAATAAAGGAATTGAGTTTTAAAAGCGATTTTGATTGTAAATGTATATGCTATACAATCCAGAGTACATACTCAAAGCCGAGTGAAATTATTTATTAGTAAGAATAGATAGTATTTATTTTATGAAATTATAAACAAGAGATCTTAAAGTTACAAAAATATTATACTATATGTTTATATATATATATATATAAATAGTACACCTCGGAAAGGCAAAGTAGTAGAACTTTAAGTTATTTTATGAGAAGAATATATTGTATAAATATATACTAGATTGAAGGAAGTATTATAAACATATAAATTATTTTTATAAAAAAACATTATATTATGATAATCAAACCATGGGGTACTAGAGGGAGTCTCTAACTCCTATATTGTTAAACTTTTCTTTGGTAAATATTGAGAGATCCTTATGATTACAAGGACTTACACCTCAAAATATCTAGTACAACTTGTTTACACTTAATGTTATATTTTGAACCCACTTGAGAATGGTTACACTTATGTATATGTAAAACATAAAATGAATGAGAATACATTACAATAGACTCCAACAAATCATAGTGGACGAGTCGCTTAGCTCCAAAGCGCAGTAAAGACTGCCATTTGTCAAAAAGAAAATCTTTGAGGAGAAACTTATGCGAATCGGTCTCCGTAGTGGAGTGTTGAAGCTCGAGAAAATTTAGGGAGGTGTTCCCTAAAACCGCCTTATGCCACTTGCCTCCTCTGTGTTAGAACAAGGCTAAGCGTTAGTTACACCTGGTACCAATCTTGCCAGACTGGGGGAGATAGTTTTAGGCTTCCCTTAAAATGAGAGAGGTGGGGCATATCCGTGAGGTGATACGCCATCCATTATAAGGAGTAACCTAGGGCATAAGTGAGGGGGGTTTGTTTTCCGAGGAAGACATTGCACCTAGGCGATGGACAAGAAGGAGATCCAGTTGCGGATCAACAAAATTCTCTGCAAGAAGGAGTTCGAAGGATCCAGGTGACTCTCATGGAATCTATGGGTAAGATCACAATAAATTTTTATAGTTTATTTGGCATCACGAATATAGATCTCAGTAGATCGACGTGTGCATAGATGTTTAGAAATAGCTTCCTGGATACAAATACTCTGCAAATAATTTTTTTTTCTAGCATCACATTCTATCTGGAGTTAGCCCACAGCTATTTTATTATAGCACGAATACTCTTTATCGCCATAAATTTGCTATTATACCCCTTAATCGATAGAGCTCGGTTTGGGATATTGTTGCTCAAGATTCTTAGTCACGGCCTTTGGCCGATCTTTTGTGATGAATATGCATTTCATTTATTTGTGAATTCAGGTTGAATAGAGTTGTAGATTGATAGCATCCTCTGCAGTGGCAAATAGTTTTAGTTTTGCAAGTTTAAACCATGCATTTTCCTACCCTATAAGTTGTTAAGCAATCTCAGTCGCCCCCCTTTAACACCGCTCTGCCTATTGTAAACCGATCTCAACCATTCGTCTGTAACTGTGTTTTATTTCATGCAATAAGGGAAGGGAATGATTTGTCCTGATTACAATATTGAAATTTGGTTCTGGTTAATTTTTTAACCCTGTAAGTCTCGCCTTGGTTTTTCGCTCCAAAAAAATAACATAGAAGATCTATCTAGTACCAACATTAAAACCCTCGATTTTTTTCCTTATTCAATAATAAGTATAGTAGATTGTCGCCATAACATCTAAGTAACCTGAGCTAGGACGATAGTTCTGTTCCGTTTTGATGCCCTTACTAATGTGTTTTTTTAGTAATTGGGTTGCTAATAATTTTGTGACGCCTTCACATTTAAAGCCTCAGTAGTTGCGATAGGTTTTAAAAATGATAGTTCTAAAACTTATATACGTATGAATGTGCTCGTAAGCTTATAATCATCCTTTTTCTTTATTTCAAACAAAATATATACCTTACGAAAGGCCGAGGGTTCATTTTCTTTATATATATAAGAAAATAATATAAAAACTGTATAGTTTCATTATAGGGTTCAATGCATGTAAGTATGTGGTTTTATATATGATCCAATACTCTCACTCTTGGCATTGGAGAGCAAACTTACATGTGTGTTCCATCTTAGTTCCGATATTTATTTAGTAGAGTCCTTATGTGGTAGGACCTCTATATCGTAATGCAAAATATAATAGGTTATGTAAGAGTGTATAATATAAAAAAAAAATGTGACCAAATAACATTGTGGGGAAAAGTGGAGAGGAGTGCTCTCTAGGATATTTTATCCAAAGAGAAAAATTAAAAATAATCATGTAACAAGATTCTAGAAGCTTATTTGACTAAAAACTCTCTTTAAGAGATTTTTTGAAAAATTAGAATGTGAAACTTACAACATCACAGTTGTGGAAATGTATTTTTTTTTTATGAGTAATATATAACATTTAATTAAAATATATGTTCTCTCATTAAAAATTAAATAAAATGTACCTTTAAAAGCATTTATGAGAGTAAGGGATGTTTTTTTAGATAAAACATTTAATTAAAATATATGTTCTCTCGTTAAAGATTGAATAAAATGTACTTGTAAACGTATATATGAGTGTAAAGGAATATATAGGATATTTTTCCTTAGTTACTTTATTGAGAAATATATATATAATTAACCTTAGTTAAAGATCGTGAATGATATATACCATGGTTATATATAATCATTGAAGATAAGTATAGTCTGAGTAGTATGAAGGCAAAATTCCTAGCCCTTTGGTCCTGGCTATTTGCTGCCTTGAAGTTAATTAGGATTCAATTTTTTTAGGGTATTATATTTATTTGGTTGATCCATAAAAAGCTCTATGTGGTAGAGGCTTGACGGAAGGAGAAGAAATCTTGTTGCAGCAACCATGTTGCTCGTTGTAATGCTATTACATTTTTCCTAATAATAAATAATGCACACACATTTTGTGGACTAGCCCGTGTACAGGTGAACCACGTTGCTTTTGGTCTCGTTTATTTGTCTATAGATTTTAATATATGTTTATGTGCGTTCATGACGATTGTATGATTTTCCTCTCATATGAGTTATCTTAATGGTTGATGTTTATATCGCATTTGTCGAATGCATCTTAGCAAAGGATATTTCATATGATCGAATGAGGACCATAAAGATGTAAGTATTATTTTGGTCCAAGTTGTAAATCCTCAATTTAGAATGGTAGTATTTAAATACATGCTAGTATGTTCTTTATGTTTGGAAGGTCTCTATATTTGAAGCTATATTTTTGTGAATATAGCATACAATCACTTGAGTCCATTACATGCAAAGGTTTCATACGAGGACCAATGAAGTGCATAAGAATCACTTAAGATAAAGAGGTAATTTCCACCTATTGTAAGTATGTACTAACACCCTTGCATAAATAGGTAATGATAAATTTCATGAAGCATTACGTGTTCCATTTATTAAATAGAAATTTAGATATTGATTATATATTTATAATTCCACAAAACATTTTAGTGGCGATTAGACCATTTGGAAAGGAAATAAAACCACTTAGAAAAATTTTAAATTTTTATGAAATTTGGGTTCGTGAGAGAATGTAAAATAATTGTAAATTTTATTAAATCTTAAAAATTTAATGATATAGATTTTTTATTATTCTTATTAGTTATATAAAGAAAGAGATAGGTTACATTTTTTAAAAACTTCATAGGATGGAAAGATGTGTGATATTTGTGAAACTATGAATGTTGAGTGTGAAAATCACTTTCTTAGATTGAGATATGTACACTCACATAAAATGTTCTAAATGAACTTTAACTGTCATTGTAAAGTTAAATTTAGTTAAATATATTAATTTTAATTTTATTTATAAATTTTTAAAAAATATTTAGAATACTTTCAAAGTGTAAATTAATTAATTTTAATAAAATAAATAGAAAAATTCAAATATATTACTAAATTTAAATCAAAATATTTTTAACTAAATATAAAACTTATATGAAAAATAATATTGATAAAGACCTAAAATTCAAGTTTAGAATATATATATATATATATATATATATTTGCCATGTAAATATTCATCATAAACATTAAAATTATATTATGAAAATTATTTATTTACATTTACAAGTAAACCATAAGCATATTTATATACACCAATATAAACATTATAAACTATTATAAACAAAACATTTAAAATTAATGAGAAAAAAACTAGAGAACACTTATTTATAAACAATTAGAAATATAAGATAATAAAACGTGGATGCAAAATATTTATGTAAATATCATGAAATAAAATTAATATTTTTTTTAAATAAAATATTTAAATAAAAATATATATTTTATTATAATTAACTTAATAATAAATTTTTTATACACATGTAAACATCATAAACTATTTTCTAAATGTTTTTAAACAAATAAGTATTTTTTCATACTTCTAATTATAATATTTTTTACATCAATGACTTTTTTCATACTTCTAGTTAGATCATCTTCTTAATTTCTAGAAAGTATAGTGATGATGGGGACACTTTTTTTAATATTTTTTTTTAAATATTATAATAAAATACTATAAAGTTTCCATATACATCTTTTTTGATAGTTTAAATCATTTGTTTTTGATTTTATATTGTTATGATTAAAGTAATTTGATTATTTTTAAATTCATATTACCTATTTTTAGTAGAAAAAATACATATTATTGATATTCATTGGTGAATCAAATAGTACATGAAGAGAGTCTCAAAAAGATTGATAAAAAAATACATCATAAGACTTGTCCAGATAAAGCAGGAATTGTCCAAAAAAAAAAGTGCAGAAAAAATTGAGGTCAACTATATCTAAGAGATATTTAGAGAGTCATTCACAAATCTACAACCATCCAAGAATTCTTCTCAAAATAAGAAACCTTCATCACCAACCAAATCCTGTTTATATAAGATATCATCCTCTGAGTTATGCTGATGATATATATGATCAAAAGTGATATTTATGAACATGCTCATCGAAGATTTGATCTCATCACACCAATGATTAAGCATTACCACCTGTAGAGAATACTGAATACGAACCCAATTTATGGTAACCCGTGAGTCGTAAAAAATTTGCAAATCATCAACGCCAAAGATATTGACCACTTTCAGAATGCACCAAAGTGCTAAGAGTTCCTCTTTCATATTTGTGCCACAACCACAGTTAAACCTGAGAGTGAAGAAATGTACTTCATTATTATAAATAACACCATGTGCTGCACATAAACCATCCTTCGAAGCACCGTCAAATAAAGCAACCATTTTCTTTATCTGAAGCTTAAAATCACACACTCTTTGGATATTGTGAGCGGTAATATCAATACAACTCTCCTTCACCAGATTAAGAACTAGTGTACAGGGTTTGTAAACATTTGGAAGCACTTCTTCAAAAATAGCTAGGTTATGGGCCTTCCAGATAGCTGAGAAAATTATAGCAGGAAGCTCTGGAAATTTTTTACAATTCTTGTTCCAATTCAGGCAACATTTTTTGAAAAGGTCCACTTGCCATAATAGATCAATCTTCAAATCCAAGAAGATCCTACTCTATATATTCCTATAAAACGCATAGTCCATAAAAATATGAGATATGGAATCTGATCCTGCCCGACAAAGAAAACATATGCTCGGGCCAATCCATCCTCTGACTGTAACATACCCCTTTGCTGAAAACATTTTATGTATGAAGAATACATTATCTTAAATTTTATTGTAAAGTTTTATATTTGGACAAGTGTCCAAGGATGACTGTAATTGCACAATATTATTATTTAAATAAATAAAATACGAGATACTCACCCAAGGAGAAGTTGTTGAAAGAGTGTTTACTAACCCACTAGGTGGAATGGAATCTGGGGTAGAAGGCAAAGGTGTAATGTCCCAAAAATAACAAAAAATTAAAATATTTTCCTACTTGCAATAATTACTAACATACAGCAGAAAGATTTATTCATTAAATCTAATTTTATTGAAAACATCCATACTTACATAAAACAATGGAATCCTAAGACTTTCATTTTTCATGGTCTCTTCTATGTGTGAATTTAGAATTGCGGAAGCGATGTGGAAAACAATAAAATGGCATGTTTTTATTATAATTGTAAATGCTAGTACAAAGGTAGAAATGCACTCCTTACTGTTTTAAGAAATCATGTGATTAAATTTGAATGTCTAATGTCAACTTCAGGTAATGAGCTCCTTTGATGACGGTATGTTGCTCATAGGTTGGGTACTTATACATTCAGGGGAAGGTAATTACATACCTCGGCAGAGTTGCCGAGAGGCATGGGTAAACTTCAAGGTTTGTTGGACTTACTTAGCATTGCTTGCTAATACCATCTCTTGCATTTTGTTGTCACAGGTGTGCCTAACATTACCGTGTTACCCTAGAGCAAATAATCTACCTCCCAATACAGGCCTACGGGTTACTAAATGTAAACTTTGGAAGAGAGAGTTTAATGTAAATGACATTTTAATGTTCATAACCCAAGAGTTTGTATAAGAAAGGTATATGGCCACAAGGTCCCTATTGGCACTTTTCAAACTAAGATGTCTAAGGTGTTGTCGTCTCTACTATAGCCTTTGCATAAAAGATCAAACCTCCACTTATGGTATGTTTGGTAGGTGATATAAATGCACTTTTAAAGTGCACGGGTACCTGCTGTCAGTGGGATCTTTGTAATCGAAAGGGGTTTTGCCTTTGGCCATCACTTCTGCATGTTTATGGTGTTCTTGCTCTGTATTTCGTTGATGGTGGCCAAATTGGGATTCTGACCCGAGCTCTGCTCGTGGTCAGTACCCTAGCAAGACTAAGCTCAACAAAAGGCATGAGTATCATACTCCTGACAGGTATGGAGGCTCCAGGCTATGTTAAAGTTTTACTTTTCTTCTTTGGCTACAAAAATCGCAGACTTCATTAACTGATAAAAACTTGATTTGTATGTGACAGGTGATACAGGGTGTGATGCGAAGCTATGCCTGTCCAAAATCCGAAGGCGTGGCCCGAGAAATGGTAAGTCATTCCTACCCATTAGTTGCTCTGCATCCTCTCATCCTTGCTGGTGTATGTATGCGTCTGAATCCTATTTTAAGAGCCACTCCCGTAAGATTTTGGCTTACTGCTCTACTTTGGGCAGTTGGGTAAGGTCGCCTATGGATGGACCTTTGAACGTTGGGGCTCGATATGGTGTCTCAGGAGATTTGAATTGCAGGAGATATTATAATGTAACTGTTTGTGTTTATGAGTTGGGTCCTCTCCTATTACTCGGATTTCCAATCCTGTACAATGAAATTTCTATTTGAAAGGAGAGATATAAAATGTCCATGTGATTTATAACGAATGCCATGGTTGAATTTATTCATACTCTATAATTTGACACAATATTTTGCGTTGGGGTTTTATTCTCATGTGGTGGCTAAAATGATGCATAACATTCTTCTTTTTGGGGTCTACATCCCTACTTTGAAATGTGTAATCTATTTGCTGTTTAAAAGAAGATGGGACTCCCATTTGGAATATATTATGATCTATGCCCATTCTGGGTTAAATGGTTTCTTTCAGCTGCTGTGTAATGTGATGTGTTGATTTGTACAAAGAAATGACTTAGTCTTGCTTCTCTGTATCTCTATCTTGTAATGTAGCTAGAATTGGGTATTGGTTTCGTTCCCTGCTTACTTCCTAGGTTTTCTATTAACATGATACTTTTGTGTACTGAACAATTGCTTGTGAAAAATGTAGGAGAAATATAATGTGTTTCCTGTGCTTCTATTTCGAGAACGTAGTTAGGGTTTGAGTAGACAAAACTTGACTTAAGTGTTGTCTGCGTTGAAAGAATGGAACTTTGTTTTCGATGGGGGGTTGTATTGAAATATTGACCATACATCTATTTCATACGTGAGTCCTGTAGGAGACCACTACAAATTTGGATTTAAGGGATTTTATGGGATTCGATCCTCGTCCTCTATCTGCAATGGCATTTGCATTTGTAACCTCGCAACATGTTAATCACCATCTAGATGTACTGTGTATTTGTTGGCATTAATTCTTGATTCGACAGAGTACTAGGATCTGTGTAATTGTAAAATTTTTGGGTTGCATCGATATACTCGGTTGATAATATATGCGTGTTTTTCCTTGGAAATAAGAGGGTTAATGAGAATAGTAATGATTCTATGTGTTATCTATCATCTGAGTTTTAAATGTGGTATGTGTATGGTTTGAAAAGAAAAGAAAGGAAAGAAACTATTGAAAATCGATAATGGATATTTATATAACAGTCTTGGGTTCTAGTATTGGAGCATATGGGAAATGCTTACAAAATAATGTCTGGGTTTTTGCTATAGTTTTGTATAACTGGACTTTGAAATGGTTTACATTATGTTTAAAGATTTCTGCTAAAAGTTTGATTTCAGTAGCTAAGTGATTTTGTTTGTAATTTAAAACAAAGGTTTAGATAAGAGAAATTAAATACTATATATTTTGTTGAGTTAAAATCAATGATTTGCCTGTTCTAACAGTTTAAGCAATACAAATGACTAGCAAAGACTAGCTGGCTAGTCCTGCTAGGAATGCCAATTGACTCTGAGAAAACTTGATTTAAAAACTGATAATAAGGACATTGTTATTTTAACATTACATTTATAAAAGAGATATAAAACGTAGGAGGGTTTTATAAACAATTCATACCTGTTGATTCCTGTAGCTTGTCTTGCTAATGATGACCTGCTGATCCTGGTAGCTTGTTCCTGCTGATAATGGCCTGCACACTCAGCCAACTAGTTAGGAAAACTACTGACTCTTAGCTAACCTGATAATTGATCTTGGATTGGATGACTTTGGGACTACCACGTTCCTCCCAACCATGATTCTACAACCGTTCCTGGTTGAGTAAGAATCCCCCTGAGCTAGTTCTGACATGCAAATTGAGAAGTAGAGGCCCTAGATGTGTAGCTGGTTCAGAAAATTTATGGGCAGATTTCACTTCCTGGAATAGAGGGTTCTTCTTGGCATTATAATACAAAAATAAAAGATCCCCCAAACTTTGGGATCTGTCCTCCTTAAGTAGGACAAATCTTGAATTAGTATTGTTGGAATTTAATGGTTTCTTTAAAATTATTTAAATTGTAAAATAGTAATAATATAAAAATTACAATCTTGTCTAAATATTAATAACTAATAATTAATAAGTGGCAGCGCACTTAGGTATATGTATACATGTAATAAATAACAGTATCATGTATTGAAACTCCTACATAATAATACTTAGCTTTGTGGTCCTTAGCATTTTGTTTCACATGATGCTTCTTTTAACTCTTTTTAAGGAAAGGGTCCACTTCCTAGGATGGTTTCGGTAAGCTGGTAAAGGCACCTATAGCCTCTCCCTTTGCATGTCAGATTCCCTCGTTTTAACATGGTATTTCCTGCAATATTTGATGATAATAGGATTTATTTAATCAAGTCGAATAGTTGTGATAAAACACATAGGTGCTATTCAGAGTCTTCCTGACTCAACACTTGAGATCTAGTAACCCCAAGTGCTCTTCAGAGCCTTTTAACTCTACACTCTCACATGGGCGTTACGCTAGTGCAAGTCCAGAGCCTCCACTCAACACTAGAGCTAGCATGTGGTTGTGAGGCACATCTAGGATATTTAAGTGGATTCGGATCCGGTAATCATTTCTTTCAAGCTTGGAGTGTTCCAGGGATCATGCCCAACACTCAACATACATTGGGGCTTAGGCCCAGTACAAAATAGAATCCTCTAAATACATCGGGGTTTAGGCCCAGTATATAGGTCATTCATGTGTTTTTGAGTCCACAGTCAACACACTACATAATCATCCATATAAATCATGCTCTGCACAGTATAGTGTAACAAAAGAGAAGATCTCAGTATTTCATAATTTGTAACCAATTTTCATAATACACCATAGTTTATTCATTCGGACTTTCCTGCACAGTATATATTCAATAATGAAACAATCAGGGTACATGCCAAATACATCAACTCATGAAGGAATAAATCAAAACATACTAATGCTATGTCAATCATAATAAATCACATATACTCGAGCCGTGACCCGATATAACATCATAACATAGTTAGTCCAAAAAGTTGGGATATTACAAAAGGACAAGTGGCAGCATCATGAGGCAAGTAACTAGTTGTTGGTATGGGACAACTCCCTTGAATTGTGGTCATAGTGCCCTAAAAGATGGGAGTGGAGCTTGAGGCTCATTTATTGAAAACTGACCACTAAAGACCTAGGCAATCTCTTTAAGAGCCATCGAATTTTGGACTGAGGTTCATCACTTTTCCTAATGAGCAAATTTACCTTGTGGTTCTGTTGTATGCACACAAGAGATTCGATGAGGGGAATTCTATGTTTTTTATCATGGTGTAAGTCTGCCTTGTTTACTGCTGAGTGCTATTGAGTGCAGAGATTGAGATTTTTGGCAAGTCTCTATTGATTGATGGTTATACAATTTGAGTGCCTTGCTTCTACACGGATTCTTCTACCTAGTTGTTCAGTAAACAGGCTCACGGGTCCAAAGGAGGATAGTAGTTTGGCTGCTTCTTCTGGAGAAGGCTAGGAGGACCAGGCCTCCTTGGGTGTTTGTCCACCCTATCTACAGTTATAGGTTCCACTTGATATTTCATCTCTAAGTAGATAATTTATTTTCTGTATTTGTTGATTTAGTACTCTTTAGCTAACTAATGATAATACAGAAGTATAAGTGTGATTTTCTGATCTGTTTAGGATTTTGTAGTCTACTAAATATATTTATGAAATGATTAAATAAATAACTTCCTTGTATTTTTCATCGTACTTTTTTCTGTACCGTACTCTAGTAAAAGGAAGGGGTATTAAAATTAGATAAATGATATGCAGTGAGCATGATGAATGATAGAACTAATTCTGTTTACTTCCCTTAAAGATTTCTTTTTCTGTTATGTTTTTCTTTTAAATTTCTCCTCACTGTTATATTCTGCAAAATTATTTATTTCGTGTCAAATCTCAGAAAAAGGAACGACAGTCTTATCAAATAGACATTATGATTTTTCTATAGCATTAGAAGCAAACGTCTTTCTTTCTGCACAAAACCTAGGGTTTTCTTTGAAGATCAACTGTACTTTGCAAGGAGATAACACTACCTATTCTATTCTGTTATTTTCAAAAATCACAGTATACCAACTCCATTTCAGACAAAATAATATCATTAGTGTTGTAGCAATAGATTAAATTAGGGTTTAACTACTCCATGTTTTCTAAACTTTTGTGAAATACATAAAATAGATATAATTCCTTATTATTCTACTGGTCCATTTAAAACTCTTAATAAGACTTTTATCTATCCTATCTTATAATTATTTTAACATCAAAACAGTTACCCATATTCAATATTGAAAACAATTATCATCACAAGCAGATTAAAACAAATTGTTAACACTTATATCGTTATTACCATCGATCCTTTAACACAAAACATGTCTGTATTGGAAAAATGTTCTTATATCAACAGAACTCCAAGTTTTGCATTATAACATTTAGTATTCATTCAACACTTGACAAATCAAATAGATTACCCAAGACTGAGTTCGATTTTTTAGAGGGCATTTGTCTACATAACAGTCACAGGTTCAAAACCCTTATCACTTCTATACAATACAAAGTATTAACACTGGAAAACAAAACTCTTTATAAACATAGAATTTAAACAAAACAAGGTGGATAAGTTCCTTTAGCAAAATCAACTGTCCATCGATACTATTCATCTACACAAACAAAACTAAGTTTACAATTCGAGGAAACAAGCCATTTTGACTTTCAACATCTTAAACACAGCACAAAACAAGAGGTTAACCTCTGGCTCTTGTCTAGTAACAATACAAATTTATTCTCAAGCTAAACATTAAAAAATAATGACACGGGTTCTAGAGCAGTGATATCCAATACAACGAGTACAAACAATATCAAGTTAGTTGAATCCTTTCTTCTTCATTAAACGCAACTGAGGGTTACACCATTCAATAGACTTTACATTTCCACAATAAATTTATAGTGAAACTGTCACGAACCCAAAATTCCATAATAATTTAAGACTTTACTAAGTGCCTATAATGCCACTTAAATATACGCGGAACCATAAAGTGTGGGTTTACTTTTTTTAAATATTGCTTACAATTAATTATAACTCTTCGAATACATAACTGTTCTAAATTCAACACATAGTTTTCTTCCTTTGAACCAAATAACTCTTCTGATGTGTGCACCAGATACAACCTTAAAAAACCATAGTCCAAGAAACCAAAGACAACTATATTGAAACCCCATATTTCTTTTAATCAATTCATTCAGTTATTCGTAAAAATGCACTTCAAGATGTTAATTCATTTTCAAGAAGCATGTACATCTTTTATCAGTTAATTGTACCAATACATCATCCTAAATGGTAACAACATAATCATAATCATAAGGGAAACATATTAGCAATATACATCATATAAACAACCAGCATTTCTAACTGAGTCGTATACTTCAAAGTAATCATAAACAATTTAAGAAAGATACAAGTACTCATCCATGAAGACACATTGAGGAACATCATAGGAGACAAAATATAACGTGGTTCACCCGTACACGGGCTAGTCCACAAAGGTGTGTGTGCATCTTTTATTATTCTTTAAAGGAAATCAGGGATTACAATCCAGCAACCTTGTTGCGATAAATCTCCTTCTAAAAAAATCTCGAAGCCTTTCATCACAAGGCTGCAATATATAATTACAATTTCCTTGAGAGTTTTCCATAAATAAAACTCCCTTTAAAGTTTATGTGTAACATCATAACTTTTAAGTAACTTACTAACCACTCATGTTGCAAGTGTCAAACTTTCTCATTCTCCAGGGGATCTCTCTCCCTCTTAGAGATATTTTCGTCATACAAGATTTATAAAACCTTATTACAAAGATTTTCTCTTAACATAAATAATTAAGTCTCATTCACCTAAACAAGTGATGGATAATACGTTATTAAAACACAAAAGATTATGTAATAGATGACTAACTCTATAATGCATCCTCTCAAACAATAAATGTATTGTTATTTTCTTTACCATTCTCAAACATTTTCAAAGACTATTGTAGTCTAACTTATTAATCTTTATAAGTCTTAATCTATATCTTAGATAAGTAACTTGTAGGTAATCTATCCACTATTATATATTGATATAGTATTTTGCTATGTGCTAACAAAATCGCTTGGTAAAACAATAAGTAAATATTCTATGAGGACTCAATCGACTTTTTACAAGACTCTACTAGATTTCATCGAATCATAGTACATGATGATTATATTTATAAATCTTAAGAGCCTATACATATATATAAAGGAATCTTTATAAACTTATGAGGACTCAATCGACTTTTTACAAGACTCTACTAGATTTCATCGAATCATAGTACATGACGATTATATTTATAAATCTTAAGAGCCTATACATATATATAAAGGAATCTTTATAACTATGAGGACTCAATCGACTTTTACAAGACTCTACTAGATTTCATCGAATCATAGTACATGACGATTATATTTATAAATCTTAAGAGCCTATACATATATATAAAGGAATCTTTATAAACTCTCCCCTAGCCTTCATCAGATTATTAAACATAGGAAAGTGAAAGTAATCATGGTAATAAAAAGCGGTTATTTCAAAAGAGAAACGCTATGTAAGTTTTTCTTTGCTCAAATGGTGTGTCGCGGGAATAAAATAGATGACCTAATATCTGTAAGGTCAAAACATATATCTCTACGGATTACTTTGACGGAGATCCCTATGGAGAACCATAAGCAAGCTACCCAGCAAGGGATCGATTATTGAAAGTTACAGAGGTTATCTCTATTTGTGGGTAATGGAATGAGCTTCTTTTCGTGTCAATAGTATAAATATTATTCCAAGGCTCCTCCACGCAGGATGTAAAACATTGTAATACAAAATTATTCATTTCTAGGGTTTTTACCTTCATAATGCCGATCACGCAGAGTGGCAAGGAATTCCTATAACTTCTAAGGATAAATTTGAAATGAAAATAGGGTTTAAATTTCTCGATACAATCAACATAGAAGACGCTACATTCCTGTCAATGTTTAAAGGCAAAAATAGAAGATAGAAAAATGGACAGAAGGCAACACTCATGGTTTTAACAACGCCAAAACGAAATGTGCAAAACAGAAGAAAGATTCACTTACCTCATCGTAGAGATATTTGTATATGTTCATCAAGGCAACGGTTCTCACTCAGAGATGGGTTAGTCCTCAGTAGAAGATTAGACCGTCCCTTATTTACCAGTAGCAATCTGCATCCTTAAGATTCTACCATCGGCCGTTCTCTTCTAGATCCGGCTTCTTTTAGCATCGTTCGATACCAAACATACATAGGTCACTAAGGCGGAGAACGTGATCTCCATTCCATTAAGTATGGAAATAAGCAGAGACCTTCCTGGGTTCCCTCGCATCCACAACACCGATCGTATGGTTCGGATCTTTTCCCATGCTACGACAGCTCTCTACCACAATGTGCAGAGATCTCCCAGAGAAAATCCGAGTGCTTCCCCCTCTTCCTCTCAATCTCTCCATTTCCCCCCCCCCTTGGTTATCACGATGGCAATAAAATAAAAAGGCCGCGATCTCTCGTCCTCCCTTTTTCTCTCCTTGAATACCGGGTTTTAATGGCATATTATCAATTAACTCCACTCCTTCGCCCAGTTTCAGGATCTATGTCAAATCTGCGTACTGCCAGGCACTCTGCCAGTTGTTTTTTTTTCTTTTTTTCCTCTATTGCCGTTGATTCTGCAAGCACTTAACAAAGTTTCCCCCATGTTTGACGGTGGTAGCCGTTTGGTGAAAAGCTTTTAGTGGGACAAATGGCAATTCGATTAAGATGAATTCCAAGATCGTCCCATTTGGAGACAAGCTATAACAGTAAAAGGTATCCCATTAAAAACTATAATTAAATCTCCCTTCCAGCTTGACGGTGGTGGTAGATAGTGGTGATTCGGTGCTCTACTTGAAGAGACAAACTTCCTCCAGATTCTCCAACTCTCACACATGTCTCTTTTAAGATATTTCCATCCTCGGCGAGGTCAAGAAATGGGTGACAAATGGCGTGGCAGTTATAAGCAGTAATTCCATCAAGTGGGGAACCACTTCTTATGAAATTATTGAGCGTTTTAAAGAAACGAGATATCCGTTTAAGAAGAGGCTGTGGAATGAGTGCGATGAAAGCGTGTCAACCTCATCAGTTTATTCCTTAAGAGATCGTGGGGATAGGTGGAAACGCCATGTTCCTTTTTGTGAAGACCTCCCTCATTAAAACGAGGTCGCCATTAATGCAAGGGAAGCCCACTTCTGCTCCGAGAGTTTTGCAAGACAAAACTCTCCTCTCTTTTATAAAGAAAGAAGTATCCACTAACTATTTAACGGCGGTTCACCACCACTCATACTTGGCTTACCGAATGGAACGTGTGGCATCCATCTAGAAGAAGGCGTTCCTTCATAAAAAAGGTTGTAATGAAAATAGTTTGATTCCTCACATTAAAATGACGAGTGGGAGGTCAATGAGTGCCGTGCTCCATAACTGAGCGAGTGATAAGAGGTTCGGGGTTGAGTGCTCCACAATCCCAAAATTAAAACAGCATCATGGTCGCATGAATGAGATGAAACAAGGGATACTCTAGTAATTAAACTTGACATGTGGTGATAAGATAATTTTCTTTTGCAACAATATGCATTTATAGATCTAATAGGGATACAAGGAGGGATATTACATCCTCCTCCCCTTTAAAAATAACACCGTCCTCGGTGTTCATACTTTTAGCAGTTCGCTTGTTTCGTCATCTCTATTTTGACCCTTTCTGGCCTTTCAAAATTTTCTCGCAAATCGTTATGGATCAAACCTGAGTTTTCGGCTACAAAACCGGGTTTCAAGGAAAACAAAAAAAATAATAATAAAAACTTTATCATCAACTTCATAATCAAACTCAGAAACATAAATCATGAATTCTTTACTGTACATATCACTTGCAATATATGGGATAAATCTAGCACTCCATGATTCTATACTGTTGACTAAATCAACAACCAGCATTCACTTGATCCAGGAAATTCTTGCCTAACACCTTAGTGCTCACGCAGCAATCCTTTCTCTCATGTCTTGCCTAACACTTTTAGTGTTCACGCAACAATCATCGCATTCATGTCATGCCTAACACCTTAGTGTTCACACAGCAAACATTTCTTTTATGTCTTGCCTAACACCTTAGTGCTCACGCAGCAAACATTTCTTTCATGTCTTGCCTAACACCTTAGTGCTCACGCAGCAAACATTTCTTTCATGTATACTAAGCAGCGTCCTGCCTCCCACATATACATTTTCTTATAGCTTGCCTAGGTCTTACAGCCAGCCGATTCTCCAAGAATCCTAGTGGCTGCTCAATCCCTCATTTTAGGGAGTATTTCAATGCCATTACAACATTCTTTACACCATCCCCTCAAGCCTTCTCGCTTGAGTCCCGGAATTTATTTTTCCCAAGCCGCCTTGCTTGAGACTAGAAAAATCTCTTTCCATTTAATCAATTTATTTCGTCATATATATTTTGTAATCATACGATTACTCTGACCCAAGTGAGTCTAGATCTTTATTCAATCAATAATTATCAAAATTAAAGAATGAATAACAATTACGATGTGGACCTTAAATCCTCATCCCCTGATTTTTACCATGCATAATATTTATGCTCTTGCATTTTCACAAGCTTCACAGGAATTTCACCATCTGCCAAATTTCACTTGTTAGTATCACTTTATACACAAATCAAATATTGTAAGAAGATCCCTTCCTTTAAACCGAAAGTCATCTTTCTTAATAAAATATCCATATGTGATCATCTAAAGTGTCATTTCCTACTACACATAATTAGCTTATAAGACTTCATAATGCTTTGAACATAATATACATTCTTTCTATGATGATCTATGGACATTATGATCATTTAACCTCGAACTTTAGCTTTCACCATTTTAACACAATTCCTATTTTAGTTATACAACCCTTTTTGTATACCCTAACATCATATAGGAATAACCAATTGTCTAAACAAACTTACATACCTTATACAGATAACCATGTACCTTTGTAAAAGCGACCGCATAGCTCACCTTCATCTGCCGAGGTTCTAGTTTACTTGTATTCATCACGTATTAGTATTATACTTGAATCGATATATATATCCCACATTTACCCATTGATGGGTGTCAGGCAGTGATGTGTGGAAAAAAAAATAGCATTTGCTTGACCACAACATTCAAAGTGTTAATCGTATAAAGGTAATTAAATCATAAGACAATCGTATATATAACATATGTTCAAACATCATTTTTACTTGTTTCATAAAAGCTTATACCTCGATTATTGTCTCAAAGATTACTTCCGATCTACCCTGCAAATTCCATGTCATCAATTGTTTTTCCTCCACACATAATAAATAAAAATAGTCATTCTTTGTGGCAACATAAGAACGTCAAAAGATTACAGCATCCTACTAACCTGTATTTATTTCATGTTGGGTCTAGGTTTCCAATAATCTATCCCTTAACAAAATAATCAATTTGAGAAAACATATAGTTGTACATGGATAGCAAAAGTATTACTATTACTCATTGTTTCCTACGTCTATGTTAGTAGAAATTACTGAAATAAGAGGTATATATAAAAGGTACTCATGCATTCTCATCTTAACTGATTAATATTCACATGTATATGTAATTATAACCATTTTCCTTTTGTTGCACTTACATGTAAGGGTACATGCTTCAATGTCCCAAAAATCATACTATAATTTCTTATCCTATACAATTACATACTAGAATGAAATTGATTAGCAAGGAGACTATTAACCGTTTTTCTCCTTTGTAGTCTCACAATTTCCTAGTCATAGAAAGCTTCACACCAATTAAAGTTAATTTCTTTGTTTAAAGGAAACCAAACATCCTAGTCTAGCCAACTATACTTCTTATGGAGTAAAACAACAACTTAACATCACATAATTATGCTTCCCTCATAACTAGGAATATAAATTCACAATGACTCCTCCTGCAACGTGCACCTTTACAGATTTACTACTAGGGTCAACCTCATTATAAATTTATAAACTTTCTTATTTAAGGTAACTCATATGTAAACGGAACTTGATCGTTTCTTACACCGTTCAAAACCCAATACTGACCCAAACTATCAAATCTTTAATGGGCCTTTTAACATAAAGGCTTACTTTTGAGCTGATCTTAATGGATCTTTTAACAGATCTAAGTTGCCTTACATTTCCCATCTAAATTTCATATTTGGAAATCTAGACTATAGGTCAGTCAGGTTTACTTAGTTATCTAAGGTCAACCAAATTAGGAGACTTCCTCAGCCTATAAACTTCACTGTGAAATAGCTAGGATAACTTCTAATACGTGCTTTTACTCTACTTACAAGTACCCATTTCATAAGGACTTAACTCTAATTATAACTTTTCAGTAAACTCATACGTACTTACTTGCAATTTCAAGAAGTTTTGTCGCTTACCCCTTGACGATTCTTTGGAAGTGAACATTTTATTCTTGGCTTATAGAATGCAGCTCCTTTCTAGTCTGACAAACTTGTATTTGTTCTTCTCCAATTGAGCTCAATAAGCCCAAGTGTTTACAACCTATGCTCTGGTGGAAGAAACTTGAAGTCGAGCTTGGAGATTCATTTTCCCCTCCTCCGGTACAATCCATGCATCCAAAATGAAACGAAAACCATTGATTAGTAAAATTAAAACCATTCATACTCAATTATCGCATGTTGAGCTCATTAGGCCCTAGTGTTGTAACCTAAGGCTCTGATACCATATGTCACGAACCCAAAATTCCATAATAATTTAAGACTTTACTAAGTGCCTATAATGCCACTTAAATATACGCGGAACCATAAAGTGTGGGTTTACTTTTTTTAAATATTGCTTACAATTAATTATAACTCTTCGAATACATAATTGTTCTAAATTCAACACATAGTTTTCTTCCTTTGAACCAAATAACTCTTCTGATGTGTGCACCAGATACAACCTTAAAAAAACCATAGTCCAAGAAACCAAAGACAACTATATTGAAACCCCATATTTCTTTTAATTAATTCATTCAGTTATTCGTAAAAATGCACTTCAAGATGTTAATTCATTTTCAAGAAGCATGTACATCTTTTATCAGTTAATTGTACCAATACATCATCCTAAATGGTAACAACATAATCATAATCATAAGGGAAACATATTAGCAATATACATCATATAAACAACCAGCATTTCTAACTGAGTCGTATACTTCAAAGTAATCATAAACAATTTAAGAAAGATACAAGTACTCATCCATGAAGACACATTGAGGAACATCATAGGAGACAAAATATAACGTGGTTCACCCGTACACGGGCTAGTCCACAAAGGTGTGTGTGCATCTTTTATTATTCTTTAAAGGAAATCAGGGATTACAATCCAGCAACCTTGTTGCGATAAATCTCCTTCTAAAAAAATCTCGAAGCCTTTCATCACAAGGCTGCAATATATAATTACAATTTCCTTGAGAGTTTTCCATAAATAAAACTCCCTTTAAAGTTTATGTGTAACATCATAACTTTTAAGTAACTTACTAACCACTCATGTTGCAAGTGTCAAACTTTCTCGTTCTCCAGGGGATCTCTCTCCCTCTTAGAGATATTTTCGTCATACAAGATTTATAAAACCTTATTACAAAGATTTTCTCTTAACATAAATAATTAAGTCTCATTCACCTAAACAAGTGATGGATAATACGTTATTAAAACACAAAAGATTATGTAATAGATGACTAACTCTATAATGCATCCTCTCAAACAATAAATGTATTGTTATTTTCTTTACCATTCTCAAACATTTTCAAAGACTATTGTAGTCTAACTTATTAATCTTTATAAGTCTTAATCTATATCTTAGATAAGTAACTTGTAGGTAATCTATCCACTATTATATATTGATATAGTATTTTGCTATGTGCTAACAAAATCGCTTGGTAAAACAATAAGTAAATATTCTATGAGGACTCAATCGACTTTTTACAAGACTCTACTAGATTTCATCGAATCATAGTACATGATGATTATATTTATAAATGTTAAGAGCCTATACATATATATAAAGGAATCTTTATAAACTTATGAGGACTCAATCAACTTTTTACAAGACTCTACTAGATTTCATCGAATCATAGTACATGACGATTATATTTATAAATCTTAAGAGCCTATACATATATATAAAGGAATCTTTATAACTATGAGGACTCAATCGACTTTTACAAGACTCTACTAGATTTCATCGAATCATAGTACATGACGATTATATTTATAAATCTTAAGAGCCTATACATATATATAAAGGAATCTTTATAAACTCTCCCCTAGCCTTCATCAGATTATTAAACATAGGAAAGTGAAAGTAATCATGGTAATAAAAAACGGTTATTTCAAAAGAGAAACGCTATGTAAGTTTTTCTTTGCTCAAATGGTGTGTCGCGGGAATAAAATAGATGACCTAATCTCTGTAAGGTCAAAACATATATCTCTACGGATTACTTTGACGGAGATCCCTATGGAGAACCATAAGCAAGCTACCCAGCAAGGGATCGATTATTGAAAGTTACAGAGGTTATCTCTATTTGTGGGTAATGGAATGAGCTTCTTTTCCTGTCAATAGTATAAATATTATTCCAAGGCTCCTCCACGCAGGATGTAAAACATTGTAATACAAAATTATTCATTTCTAGGGTTTTTACCTTCATAATGCCGATCACGCAGAGTGGCAAGGAATTCCTATAACTTCTAAGGATAAATTTGAAATGAAAACAGGGTTTAAATTTCTCGATACAATCAACATAGAAGACGCTACATTCCTGTCAATGTTTAAAGGCAAAAATAGAAGATAGAAAAATGGACAGAAGGCAACACTCATGGTTTTAACAACGCCAAAACGAAATGTGCAAAACAGAAGAAAGATTCACTTACCTCATCGTAGAGATATTTGTATATGTTCATCAAGGCAACGGTTCTCACTCAGAGATGGGTTAGTCCTCGGTAGAAGATTAGACCGTCCCTTATTTACCAGTAGCAATCTGCATCCTTAAGATTCTACCATTGGCCGTTCTCTTCTAGATCCGGCTTCTTTAAGCATCGTTCGATACCAAACATACAGAGGTCACTAAGGCGGAGAACGTGATCTCCATTCCATTCAGTATGGAAATAAGCAGAGACCTTCCTGGGTTCCCTCGCATCCACAACACCGATCGTATGGTTCGGATCTTTTCCCATGCTACGACAACTCTCTACCACAATGTGCAGAGATCTCCCAGAGAAAATCCGAGTGCTTCCCCCTCTTCCTCTCAATCTCTCCATTTCCCCCCCCCCTTTGTTATCACGATGGCAATAAAATAAAAAGGCCGCGATCTCTCGTCCGCCCTTTTTCTCTCCTTGAATACCGGGTTTTAATGGCATATTATCAATTAACTCCACTCCTTCGCCCAGTTTCAGGATCTATGTCAAATCTGCGTACTGCCAAGCACTCTGCCAGTTGTTTTTTTTTTCTTTTTTCCTCTATTGCCGTTGATTCTCCAAGCACTTAACAAAGTTTCCCCCATGTTTGACGGTGGTAGCCGTTTGGTGAAAAGCTTTTAGTGGGACAAATGGCAATTCGATTAAGATGAATTCCAAGATCGTCCCATTTGGAGACAAGCTATAACAGTAAAAGGTATCCCATTAAAAACTATAATTAAATCTCCCTTCCAGCTTGACGGTGGTGGTAGATAGTGGTGATTCGGTGCTCTACTTGAAGAGACAAACTTCCTCCAGATTCTCCAACTCTCACACATGTCTCTTTTAAGATATTTCCATCCTCGGCGAGGTCAAGAAATGGGTGACAAATGGCGTGGCAGTTATAAGCAGTAATTCCATCAAGTGGGGAACCACTTCTTATGAAATTATTGAGCATTTTAAAGAAACGAGATATCCGTTTAAGAAGAGGCTGTGGAATGAGTGCGATGAAAGCGTGTCAACCTCATCAGTTTATTCCTTAAGAGATCGTGGGGATAGGTGGAAACGCCATGTTCCTTTTTGTGAAGACCTCCCTCATTAAAACGAGGTCGCCATTAATGCAAGGGAAGCCCACTTCTGCTCCGAGAGTTTTGCAAGACAAAACTCTCCTCTCTTTTATAAAGAAAGAAGTATCCACTAACTATTTAACGGCGGTTCACCACCACTCATACTTGGCTTACCGAATGGAACGTGTGGCATCCATCTAGAAGAAGGCGTTCCTTCATAAAAAAGGTTGTAATGAAAATAGTTTGATTCCTCACATTAAAATGATGAGTGGGAGGTCAATGAGTGCCGTGCTCCATAACTGAGCGAGTGATAAGAGGTTCGGGGTTGAGTGCTCCACAATCCAAAAATTAAAACAGCATCATGGTCGCATGAATGAGATGAAACAAGGGATACTCTAGTAATTAAACTTGACATGTGGTGATAAGATAATTTTCTTTTGCAACAATATGCATTTATAGATCTAATAGGGATACAAGGAGGGATATTACAGAAACACTGCAAGTAGGTCTAGGATACCCATCCTCCCTACATTAAGCCATTGGGCTCACAAAACATCACAATGATGGCCAAATCCTCAACCAGACATCAAACTCCAGCTACGGCTAACATCAAACAATGGCTAACATTGCCGAGAGTAACCTACATGGGGGAAACCACCGAGGCTTACCGGTTGGTTGAGCTTTCATCGCCAGTTTAGCTTCAAAACCAAACAAGCTTGCAGACGAGAGGCACCTGCAAAAAAAATGTATACAATGGTTAAATAATGCATTACAGAGTTTGAAATTAATTTACAAATAGTGATAACAATCCAAGAGTTGGGAATGATACCTATAGAAATTTCTCCAGGAGCAGAGGCATCACAGCTAAACAAGAAAACGAAGCCAGTATCATCCACCACGCTCGGTGAAGAAAATATACAGTGCCGAGAACTACCAAAATAAAATTGACTCTGGATCAGAAACACTCAAGTTTATCGTGAACCCTGGAAACTATTTCCAACTACCAACTTTTGCAGTAAACCAACAATCTTAAAAAAGGTTCTGAGAGCCTAGTTTACAATCACTGGTCATGACATCGAAAGCTGGCGAGGTGCCCCAACACCCTATTAATAGAACCCTTAAACTTCTTAGGCTGTCGGCCTCTCCCATACTCCTCCATTGCAAACTGAATACCAAAGAACAACCTCGACGCAAACATAGCAGAGGACTAGGGTTTAGTCCAAAACCCAAGAGCACCACAATATCGATGGTGGATACCTTACTAACAACGCACATCGTGCTACGAGCACCAACTGTATTTAAAACCATATTAATTACCACCTCCACCATGGAGACCAAATCAACATATTGATAGGTTCAACATTGTAGAGCTCGACGAGGTTGGTGTTACATTTACAAATTTTTCACATGACACTATCCAGGATAGCTGCCACCAAGAAATCGACCAAGTAGTAGATAGAAGAGTTAATGCTGATCCTGGACGTGAGTTCTTGCCAATGTTTAAACCACTAAAGCATTAATACCTTACTCGTGTTGGAATCTGGCATGATGGTTATGACTGCAACATGTCATAACATATAATACCATAAGTCAATAGTTACAATCTTTTTGTATCGTATCAACAAACCATCAAACTTAGGTTTAAATTTATCACAAGTTTATAGTGCATATGGCCTATTAATTTATCATTCTATATAGTTTACACCTAATAAGAAATCCATGGTATTGCATATAGTTTACACATAATAGGAAATGCATAGTATTGCGTATAGTTCACATACTATGAGAATAGTATGGTATTGCATATAGTTTACATACCATAGAAATGCATGGAAATTGGCATATAGTTTATGTTTCACAAATGCACCCATTTTACAATATATGTATTTTCACAAATCCATGTGTAAATCCTAAAGGCTATTTCATCACTAAGACATAGTGATTATATCAATACTCTAAATATTATAAATTGATCATATAAGTAAGTACGTGAAGTTTATATAATTCACTCCCTTAGACTTAGTCAAGTTACTATTTGCATAATATTCTTTAGGTTATATATATGATGTATAGGAACGTAAGAAATTCATTGGATTATAATAATAGCATTAGAGTTAGAATAGAATCTAATTTATAGCTCCTTGTTATATGTTGATATTGCTAAGGTAGGATTGTAACCTCCTAACATATCAAAGTTAACATTCCAATACCTTCAATATTATACAAATACTCGAGTTTACAAACAACTTAAAGTATGAATGAAGATAAAATTGGAAGATCTCACCGGAAAATACTCTGTAGTGCCCCTAGACTACTATAGACATTGAGGACACCTGTTGAGTCACCTGACTGTTTGAAACATTAATAAAATAACCCTATGATTTTATTTTGAGATTACGATTGATTGATATATGTGCATTTGGGTAGTTATTGTGAATGGACAATTTCATGTTGTTTAACGATTAACTTTGATATGAAAACTGTACATATGAATGATGCTTAACGACTAGTTGTGCAATTGATTATGTGATTAGACGAATGAGTAATGATTAAGTAAATTATAGATGCTTAATGAAGCAACACATTTATAAACCAAATTGTGAATATTGAGGACAGTGCTACTAATTTACATTTGTAAGAAATGTGTGTAGTGACAGGTGAAACGGTTCACCAACAGACACACAAAGGAATATGAAGGGTCATAGAGTATGAGTAAATCACACACAGGGAGAGCGACAACGATGTCGACTTCCGACGGAATACCACGCTTGAGCAGATAAGCATTGATCCGCTTGCTCAAGAGGAAAGCGTGAGGGCATACGAGGTGGGCCACGACGGAGCTGGTCACGTACGAGTTGGGGGGGGCGCGCAGTGAGAACGGACTCACTTCTCAACGCCATTAGTCCCTAATAACGTGTAGACGGAGGATGGAATGTAACGGCTCCTGAAATCCCTACATGAAGTTCCCGCAAGTCAAAACGGAAGGATGATGGCAGAAGGGCCCGATGGTGCGGTACCCTGCCAAGAATGGAAAGAGTGAATGCAAGGACCCAACGATGTGGTGCATTGCCGAGGAATGGAAACTATGGATGACTGGACTCGACGGAGTGGTGCCATGTCAGAGAAATTAAATTAAGGAACAAGGAGGCCCAACGGCGCGACACCGGGTCCCTAGTAAAAGTTGATTGCTAAACTTAACTGCGTTGAAACGTATAATTTTGCACCTAGAGCTTTACTTAGAAATGCATTTGAGTACTTTAGGCATTTGCACATAAATGATTACTTTGGCATTTAAATAATATTAAGTGTTATTTAGGCATTGCACATGAAAGGATATTCTTGATTACTTAAAAATATTAAAAATATTTATTTAGGAGCAAAATGGAATCCTAGGCATGGACACCTAGTCAACTCCACCTACACCACAAATCTAGGAGTTAAGTGAAATATCTAGGGGACAAACATGAGCAAACTTAGGGATGTTGGTGCATCTCCTAGAGAAACTGACACTTGGATGGGTGAGTTGTTTTTCATTAAAGAATTAATTAAATAATTATTTATGCATGAAGCGACATGTGTCGCAGGGGATTTTCCTTTAAAAGGGAGACTTTCGGGATGGGTAAAGGACCCAGACCCTGGATGAATATCGTAATATTGAGTTACCTCATGACTTGCTGCTATTAAGGGTTTGGCTGGAAATCTTGGTGGGGGGGAATCCCAAACTGGATTTCTTGATTTTTTTGTGTGTGTGAGCTCTACGACCCAAAGCTCGGGGGAGGCCATGCGACTGAAAGCATGAGCCTATGGTTGGGTGGAGAAGCTAACGGTTGCTTCGCCAATGGTTAAACGAGCTTTGCTGGAGGGATCCTACGGAAGACGAAGGCGACAATGGACTAGCCGGATCGGGTTGAGAGGTTAAGGTTTTGCTTATTTTTGTTAAGTTATTCACGCTTTTTATTTTATTTTTCTAATAACTATGATGGCTAATTTGTTTGTATAAAGTTGTTAAAGTTTCAGGTTTAGTTCAAGGGGACCCTAAAGGAGGGGTCCTACATTTGGTATCAGAGCCGGTCGAGCCTTGAGGGCACGAGACTCATATTTTTTTGGTGGTTCGTTGGTGACCGTGGTGAACGACGGTGGAATCGGAGCTGCGACAATGGAGGAATTTCATCTTCAACTGGCGTAGCTATCCTTTTAAAGGTTCTTATTGGTTTTTATATTTCATGTCTATTTTCTATTTCTATTAAGAATTACAGATCTCGCATCCCATGTGCATCTGAGACCTTGTTGTCAAGTAATATTTTCTGAAAAAGATTATTTTGCATGTGATTGAATATTTGACGGAATGGATCCGATCTAGAAGATTACTGTGTGCTATTTCGTTGAATTTATGAATTAAATTAAAGATCTTAGATCCATATCACAGAACAGCTTAGTATTTATTTTCAATACCGATTTTTATACTCAGATCTATTTGTCCATATAGAGAAACGATCCCATTTAAAGATCGATCCCGGTCTTCGGTCTCTTTTTCTACGTCTGCTGCCAATAGGGCTGGCGATCCCAATTAGGCGATAGATTCCAGGTTTTACTATCTTTCGGCGTTAATGTCTTTAGGATGGGCGATCCCATTGGAAATCGATCCCAGTTTTTTTTTTCTGTTTCAAATTCTGGGTCTGCTGCCAATTAAGTTCAGGCGATCCCTTTGGGAGATTGATCACAGGTTTGGGTTTAAATTTTAATTACAGCTAAATTTAAATCTTGAAAAGGGTAGAAACTGGGTATAATAATTTATTTTATCTACAGATTGAAGAGATCTTAGAGCCGTTATGTCGGGCCTGCAACGTTGTTTTAGTAATGACTATAAAGAAACTGAATCGCATTCTAATGACTTGATATCTCTGTTGCATTTATCATTATAAACTAGCGTTCCATTGGATCTGGGATCGCATTCCAGTAGTTGAAAAGAAACTAGATTGTGTTAAAAAGTCATTTAAACCTATTTTCTGATATTTAAATTAATAAACCCAACATGAGATCTTGGATCGGAAGTCTCTGTGTTTAATGTTTCAATTTTTAACCTTCCTTCTGAAATTTAAATTGATTAATTCCAGTGACTCCTTAATATCTCTGTGATAAGATATATCCTATGTGCCCAATTCGTGGAACATGACTCTGCTCCAGCGTTTCCTTAGACCTCTGTAATGGTTCTATCAAGTAACGCACAGCTAGGAAAAAAAATCTAGTTATACAGTCGATATTTGTGACATTTGCTTTTATCACCTCTGTTTTAGTTGTGTATTTTATAGATCCCTGTACATATATCCTTATAGTTCTAAAACCAGGATCTGCTTAATTATCACTAGTTAAAACCCATGTTAGATGCGTGAAGTCCGATCCATGTGAAATTACTGCGTGGGTGCTTAAGATTAGTGACTGTGGTTATATATATGCTTTTTAAGAAAGAATTCGATCCCTCACTGCGTGGTTGTTCAATCTAGAGTTGCTGTGGTTATATGCACTTAGAAGATGATCCGATCCTATACCATCTAATTCTGGATCTCTGTGCATTCGTTTAAAAAAAGAAAAAAATTGAATGGCGTTTGAATCTGGATTTCTGTCAAATCTCTGTCGAATGTTTAATGACGATCCCAGAATTTCAGTATTATGAATTGAAAGCTTGATCCTTAAATTCTAGAAGTCTTGATGCATTTGGTAGATCGATTTTTAAAAGTCTCTGTTTTTCAATTTTAAAATCTGGAATGCGTTATTCCAGAATTCCAATTTACGAATAGATTTGATTTCTAAATTTTTTGCTGTGTAGGACCCCTCCTTTAGGGTCCCCTTGAACTGAACATGAAACTTTAACAACTTCATACAAACAAATTAGCCATCATAGTTATTGGAAAAATAAAATAAAAAGCGTGAATAACTTAACAAAAATAAGCAAACCCTTAACTTGTCAACCCGATCCTGCTAGTCCATTGTCGCCTTCGTCTTCCGTAGGATCCCTCCAGCAAAGCTCGTTTAACCATTGGCGAAGCAACCGTTAGCTTCGCCACCCAACCATAGGCTCATGCTTTCAGTCGCATGGCCTCCACCGAGCTTTGGGTCGTAGAGCTCACACACAATGAAAAAAATCATGAAACCCAGTTTGGGATTCCCCCCCACCAAGATTTCCAGCCAAACCCTTAATAGAAGCAAGTCATGAGGTAACTCAATATTACGATAGTCATCCAGGGTCTGGGTCCTTTTCCAATCCCCAACGTCTCCCTTTTAAAGGAAAATCCCTTACGACACATGTCGCTTCATGCATAAATAATTATTTAATTAATTCTTTAATGAAAAAGAACTCACCCATCCAAGTGTTAGTTTCTCTAGGAGATGCACCAACATCCCTAAGTTTGCTCATGTTTGTCCCCTAGATATTTCACTTAACTCCTAGATTTGTGGTGTAGGTGGAGTTGACTAGGTGTCCATTCCTAGGATTCCATTTTGCTCCTAAATAAATATTTTTAATATTTTTAAGTAATCAGGAATATCCTTTCATGTGCAATGCCTAAATAACACTTAATATTATTTAAATGCCAAAGTAATCATTTATGTGCAAATGCCTAAAGTACTCAAATTCATTTATAAGTAAAGTTCTAGGTGCAAAATTATACGTTTCAACACAGTTAAGTTTATCAATCAACTTTTACTAGGGACCCAGTGTCGTGCCGTTGGGCCTCCTTGTTCCTTAATTTAATTTCTCTGACATGGCACTACTCCATCGAGTCCAGTCATCCATAGTTTCCATTCCTCGGCAAGGAACCACATCGTTGGGTCCTTGCATTCACTCTTTCCATTCTCGGCAGGGTACCGCACCGTCGGGCCCTCCTGTCGTCATCCTTCCGTTTTGACTTGCGGGAACTTCATGTAGGGATTTTAGGAGCCATTACCTTCCATCCTTCATCTACACGCTATTAGGGACTAATGGCATTGAGGAGTGAGTCCGTTCTCACTGCGCGCCCCCCAACTCGTACGTGACCAGCTCCGTCGTGGCCCACCTCGTACGCCCTCACGCTTTCCTCTTGAGCAAGCGTATCAGTGCTTATCTGCTCAAGTGTGGTATTCCGTCAGAAGTCGACATCATCGTCGCTCTCCCTGTGTGTGATTTACTCGTACTCTACGACCCTTCATATTCCTTTGTGTGTCTGTTGGTGAACCATTTCACCTGTCGCTACACACATTTCTCACAAACGTAAATTAGTAGCACCGTCCTCAATAATCACAATTTGGTTTATAAATCTGTTGCTTCATTAAGCATCTATAATTTACTTAATCATTACTCATTCATCTAATCACATAATCAATTGCACAGCTAGTCGTTAAGCATCATTCATATGTACAGTTTTCATATCAAAGTTAATCGTTAAACAACATGAAATTGTCCATTCACAATAACTACCCAAATGCACATATATCAATCAATCGTAATCATAAATATACTCAAAATAAAATCATTGGGTTATTTTATTAATGTTTCAAATAGTCAGGTGACTCAGCAGGTGCCCTCAATGTCTATAGTAGTCTAGGGGCACTACATACACCCCTACTTATTTAGAACTTCGTCCCGAAGTTCAGAATAAATGCGGAAAGCTATGACGCATCTCAGTTGCATCCTCCCAAGTCACAAAGCTAGGATTGTAGCTGTCCTACAATACTTTGACTTGACCAATCAAGGCTAAGCATTTAAGCAAGAACTGATCAATCAATTATCCCATTCCACACATATAATTCAATTCATTAATTCATTTATCAACTATAGTCATGCACATCATCAGGTGATTCTCCCTTATTAAGACACATCCTAACTCGAAGAGCCACTTTATTGAAGTTTGTTCCATCGGGTCACTCGACAGGTGCTCTTAAATTCCATAGTCATTTTAGGGTCATTATATACACCCCCTCTTGTATAGAACTTCGTCCCAAAGTTTAAATTTTGTTCTCACCCTTACGACACTAGGCTTAACTTTTAATTTCCTATTCTCATCTTCTTGTAATTCTATTTTATTTTTCTCCAACAATCATGGCCATAAGCACTCGTGGTTCTAATCATTAGTTTTCTTTTTTTTCATCCAACATGCTTCCAATACATCCTCAGGAACTTCGCATAATATCAATTCAATAATCTTCAGTATCAACTAGATCTCCTATATCTCTTATTCATTCACGAGGGTCTACAATGTCCAAAATTTCAACAAGCTACATTGCGTCAATAGCCACCAAATAATTTATCAACAAAATGAATCCAAGTAAGGGTTCCAATCCAATTGGTTATCCTCCTTCCTCGGATGAGAAGGTAAACATCATAAGATATGTAGTCCAATATATATAGGTAAGATATAATCATGATTTAACAAATCAGGAGAAACCCTCAAATTGTCCCAAATCCAAATTCCATAAGACTGCTTCCAAATCCCCAAATGTCGGCTCTCAATTAGATAGGATTCCTAGGGTTAGAACTTAGCGGTTTAGTCGAACATATTAAAATTTATATATTGTTTCTTTCATCAGTATCATTACTTGAGGTTAACGAGATTATCACATCCTTACCTCCTTTCATCATTCATGTTGTCATAAGACCACTTCGTTAGTTTCATCAATGTCATACTTTCCAAATATGCAATCAATTAGAGTATGGCCTAATGAACATATGTTGGATAATCTCAAGCATCAAAGTAAACCTCATCTAAGATCTAGACATACATTAATGGTCACATTGTTTCTTTTGAGGACACAATTTATAATACATGAATCATAATATTCCCAGCACACCCCGTATCTCATACATGTTTAAGACGCATACTTTTAACCTTCTAAAAATAAATCAATTTCGTAAGAGTTTATTCAAACCATTTAACATCATTCTAACATCCAATCTTCACTCGCATATGTATGTATATATAACATATTGCATGTATGTATATATAACATATGATAGGTATGTATACATAACATTAGATGGTATGCAAGTAGCATTACATTATCACTTATGCACAAAATATGATAATATGATAAAGTTCCAATGGCATAATTCCTATTATGCCCAACATCTTAAATTTTGGAAAATTCAAAAAATTTTACAATACAAGAAGGAGCTAGGTATTAAGCGATCTTACAACTCAAGCTTAATTCCCAATTCTCTCCAATGTCAGTAGAGAATATATAAATGATGATATTTTGCAAGAGAAATATAATTTATTTCTAGTTACACAAGAAAAATAACAAATCGATTACCCAATACCTAACTACCCCAATCTTTTTGACATCTCAATCCATATAATTTCCCATCTCCCAACTTTTATAAGCACTATGGTATTCCAACATATAAAGTGTCACCTGCCTATACTATGCACAATTCTATTGTTCCATAATTTCTAATTAATACAAAACAGAAAAAGATGCAACCCTTCAAATGTCCCTAAATACAATCATATTGTCATATATAGAATGTCATACAATGCATAAATTATGGTCCGTATTAAGTATATAATTTATAATTATTCCTGGTACAAAATTTGTAATTCTTTCAAAGGCTAAATGACCTAACTTGCTAACCCTTTTTTCATTAAAAATAGAAGGTAGACATTGAAACTCTTTGTGTAATAAAGACATACTTGGCACATTATTCTAACAACAATATATACTTTACACTTCCCTTTCCCTATAAAAATAAAATTATCGTTTATTGTTTCAAATGATTATTTTATATATATATATATATATATATAGATTACACACTTTAACCAACTCAAAATCATAAATTTAAAAATTTGAAATTTAAAGGATATACAAAAATTTAAAACTTCATGCATTAAACATATCCATTATTATTCAAGCAATTACACTATACACAACTTCAAAAATTTACATGTATTCAAATCTATTGATTAAATAATCTATAACTTAAAGCTTTACAAATATAAAATTTATACCATAGAAATATATAATATAAGAGCATAAAATAACCACATTCATAACTCTTACAATCCTTTCTACTATAGTGCCTTATAAAAATTTACAATTTCCAATTCTTATTAAACATATAAGTCAGAATGGACTTCTCATTTCATAGAAATTTAATGCACTACAAGTATGCCTAGCTTATACACTTTACATATACCCTAACAATACAACATAAAGTTAATTTATTATCCGTCTAATTTAACTTGGATAAGCTTCTAACTACCATCCTACATTACACTCTACCCATATATAACTCTAGAAGAAATCTCTTTACATAAATGTCCTCTATTTGACAAATTACATTGAATTTATGTACAACTATATGTATACAAAAAATTAAATAAAGTGCATACATGACAAAACTACTAAAACGGATCATCATAACAATCACACAACCATCCTTTTTAATCTTTAATTCAATAAATACAATCTTAAATTTTAATTACAAAACACCTTACTTTTAATCTAAACAAAGCACTTCTTTTTTTACAAAAAAAAAATGGGTCATACTAGAAGTCAATAGTTTAGGTAGAACCATTACTTAGGACCTCGAAACCAAGGATGAGGTGCCGATAACTTAGGTGACGCCGAAATGATAAAAAGGGAGGAAACAAAAGACTACTTAAATGTAATTACAATTGGGCGATAGGAAAGGTTTAAACGCCCAGTGAATACAACTCAAAGCGAAGGCAACCGAACGAAACTGGAGACAAACTAACCAGGGATCTCCCAATCGGTAGAGACAGAAAATGCCGAACACACTGAGAACCCGAGACTTGTCTTAATCACACGCAGGTGTAATATACATATAACATAAGAGAGGTCGGGGATTCGTTTTTCCTGAATCCGGCAGACTTACCCTTTCAAGACAGAGCACTAAACACTTCGACATTCTTATCATCAAAAGAACTGTGCGTAGCTTAGTAATGCTAAGCGATCTAAAACCGGGTTTAACTCTCTGACCAAAAAAAAATGGTGAAAATGTAATGCAGGGTAACATACCAGCATCATGTAGCTAAGGCAAAAAGCAGCGGCATAACTCTTTCAGATGTTTTACCTTGGGAAATTATATGCTGCACGATTGTTGTTGGTAAATCGCAAACAGAGATAATTTCCCTTTTTTTTAGACCAACCATGATGACTGTTGCGTCCACAAAATATGTATATATATATTCAATATCTTTCTATTATATACCGAACAACGTCTCCCTTATGGCACTTGTACAGAAGCTTACAGCTTTAATAAAAATACAAATGCATTAGTTCTAAATCTAGATCTTTTTAAAACAACTAAAGTTCTAAGACATCACACGACGGATCTGGGTTTTTCTTACCGTTAGCATCATAAACATAAACATTCATACTCTCACAACACATAATTATCGAAACCAACTCTATTATTTGATTTTCACGATTTTACAATGGAAATAAATATATTTTCACAATATTACAGCTACCTGCGTTTCCTTACGGTCAGCAATATAAAACTTCAGATATATATACAAAAAATAAAAATAAAATAAACATATACCCAGCAATAGATCTATTCTAGATTTGATATGCAGGTACAAAGCAGAATATCTAAGCTGAATGCAGACAGACCTGCGTTTTCATTTCCAGCATCTATGTTGGTGTAATTTTGATCTCAATAAGGGATATAAATATTCCAGCCTGAAATTACACTAATTTTTTTTTCTTGCATATAATATAACCCTAAATAAATAAAACGCAAATTAAAAAGTCATTCTCCATTTAGTAACCCTGGAAAATAAAAACGATATAAGGAACGGTTATCAAACAGCATAAGTTAACTACATCTGTTGTATCATCATGGAACTTATGTCACTACTGCCTCTCCTGTCAATGGAGATGCTCGGCGTAGTGATGTTTAGTACTCACCACGTCGGCCGTAATGTTCCCCTTAGTAACTTGGAACTCAAGCAAATTAATACTTGTCATTAATCAGGCAGACGAATAGAGGGTTTAAAGAGTGGTGATTTGGCACGACCTCCGTGCTGTAAAGACGGAATAATTTTCTGGTTAGACTGAGAGTGACAAAGGAGATTGTATCCAAAATGATTTCTTAGAGTTCAACGACGAGGAAAAAGGATCGATATTTCTCTCATGCATCAGGGACATGTGGCTTAAAAGTCAAGTTTACGGCCAACCGTCGCTCTCGGGTGGCGGCATGATCACAGCTCCAGGATCGGTATTAAAGGACAGAGATAGACTACAGCTAATCCTTCAATCCTAAAATCGCTAATATGGAGGAGATCTAACCACCGGTGTCACAATTTAGGGCGTGAGATCCGGACAGGAAGTAAACAATGGAGAGCTCGGCGAATAAGGGCGTGAGTCTGGTTAGTCAAGCGACTAGAAAGAAATGCAAACTAAAGTCTGAGATCGGAGCGCGATGGCCATGGTAGAAGGTTTGTGAACAGTATCTCGCAGTCTCGAAATGTGGAGTCCAGATCTGGATACAAATCTCGGCAGGGTCGTAATCTTTGAGATTGGGTGCAAACAAGATGTGAACAGGGATCCAGTTATAATCGTTTAGTCAGATCAAGCACTTGAAAAAGAACAAATACAGTGACTCAATCAATACAACAGAGGAACAAGAGCATCGGCATCCTTATATCAAGGCGATCTCCAGCAATCTAAGACGCATTGACCAGTAAAATTAAAAGTAAAAAAAAATCAAGGAAATCAAGATATTGAATTAACTGTATACTTCCAGGATTCCGGGCAAGACAGAGATGACATAAGCTCGGGCTGAATAAGAAATACAGGAAGGGTCTTTTTTTTTTTTTCAACTACTTTTAATGAAAATGGATTTTTGCCATTCGATAGATGTATAGATCTACTAAACTGAAGTATTCAAAGTATACACAGAATTTCAAGCATAAACAGTGACTAGATATTTTTTTAATTTAAACTATGAGCTACCAAGAAAATACAAAGATCTGTCAACTTGCGATTCCAATGCATAAACAAAGATTGGAAATCTTTTTAATTAAACTAATGAACTATCAAGAAAGTACAGGGATCTATCAAACTGTCAAATACAATACATAAGCAGAGATTGAAATTCTTTTAATAAAACGATTTCATCTACGGGATTATGCAGAGTTTAAATAGGATAGATTTCATAATCGTTCTCGACCCAAAAACCTAAGTATTACATTACTCAATATAATGACAGAAGTAAAAGAAATTCATGGACCTCTAAATTAATGATTTCTCAATACAAAAAATAAAGTAAGAGATATTTCAATAGATATGAACCTGGAGAAATGGTTGCTCCGGTCGGATATGTTCCCACTAAGATCGTGGCTCCAACTCCGTTGTTTACTCGTCACAGTCACCGGAGGACACCTCAGTTAAGACATGAGTCCGCTGCCCTCAAGGCTCGACCGGCTCTGATACCAAATGTAGGACCCCTCCTTTAGGGTCCCCTTGAACTGAACCTGAAACTTTAACAACTTCATACAAACAAATTAGCCATCATAGTTATTGGAAAAATAAAATAAAAAGCGTGAATAACTTAACAAAAATAAGCAAAACCTTAACCTGTCAACCCGATCCGGCTAGTCCATTGTCGCCTTCGTCTTCCGTAGGATCCCTCCAGCAAAGCTCATTTAACCATTGGCGAAGCAACCGTTAGCTTTGCCACCCAACCATAGGCTCATGCTTTCAGTCGCATGGCCTCCCCCGAGCTTTGGGTCGTAGAGCTCATACACAATGAAAAAAATCATGAAACCCAGTTTGGGATCCCCCCCCACCAAGATTTCCAGCCAAACCCTTAATAGCAGCAAGTCATGAGGTAACTCAATATTACGATAGTCATCCAGGGTCTCGGTCCTTTTCCAATCCCCAAAGTCTCCCTTTTAAAGCAAAATCCCTTGCGACACATGTCGCTTCATGCATAAATAATTCTTTAATTAATTCTTTAATGAAAAAGAACTCAACCATCCAAGTGTTAGTTTCTCTAGGAGATGCACCAACATCCCTAAGTTTGCTCATGTTTGTCCCCTAGATATTTCACTTAACTCCTAGATTTGTGGTGTAGGTGGAGTTGACTAGGTGTCCATTCCTAGGATTCCATTTTGCTCCTAAATAAATATTTATAATATTTCTAAGTAATCAGGAATATCCTTTCATGTGCAATGCCTAAATAACACTTAATATTATTTAAATGCCAAAGTAATCATTTATGTGCTAATGCCTAAAGTACTCAAATGCATTTATAAGTAAAGTTCTAGGTGCAAAATTATACGTTTCAACGCAGTTAAGTTTAGCAATCAACTTTTACTAGGGACCCGGTGTCGCGCCGTTGGGCCTCCTTGTTCCTTAATTTAATTTCTCTGACATGGCACTACTCCGTCGAGTCCAGTCATCCATAGTTTCCATTCCTCGGCAAGGAATGACATCGTTGGGTCCTTGCATTCACTCTTTCCATTCTCGGCAGGGTACCGCACCTTCGGGCCCTCCTGCCGTCATCCTTCCGTTTTGACTTGCGGGAACTTCATGTAGGGATTTTAGGAGTCATTACCTTCCATCCTCCGTCTACACGCTATTAGGGACTAATGGCGTTGAGGAGTGAGTTCGTTCTCACTGCGCGCCCCCCCAACTCGTACGTGACCAGCTCCGTCGTGGCCCAGCTCGTACGCCCTCACGCTTTCCTCTTGAGCAAGCGGATCAGTGCTTATCTGCTCAAGCGTGGTATTCCGTCAGAACTCGACATCGTCGTCGCTCTCCCTGTGTGTTATTTACTCGTACTCTACGACCCTTCATATTCCTTTGTGTGTCCGTTGGTGAACCATTTCACCTGTCGCTACACACATTTCTCACAAACGTAAATTAGTAGCACCGTCCTCAATAATCACAATTTGGTTTATAAATATGTTGCTTCATTAAGCATCTATAATTTACTTAATCATTACTCATTCATCTAATCACATAATCAATTGCACAGCTAGTCGTTAAGCATCATTCATATGTACAGTTTTGATATCAAAGTTAATCGTTAAACAACATGAAATTGTCCATTCACAATAACTACCCAAATGCACATATATCAATCAATCGTAATCATAAATATACTCAAAATAAAATCATAGGGTTATTTTATTAATGTTTCAAACAGTCAGGTGACTCAGCAGGTGCCCTCAATGTCTATAGTAGTCTAGGGGCACTACATACACCCCTACTTATTTAGAACTTCGTCCCGAAGTTCAGAATAAATGCGGAAAGCTATGACGCATCTCAGTTGTGTCCTCCCAAGTCACAAAGCTAGGATTGTAGCTGTCCTACAATACTTTGACTTTACCAATCAAGGCTAAGCATTTAAGCAAGAACTGATCAATCAATTATCCCAGTCCACACATATAATTCAATTCATTAATTCATTTATCAACTATAGTCATGCACATCATCAAGTGATTCTCCCTTATTAAGACACATCCTAACTCGAAGGGCCACTTTATTGAAGTTTGTTCCATCGGGTCACTCGACAGGTGCTCTTAAAGTCCATAGTCATTTTAGGGGCATTACATGTTGTGTACTTTACAAAAAAATTAAAAACGCTCTTCCAGAATCCTTACACATGATTATATTCTTGATCTTCAGAAATTATAGTGTATCTATTTCGAATTTCTTTTTATTGAAGTTTCCAGATCTCATAAACTGATTTACAATTGCTCCTTAAAAATTCTGTGATCCAATACTCGTGGCATTTCAAGATCTTATAAGTTAATTTATAAGTTGCTCTTTAAAATCCTGTATTGAACCAATCCATTTTGACATCCCCTGTATTAAATGTAAACAGTGAAATCGCTTTGTATTTAGCCATCGGTACCTCCTGTGCAATTAAATCCTCATGGTAGAATTTCCATGAGAGATTTCAACATCTTAAACCCTGTGTTCCTAGGAATAGAAGTTTAGGTAAGAAGTCTTTAATCCAACAAATAATCAGGGTAAGGTAAAATTTGAATTTCTAGGTAAAAGTGAAAGGCTGTTTCTAGGTGACGAAGAATGGGTCAATGGGAACATCTCAAACCCTATGTTCTAGTTAAGGTATTAATGAACCATTGTCCTTACTCTCACTCCACCGAAACCTTGTAACGCCCAGCTATGTCAGAGTTACCCATTATTGCGTCTAAGGAGTATGTGTAGTAGATCAGAAATGAATGCTTTACTGTTTGGTTGTAGATCAGAAATGGATCTTTTTGTATGTTGCTTACGATTGGGGAAAAATTTGTTTTGTTTACTTTTGATAAGCAATACTCTGCCTACGCAGAGAGTTATCTCATTCTCGTCTTATCCTTTCTGAGGGCGTTTTTCTTACTTATGCAATCTTCCTGCCTGAACATGAATATCATCACCATAGAGAATAAACACCTCTGCGTGTTTGTTTGAACATCGCACTCTGGTTGAGTCAGCATTTTCTTTTATATAACTTGTATTTTGGGAAGAATTGTTGTAGCATATATATACATAGTTATATGAAAACCTTCGTATATGGTTGGGCATTTCACTTTGCTTATGTACATCTCTGTAGTTATGTTGGTATGTCGCGGTGAGGTTTTGATTGGCTTAGCGCTTGGCGTTTGAATTTGGTTAACTTTCTGTAAGTCTTATTTAGTATTGGTCATCTCGATCTCTAGCCTTGACAGAGTAATTTCTAACTTAGAACGAGTTTGGTTGCAATATACTACACGCATCTTTTTGAGTGGGATCTCTGCGATCTAGTTGAAGGTATAGTTGTGCAAAACTTGGATCTATAATTCATTCAATTCATGGCTATCAAAGATCACCTAATCGCTGACTTGGATATAGTTATCTCTGCTCCACCTTTTATTTGATTTTTTTAATTAGCTCAACTTCTACACCGACTGGAGCCCGCAATAAAAGGCTGTATTAATCATTACCGGAGCTCTCTAATAGTTAAAATTTTATAAAAATAAGATCATAGTATCCACTTCTCGCCTGGGGAATGTTATGTAATTCATTACCTTAATTGCACTCGCATTCCACTATCTGATGTGAGAACTCCAGTCTTACTTCATAAACTTTCCTTATTCTAAACTTTTGCTAATCAAGCCGACTTGCTGAAAACGTGTACGCAAGAACTCAGCTTTGGGTGGCATGTGGATATGAAGAGTATGCGATAGCAAGTACTCTTATCTTAGGTCTCTGGATATTCATTTATGAAAGAAAAGTTCTTGATAACCTTGGCATGCTATTTGCTAGTTATTAATTATGAAATAGAAAAACAAAAGTCTTTACATGGTGTAGCGTTAAAATTAAATTATTTTCTCTTCATTATTCGATTGTATTGCATTTCTTTATAAAAGCTCGGTGAAATTACTACTTTGAATCATATAATATACACTCCGTATTACTTACATGATATATTCATATTCTATGAAAAAAATTGTTTAAGATTTAAGTTAGGTGCAAGTGCTTAATACGTTTAAGAACAAGATGGGAACTTATTAGATTGAAGCACATTCAAGTAAAATGTAGAGTTTATCATTTCCTTGTTCGAAAAGTAACTAGATTTTGGAAGGTTGAAAGCTAAGACCCCTTACCATAGATCTAAAATGAGGTTCTGCTTATGTACCATCTTCTTATTGATTTTTGTGTATGATGGAGAAAATTATTATATATATATATATATATATATATATATATTTTTCTTTTTTCTTTTTTCTTTTTTTTTCTAAAACCACCTACATGTTATAAACCTCACCATTTGAGTTGCATGGTTTATTTAAGTGTAAATGGATACGCTTCCTTTTTGATCATTTATAAATGTATTGTATTATAGTTGAAGTACCTTACCCTTATGCATTATTCTACATCAATCACTATTGAGATCCTTTATAATTTTGATAAAGTGGATTATATATATATATATATATATATATTTTATTATTATGTGGGTTATGAGACTAGTTAGGTTGACTATAGAAATGACATACTTATGTACATTGAAGGTGGTAAAAGTTTAAATTAACGTCTATTGAAATCCTTTATAATTTTGACTACTCATCTCTTATAGAAAATTATATACTTATATCTAGAATTGAATTGTTATGTGAGTTATGAGAGTAGTTAGGTTGATTTTAGAAATGAGATACTTATTTATATTTGAACGTGTTATAAGTTTAAAGTAATGATTATTGAGATTCTTCATAATTTTTTATTACTTGTCTCTTATGGAAAGTTATATATATATAGGAATATAGAAGTGAAAAATTATATGGATTATTAAAAAGATACATACGTATTTATATATATATATCATTATGAAATGTTAGGGTCAAGAATTTGGGGTATATTATAAGTGTCCTTATGATATTTAGGAAGAAAAGTGAAACCTTGTGATGGAATCAAGCTATTGATTGCAAGTAAAGTAAGAAGTAGACTCAAAAAAAAAAAAACTACCCAGACGAGTCCTACATTTGGGACGGATAATTGTATATCCTTAATTATAGAAAGTGTCAGGATGTCTAGGGTGAATTGAAACTATGTTTAATGCTTATCATAAAATGTGGAAGAGAACCTAAGGAGAGGATGATTAAGAATTTTTTCTACTAATCTTGTGAACTATATGTTTACATACAAAATCTAATTATGCGAGAGGAAATCACAAAATATGCTTAAGAAGGATTACAGGTTTGTAAAGAAGGAATGACACGGTTAGCCGAATGTCAGGGTTATGTCTTGGAACATGTTTATGGGTTGTAAGTTTGGGAAGAGAAAAGCTATAAACATGCAACTATAATTGGTAAAGTTTCGACAAATTCAAACCTTAATTAGGAAAGCTCTTGATCGAATTCAATCAAGAAGTGAATACCAATATGATGGAAGAATCCATATAGGATGAGGATCTTAGGCAAAGAATGGAGAATGGATAATGAGCAAAGGAATCAAACTTGGGGAATTTTAGTTAGCATCATGCAAAGGCAGTAAGAAAGACACCAAAATCCTTCTTTCACGATTTCTTGGGTAAAAGATCGAGAGAGTGAAACATACATGAAATTTGGAGAACAAAATATCAATGAGAAACAGATTACCTCGACAAAGAATGAGGTTATTGACGAAAGTGAATGAAAGGATAAATTACATAAGTATACTAGATCACTATCTAATGACACCTTCGAAAAGTGTTTGAAACCGAAGTCATTAGTGGAAATTAATGGGAAAATTATTATGAGAAGTTGAGTACATAAAATTACCGATGAAATTGGAAGATGATGACAAAAGACATGAGTGTGAAAAGAAAGTGAAACTCACCATGGAAGTACAATAAGAATTAACTTCGGGACGAAGTTCTATTTATGAGGGGGTGTATGTAATGCCCCTAGAATGACTGTGGAACTTAAGGGCACCTGTCGAGTGACCCGGCTGAACAACTTCGATATAATGGTCTCTTGAGCCTTGTTATGTCATAAATGATTGAGGAAAACCTGAAGATGGGAATGACGACAATAATTGATAAATGAATTAAAGAATTAAATTATATGTGTGGAGTGGTATAATTGATTGGTTAGCTCTTGCTTAATGACTAGCATGGATTGATCAAGTCAAAGTGCAGTAGGACAGTTACAGTCCTAGCTCTGCAACTTGGGAGGACGCAACTGAGATGCGTCATAGCTTTCCATTTTTATTCTGAACTTCGGGATGAAGTTCTAAATAAGTAGGGGTGTATGTAGTGCCCCTAGACTACTATAGACATTGAGGACACCTGCTGAGTCACCTGACTGTTTGAAACATTAATAAAATAATCCTATGATTTTATTTTGAGATTACGATTGATTGATATATGTGCATTTGGGTAGTTATTGTGAATGGACAATTTCATGTTGTTTAACGATTAACTTTGATATGAAAACTGTACATATGAATGATGCTTAACGACTAGCTGTGCAATTGATTATGTGATTAGACGAATGAGTAATGATTAAGTAAATTATAGATGCTTAATGAAGAAACACATTTATAAACCAAATTGTGAATATTGAGGACAGTGCTACTAATTTACGTTTGTGAGAAATGTGTGTAGCGACAGGTGAAACGGTTCACCAATAGACACACAAAGAAATATGAAGGGTCGTAGAGTATGAGTAAATCACACACAGGGAGAGCGACGATGATGTCAACTTTCGACGGAATACCACGCTTGAGCAGATAAGCACTGATCCGCTTGCTCAAGAGGAAAGCGTGAGGGCGTACGAGGTGGTACACGATGGAGCTGGTCACGTACGAGTTCAGGGGGCGCGCAGTGAGAACGGACTCACTCCTCAACGCCATTAGTCCCTAATAGTGTGTAGACGGAGGATGGAAGGTAACGGCTCCTGAAATCCCTACATGAAGTTCCCGCAAGTCAAAATGGAAGGATGACGGCAGAAGGGCCTGACGGTGCGGTACCCTGCCAAGAATGGAAAGAGTAAATGCAAGGACCCAACGATGTGGTGCCTTGCCGAGGAATGGAAACTATGGATGACTGGACTCGACGGAGTGGTGCCATGTCAGAGAAATTAAATTAAGGAACAAGGAGGCCCAACGGAGCGACACCGGGGACCTAGTAAAAGTTGATTGCTAAACTTAACTGCATGAAACGTATAATTTTGCACTTAGAGCTTTACTTAGAAATGCATTTGAGTACTTTAGGCATTTGCACATAAATGATTACTTTGGCATTTAAATAATATTAAGTGTTATTTAGGCATTGCACATGAAAGGATATTCTTGATTACTTAAAAATATTAAAAATATTTATTTAGGAGCAAAATGGAATCCTAGGCATGGACACCTAGTCAACTCCACCTACACCACAAATCTAGGAGTTAAGTGAAATATCTAGGGGACAAACATGAGCAAACTTAGGGATGTTGGTGCATCTCCTAGAGAAACTGACACTTGGATGGGTGAGTTGTTTTTCATTAAAGAATTAATTAAATAATTATTTATGCATGAAGCGACATGTGTCGCAGGGGATTTTCCTTTAAAAGGGAGACTTTGGGGATGGGTAAAGGACCCAGACCCTGGATGACTATCGTAATATTGAGTTACCTCATGACTTGTTGCTATTAAGGGTTTGGCTGGAAATCTTGGTGGGGGGGAATCCCAAACTGGGTTTCTTGATTTTTTTTTGTGTGTGAGCTCTACGACCCAAAGCTCGGGGGAGGCCATGCGACTGAAAACATGGGCCTATGGTTGGGTGGCGAAGCTAGCTGTTGCTTCGCCAATGGTTAAACGAGATTTTCTGGAGGGATCCTACGGAAGACGAAGGCGACAATGGACTAGCCGGATCGGGTTGAGAGGTTAAGGTTTTGCTTATTTTTGTTAAGTTATTCCTGCTTTTTATTTTATTTTTCCAATAACTATGATGGCTAATTTGTTTGTATGAAGTTGTTAAATTTTCAGGTTCAGTTCAAGGGGACCCTAAAGGAGGGGTCCTACATTCTCCAAGGTTAACTCTAAAGTCATCGAAGACTAACTGAAGTGAATTTATGAGTTCTTCTTTCACACTCTAAAAACATTATTACTCTTACCTCCAATCTGCGAAAAAGAGGTACAAAGCTTTAACAAAATAGCTAAGTAAGCCTTAGGGTACCCATAGAATCCCCTTCACCATCATAAAGAAGAACAAACAGTTAGCATAGTTAAACAATAGAAAGTAATTATATAAGTCATCAATATCAACTCATAAGTAAACTAGGTTTCCCAACTCAGGTAAGAAATATCCAACAACATCATAATGTAGACATAATGGTATTCCTTATGCATCGTAAAACAAAAATGCATGCATGATCATGATAATATTTTATTCCAGTATGTATTTAAATGAATAAACTAGCATTTTATATATTTCCGCAACACTAGTATAACATTGAATGTCGTGAAGAAATTTTTTTAATTTTGTGAATTTTCGAGCTGTTACATGTTGTATCAGAGCACAAGTTCAAACTCTAGGCCTGAAATAGGCTCACATGTGCAAAATAGAAAATGAAAACAGAAAACTTAGTTACTGACTTTTATTTAAATTTTGTTTTTGTATAGAACAACTTGATATTTAATTTGCAGGTATGGAAATACCAGAATAATCAGCAGAGGACATATCTCCTCATCATAATGAACATAATAACAATGCACATAATAATGGTAATGAAGGAATTTACGTAAAGTTCAATAATCAATCTTATGAAATACTACGTACTGTAAAAGATTTAAAATCTGAAATAAGAACTGTTAAGGAAGAGAATGAACAAATTTTGAAGGTGCAAGAAGAGTTAAATCAAATTTTAATAGCATACTACCAAAATGAGGAAAGAGGAAGGAAATCAGAAGTAAACTCTGATTCTGGTACAATGTCCCACAAACATAAGGACAAGAAAGCAAAGAATGGTAAAAGTAATAATTACTCTTCATCTGAATCTGATCGAAGTAACTGTAATTCTTATCAGGACAACAGTGACAGTGATTATTGTTCTAAGAAGATGAAGCATAAGCATCATGAACAAATTACTGGAGAATTTAAAGAGATAAAGCCACCAACTTTTAATGGCGAAAATGAAAAGGGAGAGGTAGCTGAACCGTGGTTGTCTGGAATGAAAAAGTACTTTCAGATTTATGACTACTCATCACAATTAAAAGCTAAGATGGCCATATACAATCTGACTAGAATGGCAGGCATTTGGTGGCAAGATGTTAAAAGAGTTAAAAATATTAAGGATAAAGACATAAAATTGAGAACATTTAAGAATATGTTGAAGAATTTTTTTTATCTGAACAGTACTACGAAGATAGGTCAAAATAATTTTATGATTTAAAGATGGGTTCAATGACCATGAAGGAGTTATGCAACAAGTTTCTCAGTTTGTTAAGGTATTTACCTTACCTAGTTGAAGAAAAAAATAAAATACAAAGGTTTCTAAGTTGTTTACCCTTCCACATAAAGGACAAAATTGATTACGATAACCCTTCAACTCTTGAAGAAGGCATGAGGAAGGCTAATTTATGTTTTGAACAGAACAAGAGAAGAGAAGGTGTATTGAGTTGGCGAAGTAATAAGTGTAACAATTTTGAACGTAAAAAGAAAAGTTTTAATCAAAATTCTGGAAGTTTTAAGAAAAATTTTAATAACAGAAATTTTCCAAGTAATAATAATTATAGGGGTAATGCACCACAGAATTATACTGCTGCAAGGAATGTGCCTAATAATAATAACAACACCATAAATGTTGAACAGAGGGCACCTATAAAGTGTTATGATTGCGGTGGACCCCATACTAGAGCTCAATGCCCACGCAACAAAAAGACAGTCAACAACATTCACACCATACAAGCAGAACCTACAGTTGGTGATGTAGCAAGAGAAATGCCTAGGATAAATGCAGTACTGGAAAACTGTCAAGCAGGCCATCAAACGTCTATGGTCGAAATCGAAGGTATGATACAAAAAAAATCTATTTCCATTCTAATAGATCCATGTGAAAGTTTGAGTTACATTTCACCTGATTTAGTGAAAAGTTTCAGGTCAAAGGTAGAAAATTTTGATAAATCATGGTTAGTTGAGCTAGCAATAGGCACTAAAAGAAAGGTTATAGATTTTGTCAAAAGTTGTGATGTACTTATGAGTCAGTTGAAAATGCAAGTTAATTTGAATGTTTTACCATTAGGGTCATATGACTTGTTGATTGGCATGGACTGGCTGGAACAACATAGAGTACTACTTAATTGTTATTAAAAGTCTTTTACTTGTTTGAATAATCAAGGAAAAACTGAAACAATAAAAGGAATTCATAGGAAAACTTCTGTAAGACAAATTTCTGCTTTAAAAGTAAAGGGATCTGCAAGAAAGGGGTGTAAAATGTTTGTTGTTAATGTTATTAATGACCAATGTTCATCTAAAGAAGATAAGATAAAACTCGAATACATACCTATTCTTAGGGACTTTTCTGATGTATTCCCAGAAGAAATTCCAGGACTACCTCCAAAAAGAGAACTTGATTTCACCATTGAGTTAGTACCAGGTGTGGTACCAAACTCAAAGGATCTCTACAGAATGAATATTTCAGAGTTAAATGAACTAAAATCTCAGCTGAAAGAATTAATAGATAAAAACTACATAAGGCCTAGTCTGTTTCCTTAGGGAGCACCAGTTATCTTTGTTAAAAAGAAATACAGTACCATGCGACTGTGCATAGATTACCATCAACTTAATAAAATAACAATTAAAAATCGATATCCCTTGACCGACATCGACGATCTATTCGATCACGTAAGTGGAGTAGAGATATTAACTAAAATTGATTTAAGGTTTGGATATCATCAAATTATAATAAAGGATGAAGACATTTTCAAAACTGCTTTCAGAACTCGTTATGGGCACTACGAGTTCATAGTTATGCCTTTTGGGCTAACTAACCCACCGACAGTGTTCATTTGTTTAATGAATACTGTTCTGCATAAGTACTTAGATAAGTTTGTAATCATATTTATTGATGATATTATAATCTATTCAAAAACTAAAGAAGAGCACGATGAACATTTAAGTATATATTTGCAAGTGTTAAGAGAACATCAGCTTTATGCTAAGTTTAGTAAATGTGACTTTTATAAAGATAAAATACAGTACTTAGGTCACATAATCTCTAAAGATGGAATTTCTGTCAACCCAAATAAAATAAGAGCAATTAATGAGTGGCATGTCCCTGAAGACGTAACTAATGTACTGTAATGTCTCTCAAAACATTCAAACAAAATAAAACCAAAATTCTATTAATCTCCAAAGATAAATTTAAATGCGCCGAATTGATACATTCAAGTACAACAACCAATTAACAGTATAACTATGCCTTCTTTACAAATTAGAACAAGTGTCTACCATGCATTCATTCATACGATCATCTTTTCTAAACTTCATTATGAGCACTAAAGATATTAGTCCAAAAGAAATAAACTTAACCCATTTGAATATCTTACACGAAATAAACCTATGAAGGCATCAATTCCGCACAATATTAATGTATACCACATCAATTGCAAACATGAGATATGAATGTACAAGTTTCGTAATCACGCCAAATGCAACACAAAGGACACAAAATATAGGTGGTTCACCCAAAACCTTTGGGCTACGTCCACGGAAGCAGTTCGTCATGTATTATTTATCAAAAGAAGGGTACATCTTTCCACAAGATGTTTACAATTTTACTTCCTCTTTCTCGAGCCTCTCACAAGAGAGCCTCAAAATCTGTAACTAGCACTGTTATAAGGAATAGTGAGTTACATGCTGCAACACATACACATCTTCCATGAAAGGAATCATGCTCATTATCTGCAAGATAAAATGTTAAACCCCACCCTATGTATGCTTCGTATAAAATTTCATAATAATTCCATATCGACATGAATTTAATTAACAAGGCCATTTTAGGACGAAAATAAACCTTTATCAATTGACAAAAGAACAAATCATTCTAGAAGAATACTTATCCTATTTAACAAACTATGACTCTTAATAATTTAAGATATACAATCTAAACCATAATTTCCATACTCATCATATATCATTCCCACATAGTACTTTACTAACACTCGAATAAGAATCCTCTTCGACCCTTCAATTACACGTGTGACACACTTAGTTCCCGTAGGTTTTTAAGAAGTATGTAGTCATAGTATTAGTTACGTTGCATTCTTCAACATGTTTATTTGCTAATTAACTATTTATGAGAGCACAATAAAGAAACATTTCAAGAATTAAATGAACCTTTATAAAACTTCGACGGAATTCCACATTATGAAATAAACTTCGACAGCGTACGTTTCCATTTCGACGGAGATCGGCAAAACGCGTGCAGCATCTAACTATGATTTAATCTTTGACAACCGGAAATTCCTTTGAGCCATTTTCAGAAATTCCCCACAGATATTTGCATAAAGCATATTCAACATAAATCATAGTTCAGGTCTTCAAGTCTACAGGATACGAAACATTGCATTCTAGCCGAAAATTTCCCCAAACCAGAATTATAAAACAGAATCATCATAGCAGTGTTCCTATCTGCTACAGGCAAACCCCAAATCGTGATGCGCCGTGGTCTAAGAAATAAACAGAATTATAATATAGAAATCATTGGATCTATGGGGATCGACTTCTACCAAGTCGTCCCATCTCTCATACTCCGCGTCGTGGTTACAAGCAAGCAATCAAACTACAAATGTAAACAAAATATGTAAAACACTAATATGTAAGGCCAATCCAACCCAGATTTAGGGATCTGCTAGCCTCTGCGTAGTAAGGAAAAGGGCAAAACAAATATATACAACACAGGGTTTCCATTCCCTAGCTTCAACGCAGCAAGAAAAAGGAACACAAATATATATAACACAAAATGGGGAACCCTTTCCCCAAATCTCAGGCCGCGACCATACTCCATATATTCAACATGTAATAAATAAATGAATAAACCTCTGGGCATGAGATATCCATCGTCTCTCATAACAGATTGCAAATACTATATTTTAAATGAAAATAGTAGGGATCAATTCCCCATGCACCACCGCGTCCTTCCCCAAGAAGCAATCGAATAAGTAATCCCACGCCACAGTAACATAAACATGAAGCAGTAAATCAGCATGTATACTTCAATCCAAATCTCCCATCAACTCTACGATAATGGGGTATATAATTATAACCAACCTAAAGCTATTCTATATGGCGCTATTGTATACAGTGTTTAACTCACTCCTCAAATATGGCGAACAAATTCCTCAATCACCAAAGTATATATAACATGCATTTAATTAAATTACTGACAGAAAAAATCGGATCTTAAGTCGTCTGCGAGCTTACCTCTTCCAGGTCTGCTGTGGGAATAGTTCGATCTCCGCATTCTTGGCAACGATGCCTCATAATTCAAAACAAACCAAAGCATTCAAAACTTACCACCAAACATAACTGAACTCGCCTGCAAGCTTATCTCTTCCCGCTCTCTGTTGTACGAGCATCTCCATCCCCGATTTAACTCGGAATCGGCGTTCTTGGCGGTAGTGGCTAACCAAAGGAGTAACAACCCCCTGAATCCGAACTCAACTAAAGTATTTAGCCCCATCTCCAACTCCAAACTACAGTTCGAACGGTAAAAACAAGAAAAGGGTTTCAACCCCCTTCCCCAAACCGAGAATCCAAAATCAAAACTTCTTTTCTTTCTTTTCCTCGTTTGCCTACCCCGCCTCTTTAAGAAGGTACTTAGAGCTTGGCGGTGGTAGGAGTCGTGGTTTTACCTTCATGACAGGTGGCGGTCTTCAAGATTGGATAGGTGACAAGTGGTGGAGGTTAGGGTTCGGGTGCTCCACTAAGGAGACACCCTCCCATATTCTCGATGCCGATCTATGTTTAATGAATATAAAAATAATACAAGCATTTAACAACACCAAAATAATAGCTTTCAGCTAATAGATACTATCTCTTACCTCAAGAGACTTATTCATTAGATGTTCACTAAGATTTCTTATACATAAACTTCTATATAAGCATATCTAGTTTTCACTACCATACACCTATAATCCCTTTAACTTATACCTTTATAAGTGTGTGCTAAGAAGAATGTACATATTCTTTATAATGTATGTTAGATCCTATTCCCCATACATATATATATACAACTATAAAGGTACTAATATCTTTTCCAAGAATATTATAGTGCTTTAGACTATAATATATATATGTATGTCTTTATATACTCCTATTCCCCAAAAAGGGTCAAGGTAGTAGCTCTAGTCTCTCATCAACAGGTATATAGAGTCTTAGTTTTAGCTGATAGTACTAGGGCTTAGTTTACCCTTTTTACTTATGAGTGGCTCAAACTCAAGATGACACCCATGGTAGTTGGATTTCTCATGGCTTCTAGCCATCAGTTTCTCCTCCGTGGAGTCGGTTGCCTTTGTTTCAGTCGTACCACCACCCTTGGTCTTCTAAATATAAAACTTAGGAATAACCCAAATATTACAAGGTTTTACTGGTGGGGGCCTTGACCTTGAGCTCCTCACCAGAAAACCAGTACAACATACAATTTCATTTATAAAATAATAGGTCATAAAGGAGGGATATCACATCCTCCTCCCCTTTAAAGATAACACCGTCCTCGGTGTTCACTCTTCTCTTGGAGCAATCATTTTCTTGTTTTCACCATTTTTATTTGGACCACAAAACTCGAATTCAAAAGATACAATGTTTAGTAACATCTTGTCATTAACTTCATAATCAAACTCAGAAACATAAAACATGAGTTCTTTATTGCACATAACATTTGCAATACATGGAATAAATCTAGCGCACCATGATGGTGTACTGTTGACTAAATCAACAAACATCCTTCACTTGATCCAGGAAATTCTTGCCTAACACCTTAGTGCTCACACAACAATCCTTTCTCTCATGCCTTGCCTAACACCTTAGTGCTCACGCAGCAACCCTTTTCTTTCGTGTTTTGCCTAACACCTTAGTGCTCACGCAGCAAACATTTCTTTCATGTCTTGCCTAACACCTTAGTGCTCACACAACAATTCATTTGGAGATCCTTGTCTAACACCTCAGTGCTCCCACAACAATTTTCTCCCATGCATATTAAGCAGCGTCCTGCCTCCCGCATATGCATTCTCTTTATAGCTTGCCTAGGTCTTACAGCCAGCCGATTCTCCGAGAATCCTAGTGGCTGTTCAATCCCTGTTTTTAGGGAGTATTTCAAATGCCATTACGACACTCTTTACACAATTCCCCTCAAGCCTTCTCGCTTGAGTCCTGGAATTTATTTCAATAACCAATCATTTATTAATTCTTACAATTTTTTGTAAATTACAATATGTCTTGTAATAACGGTAAGTAGTTTCACTTATCATTCATGATATGTAGCACACATCCATCACCAAATCAGGTTTTGTGCCATACTGTAATCCATGTTATATAAAAGGTAATCACTTACTCTTGAGCGATTAACTCAGCTATTTATCCGCGTGAATACTCACTTCCATTTTGATTTGTTATATTCATAGCGAAATCCTGCATTTGTTAGTTCATAACCACTATACAACATTTATTTATAGGAATTTTAATAGTACTGACACGTCTTTCACTTGTCTATTCCTTATCGACTCCTACTAAGAATAAAATTAAAATAAAAACATTCGAGTTTTACTCAAATGCTCATGAGTGATAAGCTAGATATGTATGGACTCAAGTTGTGATTTCTACTTATAGTGTCATCAGTGAAATAATATAATTTAACCACCCAACATTTATAACTTGCGTCGAGGTCTTGTTGACAAGGTGACATATACCTGCATAATATATTACGCTCTTCCACAAGTTCAACCGATTTTTTGACCATCTGTCATAATAACATAACCAAATATTGTAAGGAGGTTTTTCTTCTATGTATAAAAATAAGAAAGTCATCCTTCATACTACAATCTCTATCTGTGGTTATCTAAAGTAAACATTATTTCCATACTAAGCATAACCAACTCAATTAATAGGACTACTTTCTTCTTTATTATGGGCATTACGATCACTTCACCTCAATCCTTTTCCTTCACTGTATTAAGTACCCATTTTTCTTGCATATGCCAACATCATGTGAGTAACAATAAATCGTCTACATATATACTTGCATATATTTTTCTAAGGATAATCACATACCTTTATGGGGGGAGGTTGCATATCGCTTTAGTGTATGGCCCTCATATGCCAAGGTGTACTTTTAACTTGCATTAATACACATTAGTAATCCCCTCCATATCATAAAATCTATATATCAAAACGAAACAGATTATCAAGGTATCCATGTATATAACATAAAGCTCTAATCACATAAAAGTATAATCCTTCTGTCAACCACTCCCAATATCCTAACATTCCTAGTAAGGATCCCTGAAAATAGAATATATAAAGATGAAATCATAACATTTCATCATATGCATCCTTTTTACTACTTAGAATACACATTTATTCTTCAATATTCTATACAATCCTATACCGCAAAGAGACAAGGGGATTCTTAACAATTATTCTCTTTTATCCTTGAAATCTTCAGATAAGGTTATAATGACGAAGAACACTCGTTTGTGGAAGTAGAGTTAAGTCGAAGGTTATGAAAATCATTCACAAGGATGGCAATTTCCTAGTCATAGAAAATTTCACATAGTAGAATGTCCATTTAAACCAATGAAGTTAATTCCTATCCTTTCAATCTTTTACCTTGAGGATGACCCTTTGTTAATCATGCATAAAAGTTTTACAACTCTTCTAACCATCTATGGTTTGGATAGTATATATCTATATGTATATATTTTATGTAACATTACTTACATTAACCTTGAAGATCTATTATATATTCATTAGTTCAACTAATCATTCTTCTCTACCATGTCACATGTCCCATATAACAAATAAGTAAGAACACAAAACTAATATTCTATATCGAAACCATCGCATGTAACATTCAATATAATGTACAACATCTTCTACACCTTTTCTCAATAACATTTAGCCAATAAGGCGAATTTCAGGAGTTACTCCGTAGTACCATTTATGCATTTTTCTAATATAGTAAGGATTATCTCAATCATACAATCTTATGTACATAAATAATACAATCATTTCAGCATAAATGCGAGAAATCAATAACCAAGTAATTCATGGCAATTTATAGTCCTTCATAAAATGACTTAAATGCACCTTACTCATTTCATAATTCACATACTATATCACTTTCCTAATCATCATAATACACAATTAGAGCAATCAAGTACTTATGATGAATGTCTATGACTTGACTCATATAAGTACTAAAACCTTACTCGTGGCATCAATCGACCGGGTAGGAGTGTACATCTTTCATAGGGTGAATGATCCTAATTATGCTTATACAGCCCTCATAAACTTATGAACATTCAAGGCTCCTATGTTACTATCGTTATGATCAATATACATGAAAATATTAACAAGATCATTAAGATAAAAATAGGAACATAGTCCAATTAATATAATCATTTTCAAAGAATACTTTCTGGTCATTCAATGGAATTGCATGAGGAGATATTCATGCTCTAGTATTTATCAATACAGGATCATTTAGATACGAAATTACTTCATCGACAATGCTTTTCTTTTAGAATGTTTCAACAAGTGGAGTATACTTACTTGCGATTTTAAAGACATCTTGTCGATTACCTCCTGCTGATTCCTTAGAACATAAAACCTTTGTTTGCGTCTTATCGATGGAGTTCCCTTGACCAGCTTATATTATTTCTTCAGCTGGGCCCAACTAAGCCCGAGTATTTGCAAACTGTGTTTTGGCGGGAGAAACTTGAAGTCGAGCTCGGAGGTTCATCTTCCCTCCCTCCGATACAATCCATGCATCCAAAATGAAACGAAAACCATTGATTAGTAAACTTAAAACCTTCATACTCACTTATCACATATTGAGCTCATTAGGCCCTAGTGTTGTAACCTAATGCTCTGATACCATATGTAATGTCTCTCAAAACATTCAAACAAAATAAAACCAAAATTCTATTAATCTCCAAAGATAACTTTAAATGCGCCGAATTGATACATTCAAGTACAACAACCAATTAACAGTATAACTATGCCTTCTTTACAAATTAGAACAAGTGTCTACCATGCATTCATTCATACGATCATCTTTTCTAAACTTCATTATGAGCACTAAAGATATTAGTCCAAAAGAAATAAACTTAACCCATTTGAATATCTTACATGAAATAAACCTATGAAGGCATCAATTCCGCACAATATTAATGTATACCACATCAATTGCAAACATGAGATATGAATGTACAAGTTTCGTAATCACGCCAAATGCAACACAAAGGACACAAAATATAGGTGGTTCACCCAAAACCTTTGGGCTACGTCCACGGAAGCAGTTCGTCATGTATTATTTATCAAAAGAAGGGTACATCTTTCCACAAGATGTTTACAATTTTACTTCCTCTTTCTCGAGCCTCTCACAAGAGAGCCTCAAAATCTGTAACTAGCACTGTTATAAGGAATAGTGAGTTACATGCTGCAACACATACACATCTTCCATGAAAGGAATCATGCTCATTATCTGCAAGATAAAATGTTAAACCCCACCCTATGTATGCTTCGTATAAAATTTCATAATAATTCCATATCGACATGAATTTAATTAACAAGGCCATTTTAGGACGAAAATAAACCTTTATCAATTGACAAAAGAACAAATCATTCTAGAAGAATACTTATCCTATTTAACAAACTATGACTCTTAATAATTTAAGATATACAATCTAAACCATAATTTCCATACTCATCATATATCATTCCCACATAGTACTTTACTAACACTCGAATAAGAATCCTCTTCGACCCTTCAATTACACGTGTGACACACTTAGTTCCCGTAGGTTTTTAAGAAGTATGTAGTCATAGTATTAGTTACGTTGCATTCTTCAACATGTTTATTTGCTAATTAACTATTTATGAGAGCACAATAAAGAAACATTTCAAGAATTAAATGAACCTTTATAAAACTTCGACGGAATTCCACATTATGAAATAAACTTCGACAGCGTACGTTTCCATTTCGACGGAGATCGACAAAACGCGTGCAGCATCTAACTATGATTTAATCTTTGACAACCGGAAATTCCTTTGAGCCATTTTCAGAAATTCCCCACAGAGATTTGCATAAAGCATATTCAACATAAATCATAGTTCAGGTCTTCAAGTCTACAGGATACGAAACATTGCATTCTACCCGAAAATTTCCCCAAACCAGAATTATAAAATAGAATCATCATAGCAGTGTTCCTATCTGCTACAGGCAAACCCCAAATCGTGATGCGCCGTGGTCTAAGAAATAAACAGAATTATAATATAGAAATCATTGGATCTATGGGGATCGGCTTCTACCAAGTCGTCCCATCTCTCATACTCCGCGTCGTGGTTACAAGCAAGCAATCAAACTACAAATGTAAACAAAATATGTAAAACACTAATATGTAAGGCCAATCCAACCCAGATTTAGGGATCTGCTAGCCTCTGCGTAGTAAGGAAAAGGGCAAAACAAATATATACAACACAGGGTTTCCATTCCCTAGCTTCAACGCAGCAAGAAAAAGGAACACAAATATATATAACACAAAATGGGGAACCCTTTCCCCAAATCTCAGGCCGCGACCATACTCCATATATTCAACATGTAATAAATAAATGAATAAACCTCTGGGCATGAGATATCCATCGTCTCTCATAACAGATTGCAAATACTATATTTTAAATGAAAATAATAGGGATCAATTCCCCATGCACCACCGCGTCCTTCCCCAAGAAGCAATCGAATAAGTAATCCCACGCCACAGTAACATAAACATGAAGCAGTAAATCAGCATGTATACTTCAATCCAAATCTCCCATCAACTCTACGATAATGGGGTATATAATTATAACCAACCTAAAGCTATTCTGTATGGCGCTATTGTATACATTGTTTAACTCACTCCTCAAATATGGCGAACAAATTCCTCAATCACCAAAGTATATATAACATGCATTTAATTAAATTACTGACAGAAAAAATCGGATCTTAAGTCGTCTGCGAGCTTACCTCTTCCAGGTCTGCTGTGGGAATAGTTCGATCTCCGCATTCTTGGCAACGATGCCTCATAATTCAAAACAAACCAAAGCATTCAAAACTTACCACCAAACATAACTGAACTTGCCTGCAAGCTTATCTCTTCCCGCTCTCTGTTGTACGAGCATCTCCATCCCCGATTTAACTCGGAATCGGCGTTCTTGGCGGTAGTGGCTAACAAAAGGAGTAACAACCCCCTGAATCCGAACTCAACTAAAGTATTTAGCCCCATCTCCAAATCCAAACTACAGTTCGAACGGTAAAAACAAGAAAAGGGTTTCAACCCCCTTCCCCAAACTGAGAATCCAAAATCAAAACTTCTTTTCTTTCTTTTCCTCGTTTGCCTACCCCGCCTCTTTAAGAAGGTACTTAGAGCTTGGCGGTGGTAGGAGTCGTGGTTTTACCTTCATGACAGGTGGCGGTCTTCAAGATTGGATAGGTGACAAGTGGTGGAGGTTAGGGTTCGGGTGCTCCACTAAGGAGACACCCTCCCATATTCTCGATGCCGATCTATGTTTAATGAATATAAAAATAATACAAGCATTTAACAACACCAAAATAATAGATTTCAGCTAATAGATACTATCTCTTACCTCAAGAGACTTATTCATTAGATGTTCACTAAGATTTCTTATACATAAACTTCTATATAAGCATATCTAGTTTTCACTACCATACACCTATAATCCCTTTAACTTATACCTTTATAAGTGTGTGCTAAGAAGAATGTACATATTCTTTATAATGTATGTTAGATCCTATTCCCCATACATATATATATATACAACTATAAAGGTACTAATATCTTTTCCAAGAATATTATAGTGCTTTAGACTATAATATATATATGTATGTCTTTATATACTCCTATTCCCCAAAAAGGGTCAAGGTAGTAGCTCTAGTCTCTCATCAACAGGTATATAGAGTCTTAGTTTTAGCTGATAGTACTAGGGCTTAGTTTACCCTTTTTACTTATGAGTGGCTCAAACTCAAGATGACACCCATGGTAGTTGGATTTCTCATGGCTTCTAGCCATCAGTTTCTCCTCCGTGGAGTCGGTTGCCTTTGTTTCAATCGTACCACCACCCTTAGTCTTCTAAATATAAAACTTAGGAATAACCCAAATATTACAAGGTTTTACTGGTGGGGGCCTTGACCTTGAGCTCCTCACCAGAAAACCAGTACAACATACAATTTCATTTATAAAATAATAGGTCATAAAGGAGGGATATCACATGTACGGTCATTTATGGGAATAACAGGTTACTATAGAACGTTTATTAGAGGATTCTCTAGAATTGCGAATCCCATAACTTCTTTGTAGAAGAAAGGGAAGAAATTCATCTGGGATAAAAAATGTGAAGATAGTTTTAAGAAGTTAAAAGAGTTATTAACAACAACACCTATATTAAAAATTGTTGATCTTAATAAGGACTTCGTTGTATGAACTGATGCATGTAACGAAGAACTTGGAGGGGTCTTAACTCAAGAAGGTCATGCTATTTCTTTTGAGTCTAGAAAGTTAAAAATCCACAAAAAAAACTACGCAACTTATGATATAGAGTTGGTAGTCGTGATACATGCACTGAAAATGTGGCGCCATAACTTGATTCGAAGAAAGTTTATAATAATGACAGATAATAAGGGTTTAAAATACTTGTTGGATCAAACAAATCTTAACACAAGGCAAGCTAGGTGGCTAGCTTTCCTTAGCGAGTATGATTTCAAAATTCAACACATTAAGGGTAAAGAAAACAAATTTGCTGATGCCTTGAGCAGAAATGCCAAATTAAGTTTTGTGGCAGCAATCAGCACGTTTAAGACAGATCTGGAAAATGAGATCGAAGAAGGAATTAAGCAAGATGAAAATTATCAAAAATTGCATGATATGCAAATTTATCTGAAAATTTAATAACATAATACATCATTAATGAAAAAGGCTTAATGACATATAAAACATAATTTATGTACCTAATGTATGAACTATTAAGTTGTTGATTTTGGATGAAGTGCATAAAAGTCCTTATTCAGGACATCCTGGTTATGACAAAATGATGACTATGTTAAGGAAGGATTATTTTTGGCCCAACATGAAGAATGAAGTGGCTGAGTACATAGCTAGGTGTTTTGAATGTCAGACCATTAAGGCTGAACATCAACACCCAACTGGTCTATTGCATCCATTACCAATTCCAGAATGTAAATGGGAAATCATAAGTATTGATTTTATTACACATTTACCTATGAATCAGAAATAGAATTATTCAATAACGGTTGTTGTGGATAAACTTAGTAAATATGCTAGTTTTTTTCCTATTAAGACTACTTTCAAAGCTGCTAACATTGCAGATGTGTTTATAAGACAAATATTTCGCATACATTGGACTCCAAAGGTAATTATTTATGGTCGAGACTCCAAGTTCACTGGAATTTTCTGGATAGCATTGTTTAAAGGTTTAAATACTAAATTAAATTTCAGTACTTCTTTCCGTCCACAAACTGGCGGACAAACTGAAAGGGTTAATCAGATTTTAGAAGACATGTTACGAATGTATGTTAAAGATCAGCCAACTAAGTGGGAAGACTATTTTCATTTAGCTGAATTTGCATACAATAATCATTATCAAGCATCTGGTAGACTTAGTCGATTTGAGATTTATATGGAAGAAAATGATGTACTTCTATTTCTTGGGATAACCCTGCTGATAGATTAATGTTAGGACTAGATTTGTTAAAAGAGATGGAGCTAACCGTGAAACAGGTACAAGGCAACTTAAAATTGCACAAGATAGGAAAAAACATTATGTAGATCTGAAATGCACTGAAAGAGAATTTCAGGTTGGAGATCGTGTCTTTGTAGAGTTAAAACCCAAGAAAAGTTCTTTTAAGCTTGGGATTTGTGCTAAACTAGCGCCAAGGTACTGTGGACCATTTGAAGTCCTATTAAGGATTGGACTTGTTGCATATCAGTTGGCTTTGCCATCTAATTTAAGAATCCATAATTTTTTTCACATTTCTATTTTAAATATGTATGTGCATGATGCTACTCATGTGTTGAATTGGAATGACATACAAGTGGAACCCGAAGGAGATTTACAGGCAGAACCAGACTGTATTCTCGACAGGATGGAAACTATGCTTCAGAAACGTACCATAGGGCAGGTAAAGGTGCAATGGAAGCACCTTAGCCATGATGAAGCAACCTAGGAATTGGAAGGTGACATGCGGGAAGCATATCCGGTTGTCTTTCAAGAAGGCTCTGACGAAGAATAAGCAACATCGAGGACACTGTTGAGCTTAAGTGGGGGTGTTTGTAACATACCCCTTTATTCAAAACATTTATGTTTGAAGAAGACATTATCTTAACTTTTATTGTAAATTTTTATATCTAGAAAAGTGTCCAAGGATGACTGTAATTGCACAATATTATTAATTAAATAAATTAAATAGGATACACTCACCCAAGGAGAAGCTGTTGAAAGAGTGTTTACCGACCCACTAGGTGGAATGCAATCTGGGTTAGAAGGAAATGGACAAGTAGCAGCATCATGAGGCAAGTAACTACCTGTTGGTATGGGACAACTCCCTTGAATTGTGGTCATAGTGCCCTGAAGGATGGGACTAGAGCTTGGGGCTCATTTACTAAAAACTGACCACTAAAGACCTAGGCAATCTTTTTAAGAGCCACCGAATTTTGGACTGAGGTTCATCACCTTTCCTAATGAGGAAATTTGCCTTGTGGTTCTACTATATGCACACAAGAGATTCGATGAGGGGAATTCTATGTTTTTTATCATGGTGTAAGTTTGCCTTATTCACTGTTGAGTGCAGAATTTTGCTATTGAGTGCAGAGATTGAGATTTTTGGCAAGTCTCTATTGATTATTGGTTATACAATTTGAGTGCCCTACTTCTACATAGAGTCTTCTACCTAGTGGTTTAGTAAACAGGCTCGGGGGTCCAAAGGATGCAAGTTGTTTGGCTACTTCTTCTGGAGAAGGTTGGGAGGAATAGGCCTCCTTGGGTGTTTGTCCACCCTATCTATAGTTACGGGTTCCACTTGGTATTTCATCTCTAAGTAGATAATTTATTTTTTGTATTTGTTGATTTAGTACTCTTTAGCTAACTAATGACAATACATAAGTATAAGTGTGATTTTTTGATCCATTTAGGATTTTGTAGTCTGCTGAATATATTTATGAAATCATTGAATAAATAACTTCCTTGTACTTTTCCACGTATTGTTTTTTGTACCGTACTCTAGTACAAGGAACAAGGATTAAAATTAGATAAATGATATGCAATGAGCATGATGAATGATATAACTAATTATGTTTACTTCCCTTAAAGATTTATTTTTTCTGTTATGTTTTTCTTTTAAAATTTTCCTAACTGTTATATTCTGCAAATTTATTTATTTCATGTCAAATCTTAGAAAATGGAACGACAGTCTTATCAAATAGACATTATCGTGTTTCTATAGCATTAGAAGCAAACATCTTACTTTTTGCACAGAACCTAGGGTTTTCTTAGAAGATCAATTGTACTTTACAAGTAGATAACACTACCTACTCGATAATGTTCTTTTCAATAATCACAGTATGTGTAGTGCCCCCAGACTGGTGTAGACATTGAGGGCACCTGCTGAGTGACCCGGCTGATTAAAACTTTAATAAAATAACCTTTTGACCTTATTTTTTTGAGGATGTATATCTGAACTGTTGAGGTAAATGAATAATTGCATATGTTAAACGATTAGCTATGACTATGGAAAATTATGTTGATGGATAATGCTTAACGACTAGCTGTATGGTGATTATGTATTTGGCGACGAAATGTATATTGGATAAGATAAATGAGCAGTTTGAATAAATCATAAATGTTTAACAATACTAGAGTTAGAAACCAGATGATGATTGTTGAGAACAGTGCTACTAATAATTTGTTGTGAGAAGTGTGTGTAGAAACAAGTGAGACGGTTCACCAACGGACACACAAAGGAACATGAAGGGTCGTAGAGTATGGGTAAATCACACACAGAGGAAGCGATGACGATGTCGACTTTCAACAAGAATACCACGCATGAGCAGATAAGCATTGATCCGCTTGCTCAAGAGGAATGCGTGAGGGCGTACGAGGTGGGCCACGACGGAGCTGGTCACGTACGAGTTGAGGGGGGCGCAGTGAGAACAAACTCACTGCTCAATGCCCTTAGTCCCTAGATAGCATGTAGACGGAGGATGGATGGTAACGATTCCTAAAATCCCTACAAGAGTTCCCGCAAGTCAAAACGGAAATATGGCGGCAGAAGGGCCCAACGATGAGGTACCCTGTCGAGAACAGAAAGAATGGACGCAAGGACCCAACGAGGTGGTACCATGCCAAGGAATGGAAACCATGGATGATTGGACCCGACGGAGTGGTGCCATGTAAGAGAATTAAAAATTAAGGAACCATGAGCCCAACGACGTGGCACCGTGATCCTAGTGAATTTGATTGTTAAATTAAAATGCATAAAAACATAGGAGAATAACTCTAGATTATTACTTAGCAAATGCATAACAATAGCTTAGACATTTGCACATGATTAGTTATTTTTGTTGAGCATTTAAAATAATAGAAATTATTATTTAGGAGCAAAATAGATTAGGCACCTAGTCAACTAAAAGCTAGGAGTTGATTAAAATATCTGGGGGACAAACTAGAGCAAACTTAGGGATGTAGGTGCACTTCCCATAGAAACTGACACTTGGATGGGTGAGTGTTTTAATTAAATAAATAAGTAAAAATATTTAATTATGCATGAAGCGACATGTGTCGCAGGAGATTTCCCTTTATAAGGAAGGTTTAAGGAATGGGTAAGGGGCCCATAATTTGGTTGATTGTCGTAATTTTCGAATGCCTCAAAGACTTGCTGCTATCTAAGGGTTTGGCTAAGAAATCCTGGTGGGAAGGGAAGCCCAAGGGGAATTTCTGAAATACTTGTGTGAACTCTACGGCCCGATTGGCTCGGGGGTCTGGAAAGAAGAAGAGTAATTCCAGAGTGGTTGGGTGGTTTACCGAGGTGTCCCGTGGTGAACAGTTGAGGTCATCAGCAGCAGTACAGCAAGGATCATCTTCAGCACCATCTTCAGACTTCTCCAAGCGACAACCGGAGAGGTATTCCTTGTGTTTTTTATATGCTTATTAGTAATAATTCTGAAACTCTTTACTTTCGGCATTTGTGAAATGAATCGAACTCTGTATAAAGTAATGTAGCTTTACTTTTTTTTTTATATACTGTTGTTCTATTCGCAATTTGATATGATCAGTTTAAATTAAATTAAGATGGATCGATCTCTAGACGGATCAGACTCGGTATGAATTAAAGTTGCTTCAATTATTTTATATTGTTATTGTAATTGCAAATTAATATGATTAGTTTTACTTAAGATGGATCGACTCTGTTTTTCTGTTACAGAGATCGATCTAATGGGATGATCCGCTTTCTACAAGTAAATTTTTTTTTAGAAGGAACTTCAATGTTCAGATCGATTGAATAATCTTTTTCGTGACCCGTAAGACTGACCTCCATCTTGATTGCAGAGTTCTGTCTATCTGTAAATTTTAGAAAGAATTTCAATGTTCAGATCGATTGAATAATCTTTTTCGTGACCCGTAAGACTGACCTGCATCTTGATTGCAGAGTTCTCTCTATCTGTAAATTTTAGAAAGAATTTCAATGTTCAGATCGATTGAATAATCTTTTTCGTGACCCGTGAGACTGACTTGCATCTCGATTGCAGAGTTCTGTCTATCTATAAATTTTTAGAAAGGATTTCAATGTTCAGATCGATTGAATAATCCTCTCCGTGATCCGTAAGACTGGCCTGCATCTCAATTGCAGAGCTCTGTCCACCTGTAAATTTTAGAATGGATTGTAATGTTTAGATCGATTGGTCTATAACCTTTTCGGTGATCCCTAATACTGACCTGCATCTCATTTGGAGAGTTCAGTCTCAAAGATCGAGTAAATTCGAAGGTTAGACCGATTCAACCGGTACATGGTTGATCATCCATTCCAAAGTATATCCCTGAATTGAATGATGTGCCTCACTCGACTCTGTATGATGTTTGCAGTGATCGATCCCCAAAAGACCAGTCAACTCGTAAGATTTCATACAAAGCCGAGTCTTCATTCATGAGTCCGCGCCCTTGGTTAAGTTAGTAATGGATAAACGCCCTGGATGGCTCGGCAATGAACAAATAGAATCATCGGATTAGAACATTAGTATTGACTCTGTTCTGTGGTATTATGCCGAATGTACCAATCTCATAGTTAAACAACGCTCTGAGATCTACCGCCAAGTGCTGATTGCAGCATCTCGATGGTAACGCCCAGATCCGGCTTCGAACAGGGTTCATGCCTACGGTCTATCCCTGTTCGTTTTTGGCGATAACGCCATCATCTTTCAGTAAAATCTACATACGTCCACCTCGGTTCTGTCTGCCAATAGATTGGAAGCTTAGCACTTTATCTGAGACCGATCTTAACTAATCGAATCCCTCCCACACCACTAATCTGGTAGTCGACCAGTGCTCAGGATCGAGGTCCACTCATAAAATTTCAAAGCCAATTTCTGTCGTCAAGTTCCAGATCTTATTGCGTCGAACTGGTAGTTATCCCAAAACAATCATTTTTGGAAAGATTTAGATCTCTGCGTTAAGATCCGTGAACATTGAACCCTCGACCAAACCTAGCTCACGGATGGTGGTCCGTGAACCATGCATTCCTGTCGGTTACAGATCTGGAACAACATTAATATTACTGAGCTAGACGAAATGTATGGTTTGGTTTACGAAATCCTCCTCCCGCCCTTTTTTTCTCGTTGGTTTATGTCCAAGCTGCAGAGTATTAAAAGTTAAAGCTACAGCGTCCAATCTTAAATTTATTTTAAGCATTTCATGTATACTTGAATTATCTTTGGAAATTATAGCTACAGTATGATTTTGGTATGTTCAAAGTAATGCGTTTATTTATATTAAAGTCAACTGAATGCCGGTATTTAAATGATGTAAAAATGATTGTATCATATTTTCACACCAAAAGTGGAAAACACAGTGTTATCGTATTTGAATCATAACTATTTTAAAATGCATGTAAATTACAATATGTTGAATCGAAGTATTTACTAGTATAAACGAAGGAATCATGGCCGCATTATCGATTGAAATATATTTGGGAAAATATCGCACTGTTTTCTTATGATATGTTGAATGCAGTACAATATGTTTACATCAAGGATAGGAAAAGATTTAAGGTTATGATGTATTTAAAAGAGTGTATACTTAAACTGATAGAGAAAGTAGTCACATTGGTTAAGTTGAAATAAAAACTATAATTTAAAATATAAGATTCCTTTTTTTTATATAGAGAATAAAATATCATGTATTCACACTTTTCTATGTAATTGTTATGAAACAAAAGCATAATTTCCTATTTCTTCAAGTCGTTCGAGAATTAGATGGAAGAATCAATGTTGGATTATAACTATAAAACTTAGGTGTACAAGATATTATAAACAATAAAACTCATTTCGGTTTAAGGTGACATTGCAAATTACTCCTGATCTATCTTTATCTTAGGTGTATTCTTTGCAATATTATAAACAATAAAACTCATTTCGGTTAAGGTGACATTGCAAATTACTCCTCATCTATCTTTATCTTAGGTGTATCCTTTGCAATTATAACCAATGTAATGATAGGTTGCATAGAATAGAAATGTATAAAGATGAGCATCATTACTTATATACTCTATTGATAGATAAAGTAGTCACATGGTTTAAGTCGAATTAAAAACTTTGATTTAGAATAGAAGATTCCTTTCGTGTTTGTATGGAAGTAGTCATATTGTTTAAAGTCGAATTAAAAGCTATGATTTTGAATAAAAGATTCCTTTCATTTTTATAGGGAATAAAATATAATGTATTCACACTTTCCTATGTAATTATCATGAAACAAAAACATAATTTTCCATTTCTTCAAGTCATTCGGGAAATAGATGGAAGAACCAATGTCTGATTATAATTATAAATCCTATGTGTACAAGATATTATAAACAATAAAACTTATTTCGGTTTAAGGTGACATTGTAAATTACCCTTGATCTATCTTTCTCTTAGGTGTATCCTTTGCAATTATAACCAATGTGAGGAGTTCATTATTTAGTAGTGTATTTAAGTGGAAGAACAATATTTTTGAATATCCTTTTAAAATCATGTTCTATTGTAAAAAGTAAAATTAGAATTTGATTTATGGACCTGACAACTCTAATTTAGTTATGTAAGCGTTTTTACTCAAAGATGTGTTGAAGATAGATCAGAATTCTAAGCGCTATACTAGACGAGATATTCTTTCCTGAAAAGGTTCATTTATGTTAAAAAAAAAAAAAAAAAAAAAAATTTACCTTGATGAGCGTTACATTTGGTATCAGAGCCAGATCGAACTTAGTTCGGACCTAGACAATTCCGTGAAACAGTTTATGATGTTTAGTTGACTAATAGATTTTATTTTACATCTTTACAGACTTTGTCATGGATCGAAGAACTCGCCAGGGTAGAGTCGGAAGGGGACGAGGACGAGCTGCACGCCCGTCAACCCCAACAGCCCCTGTGGATAACCCTCCGAGAGTGGAGGAAACCATTAACCTACCTGCGGACGAGGTCATGACAATGATGAGGAACTACCACAGAATGATAGAAGCATTGATGACACGACTTGACCGTGAGAACGTTGGTTCTCAAGTCACTGCAGTACCACAGGCGCCACCTCCGGTCAACATACACCGAGAGTTAGAAAAGGTGAAGTTTTCTGAATTTTGGGGTTCCACTGAGGGGACCGCCGCGGAGGCATGGCTAGAAAACATGTCCATGTGTTTTTCTTTGAGAGACTACACGTCTAACATGAAGGTATGGATGGCAATTCTGCAACTGAAGGGGGAAGCCCTTCTTTGGTGGAAGACCTTGCGACCTCAGCTAGGTCTAGAGCTTGAGGAGATATCTTGGGGATTGTTCGATGAACATTTCCGTCAGCATTACCTATCAGACGAATTCATTGAACGACAGCTGAATGATTTCCATGCACTAAAGCAAGGGCTACGGATAGTACAAGAGTACGAAATCCGTTTTATGGAGTTACTAAGGTATGCACCCCATGTTGCCACGGAGAAATTAAAAGTCAATAAGTTCATCTACGGATTAAACCAAGTCATATGAGACAAGGTTTGTATTTTGACACCTTCTACTTTGCACAATGCGGTCCAGAAGGCCCTCATAGCGGAAGAAGAGCTTCCCGGCAAGATGCTGCAAAATAAGAACTTTACGAATACAGACCGAGGAAGTCAACCTTCACATGCACCCAAACATCAGTATGGGAATAAGAATTTTGGGAGGAGACCTTTCAACGGAGGGTCTAACAGAGATGATAGAACACCATACCGACCGCCACCACGGAATGATCATGCAAAGCCTTTTGCAAAACCGGCGCAGTTTGGACCAAGAAGAAATGATGCACCTGCCAGAAACAAAACGAGAGGGCCCAAAGCAGGATGTTGGAGGTGTGGAGGACCACACTTCCAAAGCGAATGTCCTCAGCAGGACCGGCGAAACCAAAGAGCCCAAGCACCGCGACAAACTACCGCAGCCGATTTAGGACGAGCGCATCGTATACACGCTGCCGTCAACAACCGCCAAGCTGAACATCAGTCCACCATCCTCGAGACTACTGGTAAGATACATGGTAATGTATTTTCCTTGCGTATAGACCCTGGAGCTACTGAAAGTTTTATTTCCTTAAAAGTTGTAGAAAATAATAAAATGATGGCAATAAGTCAAGATGATTTCGACACTGTTGAGATGGCATCCGGTAGTGTCCAGAGTGTGAGTCTTAAGGTAGAGAACTGTGAAGTCGACCTAGGAGTATGTTCTTCTAGAATATCCTTTTATGTTACGGAATTGGGTACATACGATCTAATCCTCGGGATGGATTGCTAGAAGCACACTCCGCAGTGATGGATTGCCGAAGTAAGGAACTAACTTTCATTGATGATGAAGGTTACAAGAGGATGTTGACTGGGAAGAAAAAGAAAGTTTCCTTGTGAATGATATCGGCTATGCAGCTGAAGAAGAGCATGAGAAAAGGGTGTCAATTGTATGCGGTAATTGCATTGAACAAGGAAGGAGATAAGGTAGAAGTAATTAATCACCCCTTGTTCTCAGAATTTATGGATGTGTTTCCTGATGCATTACCCGGGTTACCGCCACAGCATGAACTGGATTTCACCATAGATCTAAAACCTGGAACCGAACCCATAGCTAGGACTCCTTACCGAATGTCTGTACCAGAATTGAAGGAATTGCAAATTCAACTACAAGAGTTATTAGATTTAGGACTGATCAGACCTAGCGTATCTCCTTGGGGAGCACCTGTTATTTTTGTGAAGAAGAAGGATGGGTCTTGGCGCTTGTGCATTGACTACCGTCAATTGAACAAGGCGACCGTAAGAAATCAATATCCCCTACCCAGAATAGATGACCTCTTTGACCAGATGAAGGGTGCGACGGTATTCTCAAAAATCGACCTACGGTTGGGATACCACCAGTTGAGGATCAAGGATGAAGATATCCCCAAGACAGCATTTAAAACTAGATTTGGACACTACGAATTTGTCGTAGTACCTTTCGGCTTAACAAATGCACCCAGTGTATTTATGAACCTGATGAACGGTGTGTTTCGACAACACCTGGACAAGTTTGTACAGGTGTTCTTAGACGACATTCTGATTTATTCAAGAACACTGGAAGAACATGAGGAACACCTGAGGATAGTCCTAAAGTGTTTGAGAGACAACCACCTTCATGGAAAATTATTAAAGTGTTCGTTCTTCCAGAAGGAGATTCATTATCTTGGACACATCATATCCGGCGAAGGGATAGCTGTAGATCCAACCAAGATTGAAGCTATTTGGGATTGGCCGGCACCCACAAATGTACATGAGGTACGAAGCTTTATGGTGCTTGCCGGGTATTATAGACGTTTTGTGGAAGGCTTCTCTAGAGTAGCGGGACCTATTACTGAATTGCAAAAGAAGAACCGTCCTTTCATTTGGACGGAGAAATGTGAAGAGGCCTTTGCTAAATTAAAGGAATTACTGACTACGGCACCAGTCCTAAAAGTTCCTGATATGGATAAAGATTTCCTAGTATGCACGGATGCTTCAAAGGATGGTGTTGGTTGTGTATTGATGCAAGATGGGAGAGTAATTGCGTACATGTCCAGAAGACTTAGGCCACATGAAGAGAACTATGCGACCCATGATATGGAGATGACTGCGGTGATGCATGCTTTGAAGTTATGGAGACACTATCTGGTAGGGAGAAAGTTTGAATTAAAGACTGACCATTGTGGGTTACAACACATCTTCACCCAAAGTGACCTTAATGCAAGACAGAGAAGATTGTCGGAAGTACTCAGTGAGTACGACTTCGACATAACTTATGTGAAAGGGACCTTAAACAAAGTGGCAGATGCACTTAGTCGTAGACCTAGGATATTCTCTGTCATACCATTAAAGACCAACTTAAGAGAAAAGATCTTGACACTACAACAGAAGGACAACTGGTATAATGAAGTAAAAGCTGAGTTGGAGAATGAACAGATGAGGATATCCAAGTTTGAAGGGTACTCTTTGGACATGGACGGTTTATTACGGTATAACCGTCGCATGTATGTCCCTGATAATGAAGAAATTCGAGGTTTAATATTGTCTGAGGCTCACCGAGCCGTCTATAGAGCACATCCTGGAATAAAAAAGATGTATGCAGATTTGAAACCTTCGTTCTTTTGGCATGGCATGAAGAGGGATGTGGTAAGTTTTGTGGTGAAGTGTATGGAATGCCAGATGGTAAAGGCGGAACATCGACACCCAGCCGGATTACTGCAACCACATGCAATCCCAGAATCAAAATGGGAGGTTATTTTTATGGATTTTATAGTTGGGTTGCCCTTAACCAACAGGAGACACGACACAATTTTTGTGGTCGTTGACACTCTTACCAAGAGTGCGCATTTCCTGCCGATTAAGAATACATATCAAGCTCCGGAGATAGCCCGAGTTTTCATTAATGAAGTAGTAAGACTACATGGAATTTCAAAGAAAATTATTTTTGATAGAGGATCAGTATTTACTGGAAGGTTTTCGACAAGCTTTCAGGAAGCTCTTGGTACTCAACTTAACTTTAGCACCGCCTACCACCCTGAAATGGACGGACAAACGGAAAGAGTGAACCAAGTATTGGAGGACATGGTAAGAATGTATGTAATGGATCAACAGAAGAAGTGGGAAGAATATCTACCGTTGGTAGAATTTGCATACGGCAACAGTTATCAGAGTTCTATTCAGATGGCTCCTTTTGAATTTCTCTATGGGAGACCTTGTAGGACTCCCATAAGTTGGGATGTACTAGAGGATAGGACATTACTTGGTCCTGAGGTGATACAAGAGATGGAAGACCAGATGGTCACGATTCGTGCTCGACTAAAGGAAGCACAGGATCGCCAGAAGAGCTATGCGGATGCACACAGGACTGATCGTAGCTACGAAATTGGGGATAGGGTATTTCTACGGGTAAAACCACAGAAGAGTTCTATAAAATTTGGAAAGGGAGCCAAGTTGTCGCCTAGGTTTGTAGGACCCTTTATAATTTCAGAATGGATAGGACCAGTTGCCTATCATCTTGACTTGCCGTCATCATTAAGTAGAATTCATAATGTTTTTCATATTTCTGTATTGCGCCACTATGTTCCCGATACTTCACATATCATTGAATTGAGTAATGTGCAGATAACGGATGACGGGGCCGTGATGGCCGAACCGATCCAGATTTTAGACCAGCGAACACGGCAGCTTAGGCATCGTGTGATTGATCAAGTCAAAGTACAGTGGGACAGCTATAGTCCAAGCTCTGCGACTTGGGAGGACGCAATTGAAATGCGTCGTAGTTTTCCATTTTTATTCTAAACTTCAGGACGAAGTTCTAAATAAGTAGGGGTGTATGTAGTGCCCCCAGACTTGTGTAGACATTGAGGGCACCTGCTGAGTGACCCAGCTGATTGAAACTTTAATAAAATAACCTTTTGACCTTATTTTTTTGAGGATGTATATCTGAACTGTTGAGGTAAATGAATAATTGCATATGTTAAACGATTAGCTATGACTATGGAAAATTATGTTGATGGATAATGCTTAACGACTAGCTGTATGGTGATTATGTATTTGGCGACGAAATGTATATTGGATAAGATAAATGAGCAGTTTGAATAAATCATAAATGTTTAACAATACTAGAGTTAGAAACCAGATGATGATTGTTGAGAACAGTGTTACTAATAATTTGTTGTGAGAAGTGTGTGTAGAAACAAGTGAGACGGTTCACCAACGGACACACAAAGGAACATGAAGGGTCGTAGAGTACGGGTAAATCACACACAGAGGAAGCGACGACGATGTCGACTTCCGACAAGAATACCACGCATGAGCAGATAAGCATTGATCTGCTTGCTCAAGAGGAATGCGTGAGGGCGTACGAGGTGGGCCACAACGGAGCTGGTCACGTACGAGTTGAGGGGCGCGCAGTGAGAACGAACTCACTCCTCAGCGCCATTAGTCCCTAGATAGCATGTAGATGGAGGATGGATGGTAACGATTCCTAAAATCCCTACAAGAGCTCCCGCGAGTCAAAACGGAAATATGGCGGCAGAAGGGCCCAACGATGAGGTACCCTGTCGAGAACGGAAAGAATGGACGCAAGGACCCAACGAGGTGGTACCATGCCAAGGAATGGAAACCATGGATGATTGGACCCGACGGAGTGGTGCCATGTCAGAGAATTAAAAATTAAGGAACCATGAGCCCAACGACGCGGCACCGTGATCCTAGTGAATTTGATTGTTAAATTAAAATGCATAAAAACTTAGGAGAATAACTCTAGATTATTACTTAGCAAAAGCATAACAATAGCTTAGACATTTGCACATGATTAGTTATTTTTGTTGAGCATTTAAAATAACAGAAATTATTATTTACGAGCAAAATAGATTAAACACCTAGTCAACTAAAAGCTAGGAGTTGATTAAAATATCTGGGGGACAAACTAGAGCAAACTTAGGGATGTAGGTGCACTTCCAAGAGAAACTGACACTTGGATGGGTGAGTGTTTTAATTAAATAAATAAGTAAAAATATTTAATTATGCATGAAGCGACATGTGTCGCAGGAGATTTCCCTTTATAAGGAAGGTTTAAGGAATGGGTAAGGGGCCCATAATTTGGACAATTGTCGTAATTTTCGAATGCCTCAAAGACTTGCTGCTATCTAAGGGTTTGGCTAAGAAATCCTGGTGGGAAGGGAAGCCCAAGGGGAATTTCTGAAATACTTGTGTGAACTCTACGGCTCGATTGGCTCGGGGGTCTGGAAAGAAGAAGAGTAATTCCAGAGTGGTTGGGTGGTTTACCGAGGTGTCCCATGGTGAACGGTTGAGGTCATCAGCAGCAGTACAGCAAGGATCATCTTCAGCACCATCTTCAGACTTCTCCAAGTGACAACCGGAGAGGTATTCCTTGTGTTTTTTATATGCTTATTAGTAATAATTCTGAAACTCTTTACTTTCGGCATTTGTGAAATGAATCGAACTCTGTATAAAGTAACGTAGCTTTATTTTTTTTTTATATACTATTGTTCTAATCGCAATTTGATATGATCAGTTTAAATTAAATTAAGATGGATCGATCTCTAGACGGATCAGACTCGGTATGAATTAAAGTTGCTTCAATTATTTTATATTGTTACTGTAATTGCAAATTAATATGATTAGTTTTACTTAAGATGGATCGACTCTGTTTTTCTGTTACAGAGATCGATCTAATGGGCTGATCCGCTTTCTACCAGTAAATTTTTTTTTAGAAGGAACTTCAATGTTCAGATCGATTGAATAATCTTTTCCGTGACCCGTAAGACTGACCTGCATCTTGATTGCAGAGTTCTGTCTATCTGTAAATTTCAGAAAGAATTTCAATGTTTAGATCGATTGAATAATCTTTTCCGTGACCCGTAAGACTGACCTGCATCTTGATTGCAGAGTTCTGTCTATCTGTAAATTTCAGAAAGAATTTCAATGTTGAGATCGATTGAATAATCTTTTTCGTGACCCATGAGACTGACCTGCATCTCGATTGCAGAGTTCTGTCTATCTGTAAATTTTTAGAAAGGATTTCAATGTTCAGATCGATTGAATAATCCTCTCCGTGATCCGTAAGACTGGCCTACATCTCAATTGCAGAGCTCTGTCCACCTGTAAATTTTAGAATGGATTGTAATGTTTAGATCGATTGGTCTATAACCTTTTCGGTGATCCCTAAGACTGACCTGCATCTCATTTGCAGAGTTCGGTCTCAAAGATCGAGTAAATTCGAAGGTTAGACCGATTCAACTGGTACATGGTTGATCATCCATTCCAAAGTATATCCCTGAATTGAATGATGTGCCTCGCTCGACTCTGTATGATGATTGCAGTGATCGATCCCCAAAAGCCCAGTCAACTCGTAAGATTTCATACAAAGCCGAGTCTTCAATCCTGAGTCCGCGCCCTTGGTTAAGTTAGTAATGGATAAACGCCCTGGATGGCTCGGCAATGAACAGATAGAATCATCGGATTAGAACATTAGTATTGACTCTGTTCTGTGGTATTATGCCGAATGTACCAATCTCATAGTTAAACAACGCTCTGAGATCTACCGCCAAGTGCTGATTGCAGCGTCTCGATGGTAACGCCCAGATCCGGCTTCGAATAGGGTTCATGCCTACGGTCTATCCCTGTTCATTTTTGGTGATAAGGCCGTAATCTTTCAGTAAAATCTACAGACGTCCACCTCGGTTCTGTCTGCCAATAGATCGGAAGCTTAGCACTTTATCTGAGACCGATCTTAACTAATCGAATCCCTCCCACACTAGTAATCTGGTAGTCGACCAGTGCTCAGGATCGAGGTCCACTCATAAAATTTCAAAGCCAATTTCTGTCGTCAAGTTCCAGATCTTATTGCGTCGAACTGGTAGTTATCCCAAAACAATCGTTTTTGGAAAGATTTAGATCTCTGCGTTAAGATCCGTGAACATTGAACCCTGGACCAAACCTAGCTCACGGATGGTGGTCCGTGAACCGTGCATTCCTTTCGGTTACAGATCTGGAACAACATTAATATTACTGAGCTAGACAAAACGTATGGTTTGGTTTACGAAATCCTCCTCCCGCCCTTTTTTTTTCGTTGGTTTATGTCCAAGCTGCAGAGTATTAAAAGTTAAAGCTACAGCGTCCAATCTTAAATTTATTTTAAGCATTTCATGTATACTTGAATTATCTTTGGAAATTATAGCTACAGTATAATTTTGGTATGTTCAAAGTAATGCGTTTATTTATATTAAAGTCAACTGAATGCCGGTATTTAAATGATGTAAAAATGACTGTATCATATTTTCACACCAAAAGTGGAAAACACAGTGTTATCGTATTTGAATCATAACTATTTTAAAATGCATGTAAATTACAATATGTTGAATCGAAGTATTTACTAGTATAAACGAAGGAATCATGGCCGCATTATCGATTGAAATATATTTGGGAAAATATCGCACTGTTTTCTTATGATATGTTGAATGCAGTACAATATGTTTACATCAAGGATAGGAAAAGATTTAAGGTTATGACGTATTTAAAAGAGTGTATACTTAAACTGATAGAGAAAGTAGTCACATTGGTTAAGTTGAAATAAAAACTATAATTTAAAATATAAGATTCCTTTTTTTTTATATAGAGAATAAAATATCATGTATTCACACTTTTCTATGTAATTGTTATGAAACAAAAGCATAATTTCCTATTTCTTCAAGTCGTTCGAGAATTAGATGGAAGAATCAATGTTGGATTATAACTATAAAACTTAGGTGTACAAGATATTATAAACAATAAAACTCATTTCGGTTTAAGGTGACATTGCAAATTACTCCTGATCTATCTTTATCTTAGGTGTATCCTTTGCAATATTATAAACAATAAAACTCATTTCGGTTAAGGTGACATTGCAAATTACTCCTGATCTATCTTTATCTTAGGTGTATCCTTTGCAATTATAACCAATGTAATGATAGGTTGCATAGAATAGAAATGTATAAAGATGAGCATCATTACTTATATACTCTATTGATAGATAAAGTAGTCACATGGTTTAAGTCGAATTAAAAGCTTTGATTTAGAATAGAAGATTCCTTTCGTGTTTGTATGGAAGTAGTCATATTGTTTAAAGTCGAATTAAAAGCTATGATTTTGAATAAAAGATTCCTTTCATTTTTATAGGGAATAAAATATAATGTATTCACACTTTCCTATGTAATTATCATGAAACAAAAACATAATTTTCCATTTCTTCAAGTCATTCGGGAAATAGATGGAAGAACCAATGTCTGATTATAATTATAAATCCTATGTGTACAAGATATTATAAACAATAAAACTTATTTCGGTTTAAGGTGACATTGTAAATTACCCTTGATCTATCTTTCTCTTAGGTGTATCCTTTGCAATTATAACCAATGTGAGGAGTTCATTATTTAGTAGTGTATTTAAGTGGAAGAACAATATTTTTGAATATCCTTTTAAAATCATGTTCTATTGTAAAAAGTAAAATTAGAATTTGATTTATGGACCTGACAACTCTAATTTAGTTATGTAAGCATTTTTACTCAAAGATGTGTTGAAGATAGATCAGAATTCTAAGCGCTATACTAGACGAGATATTCTTTCCTGAAAAGGTTCATTTATGTTAAAAAAAAAAAAAAAAAAAATTTACCTTGATGAGCGTTACAGTATGCTAACTCCATTTCAGACAATATAATATCATTAGTGTTGGAGCAATAGATTAAATTAGGCTTTAACTACTCCATGTTTTCTAAACTTTTGCGAAAGACATAAAATATATATAATTCCTTATTATTCTACTCATCCATTCAAAACTCTTAATAAGACTTCTATCTATCCTATATTATAATTATTTTAACATCAAAACAATTACCCATATTCAAGATCGAAAACAATTAGCATCGCAAGCAGATTAAACCAAACTGTTAACACTTATATCATTATTACCATAGATCCTTTAACACAAAACAAGTCTGTATTGGACAAATGTTCTTATATCGACAGAACTCCAAGTTCTGCATTATAACATTTAGCATTAATTCAACACTTGACAAATCAAATAGATTACCCAAGTCTAAGTTCGACTTTTTAGACAGAATTTGTCTACATAACAGTCACGGGTTAGAAACCCTTATCACTTCTATACAATACAAAGTATTAACACTAGCAAACAAAACTCTTTATAAACATAGAATTTAAACAAAACAAGGTGGATAAGTTCCTTTAGCAAAATAAACTGTCCATCGATACTATTCATCTTCATAAACAAAACTAAGTTTACAATTCGAGGTAACAAGCCATTTTAGCTTTCAACATTTTAAACACAGCACAAAACAAGATGTTAACCTCTGGCTCTCATCTAGTAACAGTACAAAATAATTCTCAAGCTTAACATTAAAATATCATAACACAGGTTCTGGAGCAGTGATATCCAACACGACGAGTACAAATAGTATCAACTTAACCAAATCCATTCTTCTTCATTAAAAACAATCGAGGGTTACACCGTTCAACAGACTTTACATTTCCACAATAAATTTATAGTGAAACATTGCAAGTAGATCGAGGATACCCATCCTCCCTACATTCAACCATTTGGCTCACAAAACATCACGATGACGGCCAAATCCTCAACCAGATGTCAAACTCCAGCTACAGATAACATCAAACAATGGCCAACATTGTCGAGAGTAACCTACAGGGGGGAAACCACCGAGACTTACCGATTGGTTGAGATTTTATCACCATTTTAGTTTCAAAACCAAACAAGCTTGTAGATGAGAGGCACCTGCAAATAAAATGTATACGATGGTTAAATAATGCATTACAGAGTTTGAAATTAATTTACAAATAGTGATAACAGTCCAGACTCGGGAACGATACCTGTAGAAGTTGCTCCGGGAGTAGAGGCATCACATCTAAACAAGGAAATGAAGATAGTATCATCCTGCAAGCTCGGTGAAGAAGAGATACAGTGCCAAGAACTACCAAAAGAAACTTACCTCTGGTTCATAAACACTCAAGTTTATCGTGAACCCTGGAAACTATTTCCAACTACCAACTTTTGCAGCAAACCAACAATCTTAAAAAAGGTTCAGCTCTGAGAGCCTAGTTTAAAGTCACTGGTCATGACATCGAGACTTGGGGAGGTGCCCCAACACTCTGTCAATAGAACCCTAAGAATTCTCAAGCTGTGAGCCTCTCCCATACTCCTCCATTGTAAAATCAATGCCAAAGAACAACCTCGGTGAAAACATAGTGGAGGACTAGGGTTTAGTCCAAAACCCGAGAGCACCAGGAGATCGATAGTGGATACCTTGCCAACAATGCACATCGTGCTACAAGCACCAACTGCATTTAAAACCATATTAATTACCATCTCCACTGTGGAGACCAAATCAACATATTGATAGGTCCAACATTGTTCAGCTCGATGAGGTTTGTGTTACATTTACAAAGTTTTCACATGACACTATCCACGATAGCTACCACCGAGAAATCCACCAAGTAGTAGATAGAAGAGTTAATGCTGAGCCTGGACACGAGTGTCTGCCAGCGTTTAAACCACTAAGGCATTAATACCTGTAGTGCCCCTAGACTTTTGTAGACATTGAGGGCACCTGCTGAATAACCCGGTCGATTGAAACATTAATTAAATAACCTTTTGGCCTTATTTTTGAGTATGTGTATCCGAACTGTTGATGTAATTGAATAATTGCATATGTTAAACGATTAGCTATGACTATGGAAAATTATGTTGATAGATAATGCTTAATGACTAGCTGTACGGTGATTATGTAATTGTCGACGAAATGTATATTTGATTAGATGAATAAGAAGTTTGAATAAATCATAAATGTTTAACAATACTAGATTTAGAAATCAGATGATGATTATTTAGGACAGTGCTACTAATAAGTTGTTGTGAGAACTGTGTGTAGAAACAAGTGAGACGGTTCACCAACGGACACACAAAGGAACATGAAGGGTCGTAGAGTACGGGTAAATCACACACAAGGGGAGCGACAACGATGTCGACTTCCAACAAGAATACCATGCATGAGCAGATAAGCACTGATCCGCTTGCTCAAGAGGAATGCATGAGGGCGTACGAGGTGGGCCACGACGGAGCTGGTCACGTACGAGTTGAGGGGCGCGCAGTGAGAACGGACTCACTCCTCAGCGCCATTAGTCCCTAGATAGCATGTAGACGGAGGATGGATGGTAACGATTCCTAAAATCCCTACAATATTTCCCGCAAGTCAAAATGGAAAGATGGTGGCAGAAGGGCCCAACGATGCGGTACCCTGTTGAGAACGGAAAGAATGGATGCAAGGACCCAACGATGCGGTACCATGCCAAGGAATGGAAACCATGGATGACTAGACCTGACGGAGTGGTGCCATGTGAGGGAATTAAAATTAAGGAACCAGGAGCCCAACGGTGCGGCACCGTGATCCTAGTGAGTTTAATTGTTAAATTTAACGGCATAAAAACTTATGGGAATAACTCTAGATTATTACTTAGCATATGCATAAAAATAATTTAGGCATTTGCACATGAATAGTTATTTTTGTTGAGCACTTAAAATAATAGAAATCATTATTTAGGAGCAAAATAGAATTCTAGATTAGACACCTAGTCAACTAAAAACTAGGAGTTAACTAAAGTATCTGGGGGACAGACTTGAGGAAACCTAGGGATTTAGGTGCATCTCCTAGAAAAGCTGACACTTGGATGGGTGAGTGTTTTAATTAAATAATTAATTAAAAATATTTAATTATGCATGAAGCGACATGTGTCAGCTTCATGAGATTTTCCTTTATAAGGAAGGCTTTGGGAATGGTTAAGGGGCCCATAATTTGGACGATTGTCGTAATTTTCGAATGCCTCAAAGACTTGCTGCTATCTAAGGGTTTGGCTAAGGAATCCTGGTGGGAGGGGAATCCCAAGTTGGATTTCTGAGATACGTGTGTGTACTCTACGGCCCGATTAGCTCGAGGGTCCGGAAAGAAGAAGAGTACTTCTGGAGTGGTAGGGAGGATAACCGAGGTGTCCGTCAGTGACCGTGGCGATCAGCGACGGATTGGAGCTGCAACAATCAAGGAGGTTGACTATTTGATCGGAGCTACCACTATTACAGGTTCGTATTGTTCAGTTGTAAGTATATTTGTAAATCTGTTGATTTAAGTTGGTAGAGTACCGAAAATAGTCTTATTTTATGATTGAGATCTGAGATCGTTATTCCATTGCTTAAATTATCTGAATAAGTGGTTTATATTTTACATATATTTTAGTTTGAACAATGTGATCAGAAATTATCCTTTCCGTTTGAAGATATTCGATCTCTGGTTATCTTCTGTTGAGTATTTTGTGAATAAAGAAGCTCGCATTTTTAATTCTCCATTGATTTTAATTATCTCGTTATACTTTTCAAGCTAAAGATTCTGAATCGTCCATTCACATTTGTCTTGCTTGATCGATAGGAAATATATACTGACTTTATTGTAGAATGGAGATTAAGATCACCTTTATATTCAAACGACTGCATATTTGACCGCAATGTTTAGATTAGCTCCCAGAACGGTTGAATATTGATTCAATGTACTGGTTTTTCTCAGATCGAGACTGTATATCGATTACAGTTCTCAGATCTATTTGAAGGCATTTAAGATCATCTTCATATTCAACGATCTTATATTTGATTACAAGGATTAGATTAGTTTTTGTTTAGATCGGATTCGTATTCATTGTGAACAGAGATTTATTTTTAGATCGGTCGATATTTAATTCCAGAAGTTTAAATTTATCTTTCTCTTAGTTCATTAACGCCGATTGATATACCGAGATTGGAATTCTGCTATCGAGCCTGTACTTCCATTACAGTGCTCATAAATCGGATCCATACTAGGATTAGATTAGTTTTTGTTTAGATCGGATTCGTATTCATTGTGAACAGAGATTTATTTTTAGATCGGTCGATACTTAAATCCAGAAGTTTAAATTTATCTTTCTCTTAGTTCATTAACGCCGATTGATATACGGAGATTGGAATTCTGCTATCGAGCCTGTACTTCCATTACAGTGCTCATAAATCGGATCCATACCAGGATTAGATTAGTTTTTGTTTAGATCGGATTCGTATTCATTGTGAACAGAGATTTATTTTTAGAACGGTCGATATTTAATTCCAGAAGTTTAAAGTTATCTTTCTCTTAGTTCATTAACGCCGATTGATATACGGAGATTGGAATTCTGCTATCGAGCCTGTACTTCCATTACAGTGCTCATAAATCGGATCCATACCTAGTCGAAACAAAGTGTTATATTTTTCTGATTGGTCAATACTTAATTCCAAAGGTTTAAATTCATTTTTTTTGTTGTTCAATCACACAGTCTCGACAATCGAGATGGGGGTCCTGTGTCGAGATTGTATCTCCATCGTAGTATTCTTGGATCTGAACCATACCTAACCACAGGACGGAACCTGTTGATCCGATCGATTACCAATATGTAACTCACCGAAATTAGTTCTCCATCCACCCAATCGATAACGGAGTTGAAACCCTGCCTTTGAAACCGAATTTGAATTTCACCACTTGTGAATCGGATTTTGTTTATACACTAGATTGGAAAGTTATGCCCCGATCAAGTTTAGGGTTTAGTTTTTTTTAGATCGGTTACTTCACAGCTCCCTGAATCCTAATCGCTGTTATCAACCGTTAAACTAAACTTAAAATTGGCCTTGGCTCCTAGACCTGTCATTTGGGTGTTTAGTAATTTTACCTGTCGACTTATTTTCAGTCATTCACATTCCGTGTCAGATCTAGGTTTGAATAGAGTTTCCTTTTAAATTTTCAACTTGCTACAAATTTTCTTATTGTAGAGAGATCCAGACTGTTTCCTTTGCTTGATTTTATTTACTTCATCGAAAGCATTGTGGATCCAGCGATTTCAGGCGAATGATAGGATCCCTTCTTTTGGTTATCTCGGTGAGAATGAAGAACGCAGACCTAGCCAACGATTTAAATTTCCTTCTAACATGGCAACTCTGCTCGAACCAAAGGTCTCATTGCTCTATGAATTCAATCCTCGCATTGTGACTGGAAAGATCTAGTTGTGGGAGGTTTATGATTAAAGACCTCTCGAATTACTACTATGCCAAAAACTGAGATAAGTATAGGGTCCCTAAGTATGTAGATACGATTGAAGCTGTAGCCTGCAATGAAATACCTAGAACCGAGTATTAAATGAATCTAGTTTTAGTTAGATGGGAAATCTGCTCCTTTATCAGAGTTTAATCTGTTTAGCTTATAATTGAATTTATTAAACAGATTGCATCATGACTACTTTCAGATTAAACTGAAAATATCACATATTGGCTATTTCAACTTGGAATGCAGTTTTAAAATATAGTTGTATTACATTTAAATTAAGTTTTAATTTCATTGCATTATATTTATTCAAAATAGGCGTAATGAAGGGTATTATCACTGCATTACGTTTAAAGGATTGTATCATGATCTTACTATATATATTTTGAGAACTCATACAGCTATGTATGATGGAATCGATCGTTGGTCCACTAAAAGTTGAATTCCTGTTCCCTTAACGAAGAATTCACTCCATTCGCGTTTATTCTGCTGTATAGATGTTGCTTAATTATAATTCCTTTCCGATTATTTAGTGTGATGTCAATGAAAAATAAGGGAATCAAATGTTAAGTTCTGTTTTCATTTAGTTCTGTACTTAATGGATGTATACTGATCGATAAGATCTCCACGCATAAGCTGTTGCACACCGAACATGTTGAACTCCTGTTCAATTATATTAAATTAATTTCATGAGTTCTATTCAATCTAAGTACCGGTAGCACTGGAACGATAGGAGGTGGGCGTTGTCAATTACTTCCACTCGATTTCACTTTTAGACATTGTTTATTATATAATTAAAAAGCATCAGAAAACCATGAAGAATGTTGAAGTAATGACAACGTTAGACTCTCAATAAATTGCTTCCATTATTACACTTTTCGTTGAATTATATAGTGATGGTAGCATTGGAACGATAGGAGGTGGGCGTTGTCAATTACTTCCACTCGATTTCACTTTTAGACATTGTTTATTATATAATTAAAAAGCATCAGAAAACCATGAAGAATGTTGAAGTAATGACAACGTTAGACTCTCAATAAATTGTTTCCATTATTATACTTTTCGTTGAATTCTATAGTGGTATTATATTTTAATATGTATTAATAATATTAATGTCTTCATTTATGGACAAGTGCTTTATTGTTTGTTAATGGATATTTATCGTGAAGTTTTATGGTGTTACTACAAATAGAATGGAGTCGAAATAGTTAAATTGATGATTCATAATTTATTTAGTTGAGGAAATTGTTTAATGACTTTTTGAGGAAATGAATGAGAATGCATATATCCTTTATGATATATTTAAAATAAAATAGAATTAGAATAAATAATGCATATGTCATTTATAATATATTAAAAACAAATATACTTTTCGTTAAATTATATAGTGATATTATATTTTAATATGTATTTATAATATTAATGTCTTCATTTATGGACAAGTTCTTTATTGATATTTATCGTGAAGTTTTATGGTGTTACTACAAATAGAATGGATTCGAAATAGCTAAAATTGATGATTCATAATTTATTTAGTTGAGGAAATTGTTTAAGGACTTTTTGAGGAAATGAGAATGCATATATCCTTTATGATATATTTAAAATAAAATAGAATTAGAATAAATAATGCATATGTCATTTATGATATATATAAAAAAAAAAAAAAAAAAAAAAAAATTCCTTAGGGAAGACCCCCTACATTTGGTATCAGAGCTGGTCGAGCCTTGACCGGACCAAGAAAACTATAATAAGTTCGGTAAGAATTTTACCGAGGTGTCGGTCGGCAAATTGGTGAAGATATTCTTTGAAGAGGATCGAAGAAAATTGAATCTCGGTATCGCCATCAACACCACGAAGTCCACCCAAACAGGTAAACACGTACAATTTTATTTAAGATCTTCGTTCGTCATGTTTTATTATTTTGTTTAACTAAAGATGGTTATGAGATTAATGTAAATTCCTATTTTATTTATTTATTTATAGGAGCTTACATACCTTCATTTAGTGAGAACCAAGAAATACAAATTTATGCGTGTATGACTATAGAGTTAAGTTACATTTTGTGATATGATTTTGTATAATGCAAAAGCATATTTATATAATGTATATATTATGATGATATAAAGTTAGGTCATTATATTATGCAAACGTAGAGTTATAAATGGTATTATGTTGAGATATAAATGTCACTAAAATAAGGGTTATATAATAAGAAGTTATGTAATTATACTCACAAGTAAATATGAATATTTGCCTTAGGAGGGTTTGTAATTGCTCTAGATTAATTTTTATATAAGAAAATAGATGCTTTTAATTTCAATTATATATATATATATATATATATATATATATTATTCTTGGGTTATGAAAGGAAATAAATTATGGAAATAATAGAATTAAAAATATTCTATCAACATATATATATTATGCATTGGTTATGAAAAGAAAGAAATTATGGAATTAGTAGAAATATAAATATATTCTATTTAAATATCTATTTATATTTATGCTTGAGTTGTGGAAAGAAAGAATTTATGAAAATGGTATTTGTAGTGAAGGGCTAAAAAGTTCCAAAGTGATGATTATAAGGAAGGAAAGATATATGTAGTTCACTTATTGTATTTTAGTCAATAATATGTAATTGATAAACATGTTGCTTAGTGGTTGAACATGTACTGAAAAGTAAAGTTCAAAATCATGTTAATGATGAAGGAAAGATATATATGTATCTCAATAAATTCTAGTTTAGTTAATTCAAACTAGAATGTATGATAGACATACGTGTTAAATTAGTCGTAAAGCAAATAGCGAAAAGTTTAAAGTTCGACTTAGACGAATGTAGATTGAGTAATAATTATATGTCTATGATTAAATCGTTTTAATCATAGTCTGATTTTGAGTTAGAATATCCTTTGTCTAGATGCTACTCAAGATTGAATGTGATGTGAGAAAAGTTCAAGTTGAAGTTAAGTAAAGTATAGACTGAATTATGAATAAAATATCTATAATTTAATGATTTTCAAAGTTGGTTAAGACTCAATTACGTTAATTGCGGTTGATTGTGAGAATGGAATATATTTATGTGGGTGTGTGTATTAATTGAATGTGTAGGTACAGTCTACTAAGAAACATATATTTGTATACAGATGTGTCGTTTAGTGTAGCGACCCGACTTTTGAGAAATTTTTTTTTTTTTTTTTTTTTTTTATGAATTACTAGGTCCGCCTTATGACTTCTAAAGATTTCATATCTCCAGCATAACGTCGTTTGAGGATACAACTATAATTCTATTAATCCAACAATTTCCTTCTTTCCCTAACCCAAGCATAAATATCATTTCTGATAATCCTCCTATCTTCTTTGCAACCTATAGATCTACTTGCATACTTCAATCCATAGTCATTACACAAGATATATAAACCTACTTTCATACATCATAATTTATTTACAAAAGTAAATAGTTCTCATAATTTAACTATTTGTATTTTAAATTAGATAGAAAGCAATGTCAATTATTATATAAATAAGTAACATATATATATATATATATATATATATATATATATATATATATATACTCTCGTCCAAATTTACATCAATCCAAATTCTTTTCTTAAAACGGTCTTGAACCTTCAACTAAAGGATCATCTATCCTCTCTCTCCATAAAAGAACTTCATTACCAACTAAAGTGTAACTTTACTCATATCCAAATCCAACTAAAGTTATATAGTTAATACAATTTATTTTCTTACTCTACTTTCCTAATGTTTCCACTATTTAAAATTCAAGGAAAGAATTAGTATCTCCAATTCTTTCATGGCTCATAAATGCAACGATTATCCATGAGACTAAAACTTCTAATACAATCATTTATATAAAGGTAACGATTCTCCATGAGACTATAAATTCTAATACAAACTTTACACATATCCAAATTCAACTAAAGTTATATAGTTAATATAAATTATTTTCTTACTATACTCCCCTAATGTTTCCACCATTTAAAATTCAAGGAAAAGAACTAGTAACTCCATTTCTTTCATGACTCATAAATGCAACGATTATCCATGAGACTAAAACTTCTAATACAATCATTTATATAAAGGTAACGATTATCCATGAGGCTATAAATTCTAATACAATCATTTATCTTCCTTCTAACTATAGTACGATTTATTCATGTTGTTCAGAAAACATAAAACAAAATCTCAAGAGTAGAGAATGTAAACGGTAGAAAAGACCGGGACCAACAGATACAAACAGATCATATAATAAAGTTTTTAACCGAAATTCATTATAATATTCATTTCTTCATTACTGCACTTAGTTACTGTAAAATTAGTTTATTTTTACAAATACCAACAGCTGCCGAGCTTCAGTGTCAATAGCCGAGTCCAACCAAAATTTATTATAATATTCATTTCTTCATTACCGCACTTAGTTACTGTAAAATTAGTTTATTTTTACAGATACAAACAGATCATATAATAAAGTTTTTAACCAAAATTCATTATAATATTCATTTCTTCATTACTGCACTTAGTTACTGTGAAATTAGTTTATTTTTACAAATACAAACAGCTGCCGAGCTTCAGTGTCAATAGCCGAGTCCTATGGAGATCGGATTGAACGGGATAACTTTGAATTCGAGGGAATGATGCCGTGGAGGACACTGGATTACAATGATCAAGGGAAGATCGTCTTCAAATCTATTTTCAGGTTTGTATTGGTGAAAGCAAGCAGGGTTCGATCTGTAGATCGTGCGAGTGAATAGCAGATTCATACTGCGAGTTAAGATGCAGGAACCAAGGAATTGATGGCGGACTTTGTAATTTTACAATATAGATCTGGAAACGTCAAAATAAATTGGAATAGCTGCACCGTAAAATTCGGATATCAACGCAGTCATATTACAGAGTGAAACCGTGGTCAAACACAATTGAATTCCCTGCTATAAATCCAGAAGTCAAAATACTTTAGAATGACAAGGACATGGAGAACAACGATCCAGGGTTCAAGACTTAGATAATGTAGTGAATCGATCTAATAGATAAACTTGCAGATGTAAAACGCCTTAATTGCCAGATTAAAATCATAAATACCAATCGATTTTATGGACGGGTAGGCAGAGGAAAAGCGTCCAGGTTTGGGTTTTGAATACCCTGAATTTTTATTTCTTTTTCAAAATTAAATTGTCAAGATCCAATCTCATCAGCTATGAATAAATGATTCTGATTTCTGCAAACAGTCAGGATACCCATCCTCTTAATTAGTCACGGATTTAAATGCAATTTTCTATAAAGCTGGAGATTTGGGCATAATCATGTTCTGCAAAAGTTTATCACAGGGAATTGCTATCGATTGAGATACTGGGAGGATTATGCACATACGCCAGATTTACAAAGCCATCAGTCTAAGATCCAAATCGAATTCAACCGTGAATAGCCCCAAGAAGAACAGATTTCTGGCTGAAGAATTGGGCACCATCGGATTTGTGATAGCTAGACGGAATCGCCATTTCCAGATCGGGAATTAGAAATGTACAGAGAGCCTTAAATCAAAGAATCGATTTCTGAATATTAAAAGAGGGAATTGAGCCAGACATTTAGATCATCACAGAATCGATTTCTGAATAGCCCCAAGAAGAACAGATTTCTGAAAATCGAAATAGGAAATAGATCTCAAGATGACAGACGTTACTTCCAAGGATCAATAGTTTTCACAGGGCGGATATAACAATGCTTAGTGATTTGGGATCCACGATCTCTCCTTTAAACAGGGTATTACGGTTTCCAATGCCAGAAATAAAACTAAGAATGTAAATCGTGTATTGATACAGAATTTAAAATTACATTAACGCAGATTCATTAGATCGACCATATAATATACAGAAAACCATATTGAATTGGTATAACGTTAAACTGAATAAAGGAATCCGATTGACTTTGAAATAGAGATAAGAATCGAGCTAAAATTTTAACATTCAAATTACTGGTTTATGAAACCGAGCTCTGTAATTTAAATAAGCAGAGTCGATCCAGATCGTTTTCCCACAAAAGAAATTGGTATAACGTTAAACTGAAAAAGAAGTTCGATCTAATCATCAATGTCAAATTAATTCAGCAGCGATTCTCCTACTTTTAAACCAAACAATGTTTTCCAGTATTCCTTTCAAACGATTCATAGTTATAAGCAGAACTATATTCGAATAATATTATTCAATTAAATTTCAGACTGATATAAATCATAATTTACTGCACATACCTTTCCGGCAGCCGCGTACGAAGTTCTGAAGGCGTGTTGAAGCTGTCCTCGCTATCCAGCTATTGGAGATCTCAACAATTCACCGGCGGACACCTCGGTTAACCACCCAACCACTCTGAAAGTACTCTTCTTCCTTCCAGACCCCCGAGCTAATCGGGCCGTAGAGTTCACACAAGTATTTCAGAAATTCAGCTTGGGCTTCCCTTCCCACCAGGATTTCTTAGCCAAACCCTTAGATAGCAGCAAGTCTTTGAGGCATTCGAAAATTACGAGAATCGTCCAACTTATGGGCCCCTTTACCCATTCCCTAAGCCTTCCTTATAAAGGAAAATCTCCTGCGACACATGTCGCTTCATGCATAATTAAATATTTTTAATTAATTATTTAATTAAAACACTCACCCATCCAAGTGTCAGTTTCTCTGGGAAGTGCACCTACATCCCTAAGTTTGCTCTAGTTTGTCCCCCAGATATTTTAATCAACTCCTAGCTTTTAGTTGACTAGGTGTCTAATCTTAGGATTCTATTTTGCTCCTAAATAATGATTTCTATTATTTTAAATGCTCAACAAAAACAACTATTCATGTGCAAATGTCTAAACTATTTTTATGCATTCGCTAAGTAATAATCTAGAGTTATTCTCCTAAGTTTTTATGCAGTTTAATTTAACAATCAAACTCACTAGGATCACGGTGCCGCGTCGTTGGGCTCCTGGTTCCTTAATTTTTAATTCCTTGACATGGCACCACTCCGTCGGGTCCAATCATCCATGGTTTCCATTCCTTGGCATGGTACCACCTCGTTGGGTCCTTGCATCCATTCTTTCCGTTCTCGACAGGGTACCTCGTCGTTGGGCCCTTCTGCCACCATATTTCCGTTTTGACTTGCGGGAACTCTTGTAGGGATTTTAGGAATCGTTACCATCCATCCTCCGTCTACATGCTATCTAGGGACTAATGGCGCTGAGGAGTGAGTCCGTCCTCACTGCGCGCCCCTCAACCCGTACGTGACCAGCTCCGTCGTGGCCCACCTCGTACGCCCTCACGCATTCCTCTTGAGCAAGCGGATCAGTGCTTATCTGCTCATGCGTGGTATTCTCGTCGGGAGTCGACATCGTCGTCGTTCCCCATGTGTGTGATTTACCCGTACTCTACGACCCTTCATATTCCTTTGTGTGTCCGTCGGTGAACCGTTTCACCTGTCGCTACACACATTTCTCACAAACAAATTATTAGTAGTACTGTCCTCAATAATCATCATTTTATTCATAAATATGCTACTTCGTTAAGCATTTAAAATTCATTCAAACATTACTCATTCCTCAAATTAAATATGCATTTCGTCGGTAGACTTTCTTCGTTCTCATCATATAATTGCCGTTTAGCTAGTCGTTAAGCATCATTCATAAACATATTTTTCATAAACATAGTTAATCGTTAAACACATTTAGTCATTCATTTACATCTATTGTTCCGATATACATACTCAAAATAAGATTAAAAAGTTATTTTATTAATGTTTCAAACAGTCAGGTCACTCAACAGGTGCCCTCAAGGTCTACAACCGTCTAGGGCACTACATACACCCCTCCTTATATAGAACTTCGTCCCGAAGTTAAATTTTGTTCTAGTACTTTCGATATTTAGGTTTCACTTTAATTTCTTACTTTCATTTTCTTGTCATTCTCTTCCATTTGCTCAAACAGTCATGGCCATAAGCATTAGTGGTTCAGATCATTATTTTTCTTTTTCACACAACCTGGTTCCATATTCATTCTCAAGAATTTAATCGTAACTTTGCGTAATGAGAATCCCATAATTCCTTCATAATTATCAATATAACTTTAGATTTTCCATACCTCCCAATCATGTATGAAGGTCTATGATGTCCAAATTATCTACAAGCTGCGTTGTGTCAATAACCACCCAATAGTTTATCAAATCATCATTTAGGATAGCAAATCCAAGCAAATATTCAAAACTATTCGGTCATCCTTCCCTCCCAGACGAGAAGGTAAACATCATAACATATTCGGCAAGATATAATCACGGTTTTAACAAATCAGGAGAGACCCTTAAATAGTCCAAAAACCAAATTCCATAAGACTACTCCCAAAAAAAAAAAAAAAAAAACCCCTAAATGTTGGTTCTCAAATTGATAGGATTTGAGGCATCGAAGGTATAAAGTTTTAAATTTTACCCCATAGTCCTTTCATCAGTATCATTGCATCTAAGGTAATGGGATTATCGCATCCTTACTTCATTTCATCCCTTCTGTTGTCACAGGATTATTTCGACAGACTCATCAAGTCGTATAATGTGTGTTTTTCTTATCCTTATCGTGTTCTACATCGAGGGATAGTCATCCTTTCATCAAGTGTTTACTATATCATAGGGTTAGCTTTATTACGTTCAGTTCATTGTGTTGATCATCTCCATACACAATTTTACCAAAATCATCTTCGTTTGGTCCCTTTTCGGTGGACTTTCCAAGTTTCGTCTTACGTGTCTATATAGTCTCATCGAGTCTTATCATCACAACTAGTCATATCTTCATTAAGTTGAACATCACCAGGTGGTTTTCCTCATTGTGCTCAAATTTTTGGTGTTGATCTCATGTTTTTCGAATTTTAAGCTCGTTCTACTCCCTCAACAATTTGTCAAAGTCTCTTCAATGAGGGCGCCTCGGTGTTCTGTTGGTTAGAATTTATCAATTTTCTATTATTCACCCAATATATCCATCCATTCGTCTTCTCATCATGGTTATGTAGGAACAGTTTTAAATATCCCTGACCTTGGTTCCTTTATCATAGTGCAATTCCTTTAAAATTCGAATTTATGTTATTGATGAAATCTCTATTCAACGATTTCCTTTATTAGTAGGCATATTTTAGGCTCCTTGTAACTGTTACTATTTCCCTTTCAACATATCTACACATAACCACTTATACATATATACATGTAGAGCTCTATCTTCTACGAGGAAGCAAGTATATATATGTATGTATTTCAAATTAAGCGAATCATTCAAACGCGGTACTTTTCCCAACCTCGTTTATATGAATAAATTTTTTTGCCACCATCCATTCTAATATTCCCGAATTGACTTTATTTCCAATTCTTGACGCTAATATTCAATGTATAGGAATATCCGCAATATACATGATCAATATATAAAAGTATGTAATTATCCAAAATATAAAACACTTCGTATATACCCTTCTAATACAGTTAATACTTCTAAATGACACATTTGTATACAAATATATGTTTCTTAGTCGACTGTACCTTCACATTGAATTAATACACACACCCACATATAAATATTCCATTCTCACAGTCAACCGCAATTAACGTAATTGAGTCTTAACCAACTTTGAAAATCATTAAATTATAGATATTTTTATTCATAATTCAGTCTATACTTTACTTAAGTTAAACTTGAGCTTTTCTCACATCACATTCAATCTTGAGTAGCATCTAGATAAAGGATATTCTAACTCAAAATCAGACTATGATTAAAATGATTTAATCATAAACATATAATCATCACTCAATCTACATTCGTCTAAGTCAAACTTTAAACTTTTTAGTATTTGCTTTACTACTAATTTAACACGTATGTCCATCATACATTCTAGTTCGAATTAACTAAACTGGAATTTATTAAGATACATATATACATCTTTCCTTCATCATTAACATGATTTTGAACTTTACTTTCCACTACATGTTCAACCACTAAGCAACATGTTTATGAATTACATATTATTGACTAAAATACAATAAGTGAACTACATATATCTTTCCTTCCTTATAATCATCACCTTGGAACTTTTAACCCTTCACTACACATACCATTTTCATAAAATCTTTCTTTCCATAACTCAAGCATAAATATAAATAGATATTTAAATAGAATATGTTTATATTTCTACTAATTCCATAATTTCTTTCTTTTCATAACTAATGCATAAATATATATGTTGATAAAATATTTTTAATTCTATTATTTCCATAATTTCTTTCCTTTCATAACCCAAGAATAATATATATATATATATAATTGAAATTAAAAGCATCTATTTTCTTATATAAGAGTTAATCTTAGAGCAATTACAAACCCTCCTAAGGTAGATATTCATATTTACTTGTGAGTATAATTACATAACTTCTTATTCTATAACCCTTACTTTAGTGACATTTATATCTCAATATAATAACATTATAATTGTACCCTTTGTAACTCTATGTTTGCATAATATATTGACCTGACTTTATATCATCATAATATATACATTATATAAATATGCTTTTGCATTATACAAAATCATATCACAAAATGTAACTCAACTTTATAGTCATACATGCATAAATTTGTGATTCTTCATTCTCACTAAATGAAGGTATGCGAGCTCCTATAAATAAATAAAATAAAATAGGAATTTACATTAATCTCATAACCAGCATTAGTTAAACAAAATAATAAAACATGACGAACGAAGATCTTAAATAAAATTGTACGTGTTTACCTATTTGGGTGGAGTTCGTGGTGTTGAAGGTGATACCGAGATTCAATTTTCTTTGATCATCTTCAAAGAATATCTTCAGCAATTTGTCGACCGACACCTCGGTAAAATTCTTACTGAACTTATTATAGTTTTCTTGGTCCGGTCAAGGTTCGACCGGCTCTGATACCAAATGTAGCGACCCGACTTTTGAGAATTTTTTTTTTTTTTTTTTTTTTTATGAATTACTAGGTCCGCCTTATGACTTCTAAAGATTTCATATCTCCAGCATAACGTCGTTTGAGGATACAACTATAATTCTATTAATCCAACAATTTCCTTCTTTCCCTAACCCAAGCATAAATATCATTTCTGATAATCCTCCTATCTTCTTTGCAACCTATAGATCTACTTGCATACTTCAATCCATAGTCATTACACAAGATATATAAACCTACTTTCATACATCATAATTTACTGCACATACCTTTCCGGCAGCCGCGTACGAAGTTCTGAAGGCGTGTTGAAGCTGTCCTCGCTATCCAGCTATTGGAGATCTCAACAATTCACCGGCGGACACCTCGGTTAACCACCCAACCACTCTGAAAGTACTCTTCTTCCTTCCAGACCCCCGAGCTAATCGGGCCGTAGAGTTCACACAAGTATTTCAGAAATTCAGCTTGGGCTTCCCTTCCCACCAGGATTTCTTAGCCAAACCCTTAGATAGCAGCAAGTCTTTGAGGCATTCGAAAATTACGAGAATCGTCCAACTTATGGGCCCCTTTACCCATTCCCTAAGCCTTCCTTATAAAGGAAAATCTCCTGCGACACATGTCGCTTCATGCATAATTAAATATTTTTAATTAATTATTTAATTAAAACACTCACCCATCCAAGTGTCAGTTTCTCTGGGAAGTGCACCTACATCCCTAAGTTTGCTCTAGTTTGTCCCCCAGATATTTTAATCAACTCCTAGCTTTTAGTTGACTAGGTGTCTAATCTTAGGATTCTATTTTGCTCCTAAATAATGATTTCTATTATTTTAAATGCTCAACAAAAACAACTATTCATGTGCAAATGTCTAAACTATTTTTATGCATTCGCTAAGTAATAATCTAGAGTTATTCTCCTAAGTTTTTATGCAGTTTAATTTAACAATCAAACTCACTAGGATCACGGTGCCGCGTCGTTGGGCTCCTGGTTCCTTAATTTTTAATTCCTTGACATGGCACCACTCCGTCGGGTCCAATCATCCATGGTTTCCATTCCTTGGCATGGTACCACCTCGTTGGGTCCTTGCATCCATTCTTTCCGTTCTCGACAGGGTACCTCGTCGTTGGGCCCTTCTGCCACCATATTTCCGTTTTGACTTGCGGGAACTCTTGTAGGGATTTTAGGAATCGTTACCATCCATCCTCCGTCTACATGCTATCTAGGGACTAATGGCGCTGAGGAGTGAGTCCGTCCTCACTGCGCGCCCCCTCAACCCGTACGTGACCAGCTCCGTCGTGGCCCACCTCGTACGCCCTCACGCATTCCTCTTGAGCAAGCGGATCAGTGCTTATCTGCTCATGCGTGGTATTCTCGTCGGGAGTCGACATCGTCGTCGTTCCCCATGTGTGTGATTTACCCGTACTCTACGACCCTTCATATTCCTTTGTGTGTCCGTCGGTGAACCGTTTCACCTGTCGCTACACACATTTCTCACAAACAAATTATTAGTAGTACTGTCCTCAATAATCATCATTTTATTCATAAATATGCTACTTCGTTAAGCATTTAAAATTCATTCAAACATTACTCATTCCTCAAATTAAATATGCATTTCGTCGGTAGACTTTCTTCGTTCTCATCATATAATTGCCGTTTAGCTAGTCGTTAAGCATCATTCATAAACATATTTTTCATAAACATAGTTAATCGTTAAACACATTTAGTCATTCATTTACATCTATTGTTCCGATATACATACTCAAAATAAGATTAAAAAGTTATTTTATTAATGTTTCAAACAGTCAGGTCACTCAACAGGTGCCCTCAAGGTCTACAACCGTCTAGGGCACTACATACACCCCTCCTTATATAGAACTTCGTCCCGAAGTTAAATTTTGTTCTAGTACTTTCGATATTTAGGTTTCACTTTAATTTCTTACTTTCATTTTCTTGTCATTCTCTTCCATTTGCTCAAACAGTCATGGCCATAAGCATTAGTGGTTCAGATCATTATTTTTCTTTTTCACACAACCTGGTTCCATATTCATTCTCAAGAATTTAATCGTAACTTTGCGTAATGAGAATCCCATAATTCCTTCATAATTATCAATATAACTTTAGATTTTCCATACCTCCCAATCATGTATGAAGGTCTATGATGTCCAAATTATCTACAAGCTGCGTTGTGTCAATAACCACCCAATAGTTTATCAAATCATCATTTAGGATAGCAAATCCAAGCAAATATTCAAAACTATTCGGTCATCCTTCCCTCCCAGACGAGAAGGTAAACATCATAACATATTCGGCAAGATATAATCACGGTTATAACAAATCAGGAGAGACCCTTAAATAGTCCAAAAACCAAATTCCATAAGACTACTCCCAAAAAAAAAAAAAAAAAACCCCTAAATGTTGGTTCTCAAATTGATAGGATTTGAGGCATCGAAGGTATAAAGTTTTAAATTTTACCCCATAGTCCTTTCATCAGTATCATTGCATCTAAGGTAATGGGATTATCGCATCCTTACTTCATTTCATCCCTTCTGTTGTCACAGGATTATTTCGACAGACTCATCAAGTCGTATAATGTGTGTTTTTCTTATCCTTATCGTGTTCTACATCGAGGGATAGTCATCCTTTCATCAAGTGTTTACTATATCATAGGGTTAGCTTTATTACGTTCAGTTCATTTTGTTGATCATCTCCATACACAATTTTACCAAAATCATCTTCGTTTGGTCCCTTTTCGGTGGACTTTCCAAGTTTCGTCTTACGTGTCTATATAGTCTCATCGAGTCTTATCATCACAACTAGTCATATCTTCATTAAGTTGAACATCACCAGGTGGTTTTCCTCATTGTGCTCAAATTTTTGGTGTTGATCTCATGTTTTTCGAATTTTAAGCTCGTTCTACTCCCTCAACAATCTGTCAAAGTCTCTTCAATGAGGGCGCCTCGGTGTTCTGTTGGTTAGAATTTATCAATTTTCTATTATTCACCCAATATATCCATCCATTCGTCTTCTCATCATGGTTATGTAGGAACAGTTTTAAATATCCCTGACCTTGGTTCCTTTATCATAGTGCAATTCCTTTAAAATTCGAATTTATGTTATTGATGAAATCTCTATTCAACGATTTCCTTTATTAGTAGGCATATTTTAGGCTCCTTGTAACTGTTACTATTTCCCTTTCAACATATCTACACATAACCACTTATACATATATACATGTAGAGCTCTATCTTCTACGAGGAAGCAAGTATATATATGTATGTATTTCAAATTAAGCGAATCATTCAAACGCGGTACTTTTCCCAACCTCGTTTATATGAATAAATTTTTTTGCCACCATCCATTCTAATATTCCCGAATTGACTTTATTTCCAATTCTTGACGCTAATATTCAATGTATAGGAATATCCGCAATATACATGATCAATATATAAAAGTATGTAATTATCCAAAATATAAAACACTTCGTATATACCCTTCTAATACAGTTAATACTTCTAAATGACACATTTGTATACAAATATATGTTTCTTAGTCGACTGTACCTTCACATTGAATTAATACACACACCCACATATAAATATTCCATTCTCACAGTCAACCGCAATTAACGTAATTGAGTCTTAACCAACTTTGAAAATCATTAAATTATAGATATTTTTATTCATAATTCAGTCTATACTTTACTTAAGTTAAACTTGAGCTTTTCTCACATCACATTCAATCTTGAGTAGCATCTAGATAAAGGATATTCTAACTCAAAATCAGACTATGATTAAAATGATTTAATCATAAACATATAATCATCACTCAATCTACATTCGTCTAAGTCAAACTTTAAACTTTTTAGTATTTGCTTTACTACTAATTTAACACGTATGTCCATCATACATTCTAGTTCGAATTAACTAAACTGGAATTTATTAAGATACATATATACATCTTTCCTTCATCATTAACATGATTTTGAACTTTACTTTCCACTACATGTTCAACCACTAAGCAACATGTTTATGAATTACATATTATTGACTAAAATACAATAAGTGAACTACATATATCTTTCCTTCCTTATAATCATCACCTTGGAACTTTTAACCCTTCACTACACATACCATTTTCATAAAATCTTTCTTTCCATAACTCAAGCATAAATATAAATAGATATTTAAATAGAATATGTTTATATTTCTACTAATTCCATAATTTCTTTCTTTTCATAACTAATGCATAAATATATATGTTGATAAAATATTTTTAATTCTATTATTTCCATAATTTCTTTCCTTTCATAACCCAAGAATAATATATATATATATATAATTGAAATTAAAAGCATCTATTTTCTTATATAAGAGTTAATCTTAGAGCAATTACAAACCCTCCTAAGGTAGATATTCATATTTACTTGTGAGTATAATTACATAACTTCTTATTCTATAACCCTTACTTTAGTGACATTTATATCTCAATATAATAACATTATAATTGTACCCTTTGTAACTCTATGTTTGCATAATATATTGACCTGACTTTATATCATCATAATATATACATTATATAAATATGCTTTTGCATTATACAAAATCATATCACAAAATGTAACTCAACTTTATAGTCATACATGCATAAATTTGTGATTCTTCATTCTCACTAAATGAAGGTATGCGAGCTCCTATAAATAAATAAAATAAAATAGGAATTTACATTAATCTCATAACCAGCATTAGTTAAACAAAATAATAAAACATGACGAACGAAGATCTTAAATAAAATTGTACGTGTTTACCTATTTGGGTGGAGTTCGTGGTGTTGAAGGTGATACCGAGATTCAATTTTCTTTGATCATCTTCAAAGAATATCTTCAGCAATTTGTCGACCGACACCTCGGTAAAATTCTTACTGAACTTATTATAGTTTTCTTGGTCCGGTCAAGGTTCGACCGGCTCTGATACCAAATGTAGCGACCCGACTTTTGAGAATTTTTTTTTTTTTTTTTTTTTTTTACTAGGTCCGCCTTATGACTTCTAAAGATTTCATATCTCCAGCATAACGTCGTTTGAGGATACAACTATAATTCTATTAATCCAACAATTTCCTTCTTTCCCTAACCCAAGCATAAATATCATTTCTGATAATCCTCCTATCTTCTTTGCAACCTATAGATCTACTTGCATACTTCAATCCATAGTCATTACACAAGATATATAAACCTACTTTCATACATCATAATTTACTGCACATACCTTTCCGGCAGCCGCGTACGAAGTTCTGAAGGCGTGTTGAAGCTTTCCTCGCTATCCAGCTATTGGAGATCTCAACAATTCACCGGCGGACACCTCGGTTAACCACCCAACCACTCTGAAAGTACTCTTCTTCCTTCCAGACCCCCGAGCTAATCGGGCCGTAGAGTTCACACAAGTATTTCAGAAATTCAGCTTGGGCTTCCCTTCCCACCAGGATTTCTTAGCCAAACCCTTAGATAGCAGCAAGTCTTTGAGGCATTCGAAAATTACGAGAATCGTCCAACTTATGGGCCCCTTTACCCATTCCCTAAGCCTTCCTTATAAAGGAAAATCTCCTGCGACACATGTCGCTTCATGCATAATTAAATATTTTTAATTAATTATTTAATTAAAACACTCACCCATCCAAGTGTCAGTTTCTCTGGGAAGTGCACCTACATCCCTAAGTTTGCTCTAGTTTGTCCCCCAGATATTTTAATCAACTCCTAGCTTTTAGTTGACTAGGTGTCTAATCTTAGGATTCTATTTTGCTCCTAAATAATGATTTCTATTATTTTAAATGCTCAACAAAAACAACTATTCATGTGCAAATGTCTAAACTATTTTTATGCATTCGCTAAGTAATAATCTAGAGTTATTCTCCTAAGTTTTTATGCAGTTTAATTTAACAATCAAACTCACTAGGATCACGGTGCCGCGTCGTTGGGATCCTGGTTCCTTAATTTTTAATTCCTTGACATGGCACCACTCCGTCGGGTCCAATCATCCATGGTTTCCATTCCTTGGCATGGTACCACCTCGTTGGGTCCTTGCATCCATTCTTTCCGTTCTCGACAGGGTACCTCGTCGTTGGGCCCTTCTGCCACCATATTTCCGTTTTGACTTGCGGGAACTCTTGTAGGGATTTTAGGAATCGTTACCATCCATCCTCCGTCTACATGCTATCTAGGGACTAATGGCGCTGAGGAGTGAGTCCGTCCTCACTGCGCGCCCCTCAACCCGTACGTGACCAGCTCCGTCGTGGCCCACCTCGTACGCCCTCACGCATTCCTCTTGAGCAAGCGGATCAGTGCTTATCTGCTCATGCGTGGTATTCTCGTCGGGAGTCGACATCGTCGTCGTTCCCCATGTGTGTGATTTACCCGTACTCTACGACCCTTCATATTCCTTTGTGTGTCCGTCGGTGAACCGTTTCACCTGTCGCTACACACATTTCTCACAAACAAATTATTAGTAGTACTGTCCTCAATAATCATCATTTTATTCATAAATATGCTACTTCGTTAAGCATTTAAAATTCATTCAAACATTACTCATTCCTCAAATTAAATATGCATTTCGTCGGTAGACTTTCTTCGTTCTCATCATATAATTGCCGTTTAGCTAGTCGTTAAGCATCATTCATAAACATATTTTTCATAAACATAGTTAATCGTTAAACACATTTAGTCATTCATTTACATCTATTGTTCCGATATACATACTCAAAATAAGATTAAAAAGTTATTTTATTAATGTTTCAAACAGTCAGGTCACTCAACAGGTGCCCTCAAGGTCTACAACCGTCTAGGGCACTACATTTAGGAGTATTAACTGTATTAGGAAGGTATATACGAAGTGTTTTATATTTTGGGTAATTACATACTTTTATATATTGATCATGTATATTACGGATATTCCTATACATTGATTATTGGCGTCAAGAATTGGAAATAAAGTCAATTCGGGAATCAAGTTAGAATGGATGGTGGTAAAAATTTATTCATATAAACGAGGTTGGGAAAAGTACCGCGTTAATGCTTGAATGATTCACTTAATTTGAAATACGTACATATATATATATATATATATATATATATACTTGATTCCTCGTAGAAGATAGAGCTCTACATGTATATATGTATAAGTGGTTATGTGTAGACATGTTGAAAGGGAAATAGTAACAGTTACAAGGAGCCTAAAATATGCCAACTAATAAAGGAAATTGTTGAATAGAGATTTCATCAATAACATAAATTTGAAGTTTAAAGGAATTGCGCTATCCGACAGAACAACGAGGTGCCCTCATTGACAAGACTTGACAGATTGTCTAGGGAGTAGAACGGGCTTAAAATTCAAAAAACATGACATCAACACCAAAGTTTGACCACAATGAGGATAACCACCTGGTGATGTGCAACTTAATCAAGATACGACTAGTTTTCATGATAAGGATCGATGAGACTATATATACACGTAAGACGAAACTTGGAAAGTCCACCGAAAAGGGACCAAGTGAAGAAGATTTTAGTAAAATTGTGTATGGAGAGGATCAACACAATGAACTGAACGTAATAAAACTAACCCTAGGGTATATTAAACACTTGATGAAAGGATGATTATCCCTTGATATAGAACTCGATAAGGATAAGAAAAACACACATTATACGACTTGATGAGTCCGTCGAAGTAATCCTGTGACAAAAGAAGGGATGAAATGAAGTAAGGATGCGATAATCCCATTAACTTAGAGGCAATGATACTGATGAAATGACTACGGGGTAAAATTTAAAACTTCATACTTTCAATGTCTCAAATCCTATCAAATTGAGAACCAACATTTAGGGTTTTTTTTTTTGGGAGTAGTCTTATGGAATTTGGTTTTTGGACTATTTGAGGGTGTCTCCTGATTTGTTAAAACCATGATTATATCTTACCGAATATGTTATGATGTTTACCTTCTCGTCTTGGAGGGAAGGATGACCGAATAGTTTTGAACATTTGTTTGGATTTGCTATGCTAAATGATGACTTGATAAACTATTGGGTGGTTATTGACACAATGTAGCTTGTAGATAATTTGGACATCATAGACCTTCATACACGACTGGGAGGTATGGAAAATCTAAATTGATATTGATAATTATGAAGGCATTATGGGATTCTCATTGCACAAAGTTACGATTAAATTCCTGAGAATGAATATGGAACCAATTTGCGTGAAAAAGAAAAATAGTGATCTGAACCACTAATGCTTATGGCCATGACTGTTTGAGAAAATGGAAGAGAATGACAAGAAGATGAAAGGAATAAATTAAATTGAAACCTAAATATCAAAAGTACTAGAACAAAATCTAACTTCGGGACGAAGTTCTAAATAAGTAGGGGTGTATGTAGTGCCCCTAGACTTTTGTAGACATTGAGGGCACCTGCTGAATAACCCGGTCGATTGAAACATTAATTAAATAACCTTTTGGCCTTATTTTTGAGTATGTGTATCCGAACTGTTGATGTAATTGAATAATTGCATATGTTAAACGATTAGCTATGACTATGGAAAATTATGTTGATAGATAATGCTTAACGACTAGCTGTACGGTGATTATGTAATTGTCGACGAAATGTATATTTGATTAGATGAATAAGAAGTTTGAATAAATCATAAATGTTTAACAATACTAGATTTAGAAATCAGATGATGATTATTTAGGACAGTGCTACTAATAAGTTGTTGTGAGAAGTGTGTGTAGAAACAAGTGAGACGGTTCACCAACGGACACACAAAGGAACATGAAGGGTCGTAGAGTACGGGTAAATCACACACAAGGGGAGCGACAACGATGTCGACTTCCAACAAGAATACCATGCATGAGCAGATAAGCACTGATCCGCTTGCTCAAGAGGAATGCATGAGGGCGTACGAGGTGGGCCACGACGGAGCTGGTCACGTACGAGTTGAGGGGCGCGCAGTGAGAACGGACTCACTCCTCAGCGCCATTAGTCCCTAGATAGCATGTAGACGGAGGATGGATGGTAACGATTCCTAAAATCCCTACAATATTTCCCGCAAGTCAAAATGGAAAGATGGTGGCAGAAGGGCCCAACGATGCGGTACCCTGTCGAGAACGGAAAGAATGGATGCAAGGACCCAACGATGCGGTACCATGCCAAGGAATGGAAACCATGGATGACTAGACCTGACGGAGTGGTGCCATGTCAGGGAATTAAAATTAAGGAACCAGGAGCCCAACGGTGCGGCACCGTGATCCTAGTGAGTTTAATTGTTAAATTTAACGGCATAAAAACTTATGGGAATAACTCTAGATTATTACTTAGCAAATGCATAAAAATAATTTAGGCATTTGCACATGAATAGTTATTTTTGTTGAGCACTTAAAATAATAGAAATCATTATTTAGGAGCAAAATAGAATTCTAGATTAGACACCTAGTCAACTAAAAACTAGGAGTTAACTAAATTATCTTGGGGACACACTTGAGGAAACCTAGGGATTTAGGTGCATCTCCTAGAAAAGCTGACACTTGGATGGGTGAGTGTTTTAATTAAATAATTAATTAAAAATATTTAATTATGCATGAAGCGACATGTGTCAGCTTCATGAGATTTTCCTTTATAAGGAAGGCTTTGGGAATGGGTAAGGGGCCCATAATTTGGACGATTGTCGTAATTTTCGAATGCCTCAAAGACTTGCTGCTATCTAAGGGTTTGGCTAAGGAATCCTGGTGGGAGGGGAATCCCAAGCTGGATTTCTGAGATACGTGTGTGTACTCTACGGCCCGATTAGCTCGGGGGTCCGGAAAGAAGAAGAGTACTTCCGGAGTGGTAGGGAGGATAACCGAGGTGTCCGTCAGTGACCGTGGCGATCAGCGACGGATTGGAGCTGCAACAATCAAGGAGGTTGACTATTTGATCGGAGCTACCACTATTACAGGTTCGTATTGTTCAGTTGTAAGTATATTTGTAAATCTGTTGATTTAAGTTGGTAGAGTACCGAAAATAGTCTTATTTTATGATTGAGATCTGAGATCGTTATTCCATTGTTGAAATTATCTGAATAAGTGGTTTATATTTTACATATATTTTAGTTTGAACAATGTGATCAGAAATTATCCTTTCCGTTTGAAGATATTCGATCTCTGGTTATCTTCTGTTGAGTATTTTGTGAATAAAGAAGCTCGCATTTTTAATTCTCCATTGATTTTAATTATCTCGTTATACTTTTCAAGCTAAAGATTCTGAATCGTCCATTCACATTAGTCTTGCTTGATCGATAGGAAATATATACTGACTTTATTGTAGAATGGAGATTAAGATCACCTTTATATTCAAACGACTGCATATTTGACCGCAATGTTTAGATTAGCTCCCAGAACGGTTGAATATTGATTCAATGTACTGGTTTTTCTCAGATCGAGACTGTATATCGATTACAGTTCTCAGATCTATTTAAAGGCATTTAAGATCATCTTCATATTCAACGATCTTATATTTGATTACAAGGATTAGATTAGTTTTTGTTTAGATCGGATTCGTATTCATTGTGAACAGAGATTTATTTTTAGATCGGTCGATATTTAATTCCAGAAGTTTAAATTTATCTTTCTCTTAGTTCATTAACGCCGATTGATATACCGAGATTGGAATTCTGCTATCGAGCCTGTACTTCCATTACAGTGCTCATAAATCGGATCCATACCAGGATTAGATTAGTTTTTGTTTAGATCGGATTTGTATTCATTGTGAACAGAGATTTATTTTTAGATCGGTCGATACTTAAATCCAGAAGTTTAAATTTATCTTTCTCTTAGTTCATTAACGCCGATTGATATACGGAGATTGGAATTCTGCTATCGAGCCTGTACTTCCATTACAGTGCTCATAAATCGGATCCATACCAGGATTAGATTAGTTTTTGTTTAGATCGGATTCGTATTCATTGTGAACAGAGATTTATTTTTAGAACGGTCGATATTTAATTCCAGAAGTTTAAAGTTATCTTTCTCTTAGTTCATTAACGCCGATTGATATACGGAGATTGGAATTCTGCTATCGAGCCTGTACTTCCATTACAGTGCTCATAAATCGGATCCATACCTAGTCGAAACAAAGTGTTATATTTTTCTGATTGGTCAATACTTAATTCCAAAGGTTTAAATTCATTTTTTTTGTTGTTCAATCACACAGTCTCGACAATCGAGATGGGGGTCCTGTGTCGAGATTGTATCTCCATCGTAGTATTCTTGGATCTGAACCATACCTAACCACAGGACGGAACCTGTTGATCCGATCGATTACCAATATGTAACTCACCGAAATTAGTTCTCCATCCACCCAATCGATAACGGAGTTGAAACCCTGCCTTTGAAACCGAATTTGAATTTCACCACTTGTGAATCGGATTTTGTTTATACACTAGATTGGAAAGTTATGCCCCGATCAATTTTAGGGTTTAGTTTTTTTTAGATCGGTTACTTCACAGCTCCCTGAATCCTAATCGCTGTTATCAACCGTTAAACTAAAATTAAAATTGGCCTTGGCTCCTAGACCTGTCATTTGGGTGTTTAGTAATTTTAACTGTCGACTTATTTTCAGTCATTCACATTCCGTGTCAGATCTAGGTTTGAATAGAGTTTCCTTTTAAATTTTCAACTTGCTACAAATTTTCTTATTGTAGAGAGATCCAGACTGTTTCCTTTGCTTGATTTTATTTACTTCATCGAAAGCATTGTGGATCCAGCGATTTCAGGCGAATGATAGGATCCCTTCTTTTGGTTATCTCGGTGAGAATGAAGAACGCAGACCTAGCCAACGATTTAAATTTCCTTCTAACATGGCAACTCTGCTCGAACCAAAGGTCTCATTGCTCTACGAATTCAATCCTCGCATTGTGACTGGAAAGATCTAGTTGTGGGAGGTTTATGAATAAGACCTCTCGAATTACTACTATGCCAAAAACTGAGATAAGTATAGGGTCCCTAAGTATGTAAATACGATTGAAGCTGTAGCCTGCAATGAAATACCTAGAACCGAGTATTAAATGAATCTAGTTTTAGTTAGATGGGAAATCTTCTCCTTTATCAGAGTTTAATCTGTTTAGCTTATAATTGAATTTATTAAACAGATTGCATCATGACTACTTTCAGATTAAACTGAAAATATCATATATTGGCTATTTCAACTTGGAATGCAGTTTTAAAATATAGTTGTATTACATTTAAATTAAGTTTTAATTTCATTGCATTATATTTATTCAAAATAGGCGTAATGAAGGGTATTATCACTGCATTACGTTTAAAGGATTGTATCATTATCTTACTATATATATTTTGAGAACTCATACAGCTATGTATGATGGAATCGATCGTTGGTCCACTAAAAGTTGAATTCATGTTCCCTTAACGAAGAATTCACTCCATTCGCGTTTATTCTGCTGTATAGATGTTGCTTAATTATAATTCCTTTCCGATTATTTAGTGTGATGTCAATGAAAAATAAGGGAATCAAATGTTAAGTTCTGTTTTCATTTAGTTCTGTATTTAATGGATGTATACTGATCGATAAGATCTCCACGCATAAGTTGTTGCACACCGAACATGTTGAACTCCTGTTCAATTATATTAAATTAATTTCATGAGTTCTAGTCAATCTAAGTACCGGTAGCACTGGAACGATAGGAGGTGGGCGTTGTCAATTACTTCCACTCGATTTCACTTTTAGACATTGTTTATTATATAATTAAAAAGCATCAGAAAACCATGAAGAATGTTGAAGTAATGACAACGTTAGACTCTCAATAAATTGCTTCCATTATTATACTTTTCGTTGAATTATATAGTGATGGTAGCATTGGAACGATAGGAGGTGGGTGTTGTCAATTACTTCCACTCGATTTCACTTTTAGACATTGTTTATTATATAATTAAAAAGCATCAGAAAACCATGAAGAATGTTGAAGTAATGACAACGTTAGACTCTCAATAAATTGTTTCCATTATTATACTTTTCGTTGAATTCTATAGTGATATTATATTTTAATATGTATTAATAATATTAATGTCTTCATTTATGGACAAGTGCTTTATTGTTTCTTAATGGATATTTATCGTGAAGTTTTATGGTGTTACTACAAATAGAATGGAGTCGAAATAGTTAAATTGATGATTCATAATTTATTTAGTTGAGGAAATTGTTTAATGACTTTTTGAGGAAATGAATGAGAATGCATATATCCTTTATGATATATTTAAAATAAAATAGAATTAGAATAAATAATGCATATGTCATTTATAATATATTAAAAACAAATATACTTTTATAATATATTAAAAACAAATATACTTTTCGTTGAATTATATAGTGATATTATATTTTAATATGTATTAATAATATTAATGTCTTCATTTATGGACAAGTTCTTTATTGATATTTATCGTGAAGTTTTATGGTGTTACTACAAATAGAATGGATTCGAAATAGCTAAAATTGATGATTCATAATTTATTTAGTTGAGGAAATTGTTTAAGGACTTTTTGAGGAAATGAGAATGCATATATCCTTTATGATATATTTAAAATAAAATAGAATTAGAATAAATAATGCATATGTCATTTATGATATATATAAATAAATAAATAAATAAAAATTCCTAAGGGAAGACCCCTACAATACCTTACTCATATTGGAATCTGGCACGATGGTTATGACTGCAACATGTCATAACATATAATACCGTAAGTCAATACTTACAATCTTTTCGTATCATATCAACAAACCATCAAACTTAGTTTTAATGTTATCACAAGTTCATAGTGCATATATCCTATTAATTTATCATTGTGTATAGTTTACACATAATAAGAAATGCATGGTACTGCATATAGTTTACACATAATAGGAAATGCATAGTATTGCATATAGTTCACATAATATATGAATAGTATGGTATTGCATATAGTTTACATACCATAGAAATGCATGGAAATTGGCATATAGTTTATGTTTCACAAATGCACCCATTTTGCAATATATGTATTGTCACAAATCCTTGTGTAAAGGCTAAAGGCTATTTCATCACTAAGATATAGTGATTATATCAATACTCTAAACATTATAAATTGATCACATAAGTAAGTACATGAAGTTGATATAATTCATGACCTTAGACTTAGTCACATTACTATTTGCATACTATTCTTTACATTATGTATATGATGTATAGGAACGTAAGAAATTCATAGGATTATAATAATAGCATTAGAGTTAGAATAGAATCTAATTTATAGATCCTTGTTACATGTTGATATTGCTAAGGTAGGATTGTAACCTCCTAACATATCAAAGTTAAGATTCGAATACCTTTAATTTTATTCAAACACTCTAGTTTACAAACAACTTAAAGTATGAATGAAGATCAAATTGGAAGATCTCACCGAAAGATACTCCAAGGTTAACTCTAAAGACATCGAAGACTAGTTGAAGTGAATTTAGGAGTTCTTTTTTCACACTCTAAAAACATTATTACTCTTACCTGCAATATGTGGAAAAGAGGTACAATGCTTTATCAAAATAGCTAAGTAAGCCTCAGGGTACTGATAGGACCCGATTCACCATCAAAAAGAAGAACAAACAGTTACCATAGTTAAGCAATAGAAAGTAATTATATAAGTCATCAATATCAAGTGATAAGTAAACTAGGTTGCCCAACCGAGGTAAGAAATATCCACCATCATCATAATGTCGAAATAATTATATTCCTTACACATCGTAAGACAAAAATACATGCATGATCATGATAACATTTTATTCTAGTACATATTTAATTGAAAAAACTAACATTTTATATATTTCCGCACAGCTAGTATAACATTGAATGTCGCAAAGAATGTTTTTTAATTTTTGTGAATTTTCGGGATGTTACACTGACTAAGAGATTATCCCACATTTTAAGCCTGGCCAAGCGATCCACATGAAACATTTGAGTTTTAAGAGAAATCGCCATCTCCAAAGCTTTCTATACAACTAGTGTCCAGGATAAAGGCATATTAGTTGTATTATGCCTTATTTAATAATTTTCTTCACTTAATATTATATTTTCACATGGATTTAATTTAAAATTCATAAAGCATTACATTCAGAACTATTTTTTCATCTCACTGATACTATGCATCTAATCATCTCTCAGAAGACGTTATTTTTTTCCTTGGGGAATAAATCGCATTCTATTAAGAAAAACAAAAAACATTCTCGAGGGGCCTCACTACCTTACACGTACATAAGCACAATGATATCACTCCTCAAAGAACTAATAGGGTGATAACACCCTTTACATCCCTATAACAGGGCATCTAAAATATGCGTTGAGCTAAAGAAACTCAAATAGACTTCATAGATAAACATAACTTGATGTGAGATTCTATCATTTTGTAATATCCCAAATTTGGATTGACTATTTTATGATGTTATATTGGGCCACAGTCCAGCACATGTGATTTATTCGGATTATTGGGCATGGGCCCTGGTACATATGATTTATTCCTTTGTAGACTAACATATTGGTCATGGACCCTGACTGGATTTCATTATTTCATTATATACTAGGCAAGGAAGCCCCAATGTTCTGATTATGTTTTGATATGGGTACAAAACCCTAATATATTGAAATTACCTTTTCTTACATACTGTGAAGTGATGTGAATGACATAATTGACTTATATGTGTGTTGAGCATGGACTCAAAAACATGCAAATTACCTACGTTCTGGGCAAGAGCCCCGATGTACCGAGAGGAAATATGATGTACTGGGAGTAAGCCTTGATGCACATTGAGTGTTGGGAATAAGCCCTGGAGCACTCCAAGCTTGATAAACTAATACTGGATCTGAGGCAACTTAAAGATTCTAGATGTGCCTCACAACCACATTCTAGCACTAGTGTTGAGCAGGGACTCTAGAAATGCACTAGAGTAATGCCCATGTGAGAGTGTTGAGTTAAATGGATCTGAAGAGCACTCGGGGTTACGGATTTTCAAAGTGTTCAGTCGGAAAGACTCTGAAGAGCACTTTCATCACATTTATTTAATTGACTAAATGATTCATCTTTTTATCCATCATCACCTACTGCGGGAGCTACCATGTTAAACAAGGGAATCCAACATGCAAAGAGAGAGGCTAGAGGCACCTAAACAAGCTGACCACAACCGTCCAAAAGAAGTGGACCGTGACCCTAAAAGTTAAAGAGAAAAGAGTGTAATGTGATGACACATAACTAAAGAAAAGATAATTATCAGTAGTCTCTTATGACTAGCCTGATTAAAGGCCTCGAAGTTATTATTTATTATTATTATTAAGATCTTTAAATACTAATAGGTGTATTTTAATTATGTGATATAATTAGTATATCTGACTTATTCATTATTTAATATTTTAAATGATGTATTAGTAAGTTAACTGAAATATAGTTATTATTAAGATAATCATTGTTATTGTTTTTTAAAAAAATAAAAAATGACTTATAGTCAAATAGTTATTTAATTAAATAATATCTTAAAAATTATTAAATATTGAATTTTAAAGAAACTAACTACTTCAACAGTCCTAATACAAGATGTCCATATTTGAAGAGGGCAGATCCCAAGTTTTGGGGTCATCTTCATTCTTGGTTATTATCATTCCCTTTATGGTAGTCCAAGAAAACTATTCTGCTCCAAGAAGCTGAAGCAGCCTTACCTAAAACTTCTCAAAAATTAACTAGAAGTGGATCTAGGGCCTCTACCTTTCATTGCATGTTGGAACCAAGCTCGGGGGGATCCAGATAGAACCAGGAACGGTTCAGGGGTCAAGGTTGGGATGAACACGGTAGCCCCAAAGTCATCGATCCCAAGGCAAATATTCTAACAGGTCAGAAAAGATACAATAGGATCTACCTTAACTATTGTGGAGTGTGCAGGTTACTTTAGGGAAGATTTCAAAGTGCCAAGCGGCTAGACATCTATAGGAAGGGACAATGTGCACAACCAGATAGGTATGGATTAGTTAAAATTTCTTTTACAAAAATTATATATTATAGCATTGTTTCCTTTACAAATTGTCTTCATTATCGAAATTCAAGATTCTGCCCAGAACTCAGTGGAGAGTCTAGTAGGGCTAGCCAAGCTAGCCTTTGCTAGACAACGTATTCTAAGTTCTAGTCTAGGGTCCTTATAAACTACCTGTTGTCAAAGTCATATTTAGATTTCATTTCTTAAATAGCTACAGGCTGTCAAAGTCATATTTTATAATTTATTGCTTAGGTAGCTGCATACATTTATAATTCATTGCTTAGGTAGCTACAGGTTGTCAAAATCATATTTATAATTTATTTGTCTAGGTAGCTATCTACTAACAAATCATATTTCTTATTCATAGCTTAGGGACCCATTTAAGTATGCTAGTTTCTTTACATTTTCTTTTGCATACCTATTGTCGAAAACGTTAGCAAGTCGAAATAAAAACAGACATCAACATCCCCGGCATTTTTACCATTGAAATCATCAAACATCGAATTGCAATACCAGGCAGAAGAAACGGGTTATAGTTTGGACTAGAACTCTCTTTTCCAACATTTTTTCTTTAACTACCATCAAGAAAGCATACAGACAACACTTCACCTAGATTCAAACACAACAAGTATTTTTATTTTCAGGTCTCACACTTTACCATTTAGCCTCAGACATTGTAATCCTACAACCCAGACTTTTATTTTTAAAAAAAATGACAATGTCTCACCACCTTCTTGCAAGAAAAGGAGGAAGAGTGACGACAGTTTCCAAGGAGAGTTCAAAAAGATAAAATCCCCAAGTTATGACGGAGAAATCAACTCAGGGGAAAAGGATGAAGAGTGGCTGTTAGGAATGAATAAATACTTCAAAGTTCATAATTACTCCAGTGAAATGCAAGCCTGACTATCCATTTAAAACCTAAAAGGTAAAGCCACCAGATGGTGGCGGGACTTGAAACACACCAAAGGACAAGAACTGAGACATAACTTGGGATACTTTCAGCAAAATATTCCAGGACAAGTATATGTCTGAAAGGTTCTTTGACAAGAAAATAAAAGAATTCCATGAGTTACAAATGGGATCCCTGATTATGGAAGCATTCATAAACCGATTTTTAGACTTGCTGCACTATGTGCCTTATATTAAGGATGAGAAGGTAAAGATTCAATAGTTCTTGGGAGAGCTGCCACCAAACTTTAGAGAGAAGATAGAATTTGATATGCCCAAAACCCTTGATATAACCCTACATAACTCAAGTTTGTGTTATGAGCACGTACAACAAAGGAATGACAACATCAATAGAAATAGAGACAGGTTCAGAACCATCTCCTACAACTGCAGACCGGGTTTTAGACCCCCACCTTATCGAAAACATAGCAACATCTTTCTACCCAATAAAGGCTTCAACCGACCTCAAGCCCGACCAAGTGCACCCTTACCACTAGCCAACATGCCATCTTTCAACAAAGGGACAAAAGCAGTCCCATCAACTATTTCTTGATGGAAGTGCCAAGCGCCACACTGCTACAGAGACTGTCCTAGCAAAACAGATGGGCCCTTACACAACATCTAAATAGAGCCAACCATAGCGGACATTTCAAAGACACCTAGGATTTATTCCGCACTTGATGGCCGACAGGCAGATCACCAAGCCACCATGGTGGAAATTGAGGGTAAGATATCTAACACTACCATTTTAGTTCTAATAGATACTTGCGCTTACCAGAGTTATATCTCCCCTAAGATAGTGGACACTTGTAAGTTGAACCGAGAACATCATGAGAAACCGTGGCTGGTACAACTAGCCATTGGTATGAAACGAAGGGTCTCCGAGTCAGTTAAAACTTGTGAGATAGACTTAAATAGTTTTCTAACTAGGTTAGAATTAAATATTCTACCCCTAGGATCGTACTATGTACTTATAGGCATGGATTGGCTAGAAGAACACCATGTCCTACTAGACTACGCAAACAAGACCCTACTCTACAGGAATGACCAAGGGAATCAAGAAACGATTCAGGGTATCCCTAGGAAAGTGTCAGTAAGACAGATTTCTACATTACAAGCAAAGAAATGCATCAGGAAGGGTTGTAAGCTCTTTGTTGTTAACATCCAAAACTTAGAAACTTAAAGTGAACTAAAGATCGAGGACTTCCCAATTCTCATAGAATTTAAGGATGTATTTCCCAAGGAAATACCAAGATTACCACCCAAATGAGACTTAGACTTCTCCATCGAGATAACACCCAGGTCAGTACCATCTTCCAAATCCCCGTACCACATGAGCACACCAGAATTGGTGGAGCTCAAGCTTCAGTTACAAGAGTTAATAGATAAAGGGTACATTCGACCAAGTGTGTCCCCTTGGGGTGCACCGATACTCTTCATCAAGAAGAAAGATGGAACGATGCAGATGCGCATCGATTACTGCCAACTCAACAAGATGACCATTAAGAACCGCTATCCACTCCCTAGAATCAATGACTTGTTTGACCAAGTCGGAGGAGCAAAGATCTTCTCAGAAATCAACTTGTGATCCGGATACCACCAGGTAAGGATCCGTGATGAGGACATCAACAAGACCGCGTTTCGAACCCGTTACGGCCACTATGTGTTCGTAGTGATGCCCTTTGGGTTGACAAATGCACTGGCCAACTATATGTGCATGATGAATAATATCTTTAGTAACTACCTCAACAAGTTCGTCTTAGTCTTTATTGACGACATTTTGATCTATTCCAAGAACGAAGTAGCACATGAGGAACACCTCCGTATTGTTTTACGTATATTACGGGAACACAAACTTTACGCCAAGTTTAGTAAGTGCAATTTCTACAAACCCCAGATCCAATACTTAGGACACATCATTTCTGAGAAGGGAATAGTCGTCAACCCCGAAAAGGTCAACGCCATCGACGAATGGCCCACACCTCTGTGTGTTTTTGACATAAGATCATTCTTAGGATTGGACGGTTACTATCGGAAGTTCATTGAGAACTTCTCACGTATTACATGTCCCATGACCACCTTACAGAAAAAGGAAAACAAGTTTATTTGGATGGCTAAGAGTGAAGAAAGATTTCAAAAGCTGAAGCAACTATTGGTTAGTGCACCGATTTTGCGTATCGCGGATCCCAATGGGGATTTCGTAGTTTTCATGGATGCAAGCAAGCAAGGACTCGAGGGAGTCCTTATGTAAGATAATTTTTCCATATGCTACGAATCGAGCAAACTGAAAGATCATGAGAAGAACTACCCTACTCATGACCTCGAACTAGCCGCCATCATCCATTCTCTGAAGATGTGGCGACATTATCTCATGGGAAAGAAATTCTTATTGATGACTGATAACATGAGCTTGAATACCTTTTCGATTAACCCGACCTAAATGCCAGGCAGGCCAGGTGGTTAGCCTTCCTTAGTGAGTACCATTTCAAACTAAAGCATATAAAAGGCAAGGAAAACAAGATTGTGGATCCCTTAAGCCATTGAGCACATATGCTTTACGAGGTCACGGTGAGCCAAACCGACTTAGACTTAGATGACATAATTCGAATGGCATGTAAGAGAAACCGTTATTATACGAAAATCCTCCCAAAGATTCAGGAAGATAGACTCTTTCAACAATAGAAAGAGTATAAGATAGATGAATCGGGACTACTATGGTCTAAAGACCGACTTTACGTCCCAGAGAGTGTAGATATTAGACCAAACATTTTCACCGAATTTCACCAGAAACCGTATTCAGGGCACCCTAGATATCAAAAGATGATATCGGCCGTAAAGAAACATTACTTTTGGCCTAAGATGAAAGATAACATTGAATTGTTCATTGTGAAATGTGAGGAATGCCAGTTGGTCAAAGCAGAACATCAACACCCCTCCGGATTACTTCAACCTTTACCCATTCTGGAATGGAAGTGGGAGGTAATAAGTATGGACTTCATTACAGAATTACCCAAGAGTAAGAAACTGAACAACTCCATCTTTATGGTGGTAGACAAGTTGTCGAAAGCAGCCCACTTTATACTGGTAAAATCCACCTACAAAGCAGTTCACATCGCGAAAATATTCTTAAGGGAGATCTTTCGATTGCACGAGATACCCAAAGCAATCATTTCCGATCGAGACACGAAGTTCACTAGAAACTTCTGGAGAGCATTATTCTCCGGTATGGAAACCCAGTTACAATTCAATACCGCGTACCACCCCCAAACCAATGGACAAACAAAATGAGTAAACTAGATCCTCAAGGACATGTTGAGGATGTATGTCATGAATAACCCCACCAAGTGGGAAGATTATTTACACGTAACAGAGTTCGCTTGCAACAACGGTTATCATACCTCATCCAAAATGAGTCCTTTCAAAGTACTCTACGGTAGGAAATGTCAAACTCCCGTGACTTGGAACAGTCCAGTAGATAGACTTATGTTAGGAACCGACCTATTAAAAGACTTGGAACAGCTAGTTTCCAAGGTGCAACTAAACTTAAAAGAAGCTCAAGACTACCAAAAGAGTTATGCGGACAAGAATAGAAAAGACAAGGACTATCAAGTCGGTGAACATGTGTTCCTAAAAATAAAATCAAAGCGAAGCTCCTTGAGCTTGGGACGTTGCGGGAAACTAGCCCCAAGATTTTGTGGACCTTTCGAAATACTGGCCAAGAAGGGCCCAGTAGCATACGAGTTGGCCTTACCAGCACATATAAAAGTTCATAATGTTTTTCATGCTTTATCAAAGAAATATGTATACGATACTAAACATGCTATTGATTGGTCCTTATTATAGGTGGAACTTGAAGGGCAGTTCACACTAGAACCGCTCCGCATTCTGGATAGGAGAGAGGTCCAGCTTAGGAGGAGGACCATTACTCAGCTAAAAGTGCAATGGAGGCACTTTATATCAAATGACACTACTTGGGAGAATGAGGCCACCATGAAAGAGGCATACCCCTCCTTGTTTCATGGCCTCATTCCTAGTCCGTAGAAACACCGGGATGGTGTTGTTCCAAGCGGGGAGGGATGTAATATCCCGAATTGGGATTGACTATTTTATGATGTTATATTGGGCCACGAACCAACACATGTGATTTATTCTGATTATTGGGCATTATCCCTGGTACATATGATTTATTATTTTGTAGACTGACATATTGGGCATGGACCCTAATTGGATTTCATTATTTCATTATATACTGGGAAAGGAAGCCCCAATGTTCTGATTATGTTTTGATGTGGGTACAAAACCCTAATATACTGAAATGACCTTTTCTTACATACTGTGTAGTGATGTGAATGACATAATTGACTTATATGTGTGTTGAGCATGGACTCAGAAACACATAAATTACCTACGTACTGAGCAAGAGCCCCGATGTACCTAGAGGAAATATGATGTACTGGGAGTAAGCCCGGATGTACATTGAGTGTTGGGCATAAGCCCTAGAGCACTCCAAGATTGATAAACGAATACCGGATCCGAGGAAACTTAAAGATTTTAGATGTGCCTCACAACCACATGCTAGCACTAATGTTCAGTAGGGACTCTGGAATTGCACTAGAGTAACGCCCATGTGAGAGTGTTGAGTTAAATGGCTCTGAAGAGCACTCGGGATTACGGAGTTTCAAAGTGTTGAGTCGAAAACACTTTAAAGAGAACTTTCATCACATTTAGTTAATTGACTAAATGATTCATCTTTTTATCCATCATCATATACTGCGGGAGCTACCATGTTAAATGAGGGAATCCAACATGCAAAGAAAGAGGCTAGAGGCACCTAACCAAGCTGACCACGACCGTCCATAAGAAGTGGACCATGCCCCTAAAAGTTAAAGAGAAGAGAGTGTCATGTGATGACACATAACTAAAGAAAAGATAATTATCAGTAGTCTCTTATGACTAGCTTGATTAAAGGCCTCCAAGTTATTATTTATTATTATTATTAAGAGCTTTAAATACTAATAGGTGTATTTTAATTATGTGATATAATTAGTATATCTTACTTATGCATTATTTAATATTTTAAATGATGTATTAATAAGTTAAATGAAATATAGTTATTATTAAGATAATCATTGTTATTTAAAAAATAAAAAATAAAAAATGACTTATAGTCAAACAGTTAGAATTTTCCTAGTTCAAGAGCACAAAGTTATTTAATTAAATAATATGTTTAAATTATTAAATATTGAATTTTAAAGAAACTAACTACTTCAACAGTCCTAATACAAGATGTCCCTATTTAAAGAGGGAAAATCCCAAGTATTGGGATCATCTTCATTCTTGGTTATTATCATTCCCTTATGGTAGTCCAAGAAAACTATTCTGCTCCAAGAAGTTGAAGCAGCCCTACCTAAAACTTCTCAAGACTGAACCAGAAGTGGATCTAGGGCCTCTACCTTTCAATGCATGTTGGAACCATGCTTGGGGGGATCCAGATAGAACTAGGAACGGTTCAGGGGTCAAGGTTGGGAGGAACATGGTAGCCCCAAATTCATCCATCCCAAGGAAAATATTCTAACAGGTCAGAAAAGATACAATAGGCTCTACCTTAACTATTATGGAGTGTGCAAGTTACTTTAGGGAAGATTTCAAAGTGCCAAGCAGTTAGGCATCTACAGGAAGGGAAAACGTACATAAGCAAACAGGTTTGGATTAGTTAAAATTTCTTTTACAAAAAGTAGATCTTATAGCATTGTTTCCTTTACAAATTGTCTTCATTATCGGAATTCAAGATTCTTTCCAGAACTGAGTGGAGAGTCTAGCAGGGCTAGCCAAGCTAGCCCTTGCTAGACAATGTATTCTAACTTTTAGTCTAGGGTCCTTATAAACTACTTGTTGTCAAAGTCATATTTAGAATTCATTGCTTAAATAGCTACAGGTTGTCAATGTCGTATTTTATAATTTATTGATTAGGTAGCTGCATACTATCCAAATCAAATTTATAATTCAATGCTTAGGTAGCTACAGGTTGTCAAAATCATTTTTATAATTTATTTGTCTAGGTAGCTATCTACTAACAAATTGTATTTCTTATTCATCGCTCAGGGACCCATTTAAGTATGCTAGTTTCTATACATTTTCTTTTGCATACCTATTGTCGAAAATGTTATCAAGTTGAACTAAAAACAGACATCAACATCCCCAACATTTTTACCATTGAAATCACCAAACATCGAATTGCAGTACTAGGCAGAAGAAACGGGTTATAGTCTGGACCATAACTCTCTTTTCCAACATTTTTTCTTTAACTACCATCACGAAAGCATACAGACAACACTTCACCTAGATTCAAACACAACAAGTATTTTTATTTTGAGGTCTCAAGCTTTACCATTTAGACTCAAACATTGCAATCCTACAGCCCATACTTTTGTTTAAAAATCAACATAGCCCACAACTTTCATTCTATCTTAACATATCATTTCACAAATCGTGGGATCGAATCCCATCACATACCTTCGGAAGGGCCAGACTAAACAATAAATAGGGTTATGAATTTTTCCATCTTAAAACACAGAAGGGTTACACCGTCACATCAAGCAGTTTCATACACAATACAACAGAGAAGTCAAGTACACTCTTTCCTATATCTGTTTGCCTTTCTTGCATTTAACATAAAACGTAGAAGTAAGAACCCAGGGCTCTTCAATTTCTTTAGATAGAACAATTACAGGATCATGTTTCACTCTTTTCCAACAAACAGAGCTCTACTTATCTACATTTACAAATACGAAACAAACATTTGAGCAGACCACAGAGTAAGGTATCATTAACTTGAAAACATAGATGTATTTATACATTCCCTCCATTAAGTTAAATACAAGTACGATTCCAAACAGAGAATGCAGATAGTGTTAAGACTGAGTACGAACCCTACAAACATGTAAACGCAAAGTGGTAAATAGGGTATCAAACCCTCATACTTTACTAAACAGAAATCCAAACAAAATCAAAATATAGAGGAAGATAGCCAAAAACCCTATTGAAGAGTCGTAGAGTCTGCAAACAACCATCATTTACATCTTCACATAAGAGTCCATCCTAATGGCGACCCCCAGGAACATGAAGTGTGGCGACATGAACTCAAATGAGTTCATAGGTTCCCAATTATTTACACATCAACAATAATCCCCACAGGGGTGAGACGAAGAGATATGACTGTATATTTCTGGACTTACCATTCTCCAATGTTGCCATCTCTGTGCCAATGCTGAAAGAAATACCCATCATCACTGTTGGGTCTAGGAAATGCCCCTTTTTGGCCAGCGTTATTACATCATTTTGCCCTGATTTCATCCTACTTTCATAAGCTATATCCATGTCTTTCTCCAAATCAATCAATGATGTTGAAAGGTATAATTCGTTATTGCTTTATTTATTTTATGCTTAAGATTGTTAAAGATTCGAGATCCTAGTCCTTGGTTTATGCTGATTTGTGTGATTTCATTTAGTCAAGGTCTAAAGCATAGGTGTATCAGCCAAGTGGCACCAGCTCTTACTCTTCAAAGCACCCGCTCCTCATAAATCCAAGGGACAATGCATTCATCCACAAGAATCTGTAACAGGTTTCCACTGAAATAGAACCTAGCTGCAACAAACAGATCGTATTTCAACTTACTAAATCAGTTGATCCATTGATTACTGGAGTAACAACTTGTTCATGAGTAACAACCTCATTCAATACGGCTGTAACAGTTACCTGTAACTCTGCAACATGAAGATCATAGATCTTGATTGCTGCATGAGTTTAGTGGATCATGATCTGTACTGTCAATGTATAAATATGTGAAGGCTCTCGTAGCCTGGAGTGGGACAATTACCATTTTCTATAAGTTGTAACAGAGCATTGATACTGTCAATTTCCATCATTAATATGAGAGCAGAGTTCTTCATTTATGTTTCATAATTTGTTGTGATTCTTGGTGTCTCTGTTAGAAGGCCAGGGCCTGCCTTCTCACAGAGATAGTCGGTTTAAGTAGGTAGGATAGTTTAGCTTTACTCTTGTTGTGTGGTATCGAATTATTGTAGACGTTACTGGTGGCTGCAACAGAGAATTAGCTTTCCTTTTGGTAGTTCATGATTGCATCTTGGATAGTTGTAGCAGATTGGTGTGACGGTCGACTGTGTAGTATAATTTATTTAATGCCTATGTGTTTGAATCAGCTGTAACAGCCAAGCTCAATTCCAATATCTTTCAGTTGTTTATGCTTTCTATGATTTCTAGTAATTATCATATTAGAGTTCAAGCTTAGATTTTGGTTGATGTTGTATCTTCAATTGATTTAAAGTAGGCAAATTATGATTAAGTAACAGTAGTTGCTGGATAGATCATTTTGGTAAAGGTCAATTATTGTAGTTGATTATTATAGGATTTAACTTCTTGCAAAATCAATCTATTTTATTTCTATTCTTAATTTTATAAGTGCTAGGTGATTTCTGTGGGAAGGTAGTTTCAATCAATTCCCTAGATGTATGAATTAGCTTAGTCTGCTTTCTGGAGTGAGTTTGGTTGGATAGATTGGTAGGATCATTATCTACATTTAGTAAATCAACTGCTTGACATGTTTATGCAGAAATTATGCTTATTACCATTGAAACAAAAGACCTCCCTGGGTTTGACAATTTATATTGACCATCCCGTGTGTTAGCTTTCATTAACTGACATATAAGGTGACCAACATTTTGGCGTCATTGTCGGGGATGGTAATAGATAGACAGAGTTAGTGGTTGGTTTCATTTGATTTTATTTTAGTTCAATTATTTACAGCATGCATGAATACAAGAAAAACAAATTGGGAACCCCCTTTGAATACTAACATTGCAGGTGGAAGAGGTCGAAGTCGTAATGCAGGTCAGGGAAGACACACATACATTGATGAGATAATTGCTAGAGCTCATTCTTCCACTAGACCATCACGAAACTCTACAGGTAGGGGAAATTTTGTTGCTCCCAATCTTGAACATTCAGCATCCACAGTGGAGAATACAACGGGACCTTCAACTCCTATTGCAGAAAGTAAACCTCCTAAAGATAAGAGAAGCATTGTAGGTGCACCAGATAGAAAGGGGATCTATCATATCAATGGAACCATAGTTACTAAAGAGGCATGGCTAGAGACTCGCCGAATAGCTGAGGAATAAAGAATGCGAGAAGAAGAGAGGAGAAGAGAAGAAGAAGCTAAAGCAGAGGAAGAACGCATCAATAAAGCTATTGAATTTTGGACTAGAACCATGGCTGGTAGAGAACAGGAGGGCGAGAATGAACATGGGAATAATCAGGAAGAAGAAGGAGAAAATAATTAGCCTGGTAATACTATGGCTACATTAGAATTCCCTATCCTCTAGATACCTGGAGTAGCTCCTATGAAAAATATCTCACAATCGGTTCTCCCGAATTTTCAAGGTAAGTCCTCTGAGGATCCTGATGAGTTTGTTTTTGAGTTTTATATCCTTTATCGTAGCTATGATTACACCTCTAGTGCTCAGAAGCTGAAGTTATTCCCAGCCTCCTTGAAAGGAAATGCTTTGCGTTGCTTCATGAGTTTGGGTCGTGAGACCATTACTACTTGGGACCAAATGAAAAACACCTTCCTTTCTAAGTACCAAGAATATTGCAGAACTAGGGATAGAAAAGAGGAGTTGTTTAAAATGGTTCATAAGGATGAAGAAAGTTTGGAAGACTTTGTGGAAAGATTGCTGTACAATTTACAAAGATCTGGTCATGCTGAGATTGGCAAGGATGTGCTCAAGATTATCTTACTAAGAGGAATTAGAGAAGATTTCCTTGATATGTTAAATCTCTTGGGAAAAGGGAATATCTCGAAGGAACCTTTCGAAAAGATTGTTGAATTATCCCCAAGGTACTCTAGGGCATCATCTAGAACCATCAAATGAGACAAAGACCGAGACTAGGATGTCTTCACTAGGACTCAGAACTCAACTAGTGGAGGGGCCACTTGAGAAAAAATAGGCAACTTACTAGAGAATTTTAAAACAGACATGATGAGCTCCATTTCCTCAGAGTTAGATGTCATGAGAGCAAAGCAGAAGCAAGTGGTAGAAGATCTTACACTTGGTGTATTATGTCCTAGATGTAGGAAGAAGCACCCACTGAAGGAATGCCTACTGGACAAAGCAAAGGTATGTAGGATATGTGAACTCGAGCATGATACTAAGGAATGTCCTTCCTTACCTAATTTCAAAGCAGTCCTATAGGAATCTATTCCATATGTGGAGCCAGCATACTTTATGGCACATAAGAAACCATGGAAGCCTCGAAACCAAGGTATGAATCCAATCCCAGCATGTTTTCTGAATAATATGAATGGAATGAACAATATGCATAATATAAATACACAATTCCCTTCACATTATTCTAACAACCAGTGGCATCCATCTCAAAACCCAATGCAAAATCCTAACTCATGGACACCATGGTCACAACAGTCAAACCATGCTCCTTGGAATTCCAACTGGAGAAATTCTTAGAAAGGAAATAACTTTCCCCATCACCAGACTCAATATCAACAGTACCCTCCTCGAAAGTATCGGCACCAACAGTATCAACAACCACAGCTCCCTTTCCAAAACAATTCCGCACCTTTGAATGCACCACTTTGACCACAACTACCTGCACAACCTAACCCGAAGCCAAACAATAAAGCAGTCCATCAATTTGAGACTGCCAACATGCTACGTATTCCATCACTCAGATTCCCTACAATGATATACAACTATGATCAGGGAGGGTGGTGGAACCTATTGTCACTGAGGATGTTTCATCCCCAGTGATTGAAACTGGAGTAAATCAGTGCTATGAGAACATGGTTAATTCAACAAGCCCCATTATTGAGGATGCTGATACTCCTACACAAACAGTAGCTAAAACTCAGAAAGTAACACATGATGAGTCACAACCTACACAGTTGAATTGAGAACCACCATACCCTGAACGATTGGCCCTGCAGAAAACAGTGGAGCAACCCCAATTTGATCTCGTGGGAGAGTTGAAAAATCTATATGTTAAAATTCCACTATTACAGGCCCTCCATGATGTGCCCATTTATGCCAAGACTATTAAGGATTTATGTGTCAATAAACCAAGAAGAAGGCCCAGGGACCCCCCCACTGTCCACATGCTGGAAAAGCTTTCAGAATTAATAATGGAGAAGGCCCCTATGGCCAAAGATCTTGCCTACTCATCATCATCGTGATTCACATCGGAGATAGTGGGGGCATCAACGCCATAAGGGGAATCCCCCAACATCATATCATCACTTCATTATGCCACCACAACCCACAGCCTCATGGTATACCCCCTCACCAGCTGTTTCTCAATGCCCTATTGATCCCTCTCTAATACAACATCTGCACCACATTGACACCTCTGAGTTAGGGGGCATAATAGATTACCTCGACCTTGGTATAGGGGGCATGATCAATCATTTTGAACCTTCCCCATCACATCTATCTCATTATTTCAATTACCCCATTGTTCAAACCAACACATATGTGATCCACAATCATAAACCCCATGCACATGGCATGGGGGCAGGTCATTAACCCTCCTCACTTTTTCACATGTGTGATCTGAACCATTTTTGAGGTCACATATCACTTGTATAGTTGATTTGATTTGATACACCTAGTATTCTTCCACCACGGGTCATCATTTCTCCCCACCATTGCATCCTTGGCTTTGTGGGTTCACCTTTATTTGTAGCTATTTTTTAACCTAGTTATTTCCTTTGACCATTCTGGAGTCCTTATGACCTCTGTTTTTCGCACCATTTGCATCGTCAGATTCATATTTTCGTGCTCATGATGATGCTTGAGATCATTTCTGGCTCTCACCAAAAACTTTAAGACATTTTTTCCATGCCCCTCATTGCCTCAGTTTGTGTGCCACATTGGCCGTGATTTGTTTTTGATGAGTTTTATATCGCCGGATTCAATTTTTCGCGCTCGTGACGACGCTTGAGATCATTTCTCGCTCTCACCACTAGATTTTTTTGGCATTTTTTCCCATGCCCCTTGTCACCTCGATTTGTGTGACACATCGGCTGTGATTTGTTTTTGACGAGTTTTATATCAACGGATCCTATTTTCCACGCTCATGACGATGCTTGAGATCATTTCTCACCTTCACCCCCATAGTTTTTGGGCATTTTTCCAAAATGCCCCTCATTGCCTTTATTTGGGTGCCACATCGGCCGTTGTCCATTTTTGATGAGTTTTATATCATTGGATTCAGTTTTCCGCGCTCGTGATGATGCTTGAGACCATTTCTCACTCTCACCACCATCATTTTTGGGTATTTTTTCAAAATGCCACTCATCGCCTCAGTTTGCATGCCACATCGGCCGTTGCCCATTTTTCACAATCTTTATGTCATCGGACTCAGTTTTCCGTGCTCATGACGATGCTCAAGATCATTCCTCGCCTTGGAATCATCACCATTAAGGTGCTCATGATGATTCTCATCAAGATCAAGGTCCGTGTTCCTTGGACTCATCACCATTAGTGATAAGTGCCTACGGATCATTTTGAAAGGAATCCTCAGTGCCTCTCCAAATGATGGTTTCTCACATGCTCGAATTCAACACCTTGATTGCATCGTTGAGACTCGTATAGGGTATTGGCCCTTTCAGTTAATTGATGAAGACCCCGGATATCATCTGACTCTACCACATATGAGAGTCTAATTAAGTATACAACAAGTTACATATTCATATGGATATCCGGGTTGCAATTACCGACAAGTTTTCAGATGTACACCGTTTTTTGTACTCCCTCGAGTATACAGTTACATATAACTCCTCAGAGTTGACTCATAGTTATTGAGTCCCTACAGATGTTGGACACCTTCAGTTTCATCCATTCATCAATCTTTCTGATACCTTTTTCAGAACAGTTGTTGCCCTTTTCCAGTGTATCAGTTTCTCATATCAGTGATGATATGACCATGAGTATGTCCCAGCATTGTGTTCCCTCTAGACCATTAAGATGTACCATCATATTTTTATGTATTTCTTCAGGCCCCCCTTCATGGGCCTAATTGTTATATGTCTTGATACGAGCATGGGTATGCCCGCCTTGTCCATAGTCAGAGATTATTCCTCATTCATTTTGAGGCCATGTAATATTTCTACTTTTTGCATCTTCCAAGGGGCTGTTGTTCCAGTTTCCAATTGCTCTCTTCTCTTATCCAAATCACAGAAAAAGACAAAAGAACTAGGATGTCTATCGGCCATACGATGAGCTCCTTCCCTCACACATCAGGGGGCAATCTGTAAACACCCAAAAAGTGCTCACTAGTTCATTCCTTATTCACATGACCCATTTGTCCACTTTTCCACCATTTGATCCTCTAAAGCTATCAAAAGGTCACTAGAAAGACCACAATACACTCTTTTTCCGCTCAAAATATATATTTTTCCTTAAAAAATACAAAAAAACCTCAAAAAGGGTCCACAATTCCTAAAAAATATTATAAGGGAATAAAAATATTCAAAATATTCAAAAAAGGAAAAAAGAGGGAAAAAGAGACCTAAACCATGTTGTCCAATACCATTAGTTTCCTTAAAACCATAATGGTATTCCCCATCACCAAAAACTATAAAAAGGTGATAGGATCTCCTCACTTTCCATCCACATTTCATCCTATCCTTAGGCTGCCAAATTCCTTTTGAGAGCCATTCCCTCCCATTTCGAGTTTGAAGACCCCCATTTCAGGATCTTGGAGAAGAGACCATTGGAGCTTGGAGCACCTCAAACTTGGAGTTGCTCAACACCAAACATCCTCACCTTTGAGTTAATACCAAAAATCTATAATTGTTTCTCTTGTTCTTCCCATAGATCTCTTGTTATTGATTTAGTTCTTGTTTATTTACACATGTTTATGTTAATGTTAGATTCAGTTTATTGTTATTCACTTTTTATTCAAGACTGCTATCACAAGTTAATAGGTGCATCCTTGCACATGCTTGGTTGAAAAACCAAGCAACAGTATAATTCTGGCGTTATATCCAGGGAAGATTTATCTTCTTGATTGCATTCCCCAGCAATGGCGCCAAAAAAGATGTTAGTCCCAGAGACGTTCTAAAGCTGTTTTTTAGAACTATGCTTGGGCATCAATAGTCACTTCTGAACTGAATCATAAAATAATCTGACAGAAACAATGTAGAATTTTGATATTGAAATGTTAACGGGCAGTATTTCAATTTCTAAAGGAATCAGACTTTAGTAGTAGATGAAGAATGAAATGGTGCAATATAAAGGTACTATGTAAGTAAATCTTCACATTACATTTGCAGAAGGACGTGTTGAGCCTAAGGGAGGAATTCAACAGTCTGAACAAAATGAATAGCAAAACACCACCGAATAATATGAGGGTATCACTTCAAGGTATATTAGTCTGAACACTTCAATCACCAATTACCAAAGAAGAAATACTTTTAAGCATAGGCACTCATATAAACCCAAAAAAGCTCTGCATATCATACATAAATGGAAAAGATGGAAAACAAAAGAAGATACTAACTCAGCACATCAAAACTTTGAATCCATTAGCTCCAAAATGGAGTAATAATAGGTTCCTCTATATTGATCCACTATCAAACATAGAAGTGATACTTCTTACATCAGAGAGCCGACCTTTTGCTATTTCCCTGGTAGTTCTATATAGCCCTTTCTTGGCCATTTCCAAAATTGCTGAGATTACAAAAAGATTCATAACCAAAAGTTGTTACAACCCAACGACCTATAGAAACTCGTTTATCATTTTAACAAAAATTGTTACAAAAATAGAAAACCCATTCTTAAGACTAAGACTGAGTGATAAGTAGCTGGGGTTGGGGTCCACCCTGCTGTGGTGGAGGAATGTTCTGTTGAGCAAACGAGGTCCCTATTTCAAGTGGTGCGGAGCTGGCTGCGACCACTGCTTGTTTCCTGGTAGACTGCTCCAATTGCTTGGCCTTGATGAACCTGGTGATGTTCTTCCATTCTTTACCCATGGGGATCTGAAATTATTTTAGCTCTCTGAGGGCTGATTCGAGCTCTGTATAGTGCTGGTATGAAACCTTTGGATCATTATAAAAAATGGCTTGTAAGTAGTCAAGGATGTCAAAGTTTTTATGTAATTTTCCCACTACCATTGCTCCGCTTAGTTCATGTAATGTGTCAGTCAAGCGGATTTCAGAATCCCTTGCTTCTGTCATTAGTGTGATATACTAGTCCAGTGGGTAGAGGTCTCCATTCCCATCCCATAAGGAAGGAAGACCAAGAGGATATATCATCCTGAACTATTCCCTGAAAGAAAAAACATCCTGCTTCAACTGCACTGCCATATCTGCCACATATATCCTGATCTCAGTATGCTTTTAAAAGCAAAACCAGTCACCCACAGCTTCCTTTGGATTAAGCTTGAGCAATTGCTTACATTAAGGAAAAATCCTTGGTGGGCGGTCATCAAACATCAAGGTATATATATTTGATATGATGGAATCAACGAAGATGGAAAAACCCCCTTGTGAGAAAGAAGGTTCTATGGACCTATTAAGATCTTCTTTATCAAAGTAGCTCTTGTTCTAACAAATGATCAAATAGAGGAGTATAGAACATACAGAAATAAATTTGTGGAAGCAAAATATTTTAGCTGCAGGTGGATTGACTGGGCAAGGAAAGCTACGAAGTCCAGACTAACCGATGTCTCCTGCTAAGATAGATTAATGATAAACAATAGTCCTAGAATGGCGTCATCAATTACTAAGTCATTTTCATATCCCAAGAGTTTTCAAATCATGGACAGGACGGGTTGAATGGAGTGGAAAAATGCTTCTAGGCTAAAAAAAGGCGTCATTATCCGGGATAGTTCCTCCAGGAGGCAAAAGAAGCCGGATGAAGGAATCTCTTTTATCCAAAGGAAGCTCACACATTTTTCTTTTCAGCACCTCCTCGTCGAAGATTAGATCCGAGGGCCTATCTTCAAACTCCATCAATTCCAAAATCAGGTCTCAGCTAATTGGGCATACTAGATTTCCAACCCTGGACATGATGCCCCTTCTCTCAGGTGCATAGCAATTTGCACACCACTATATTACCTCTGGAAAATGGTTGGCTGTGGGAAGCATCATCCTAGCTAACCCTAATTTCCATAGGTTGAACGAATCTCCCCCACTCTTAGCCTATTCGTCTGCTTGCAGAGCCAATTGATGTAAATTGGGGAAAGAAGAAACATACTCTGCACGTCGAAGAAGACATCGCCAAGATGCTCATCTGAATTGTCGGATGTCAAGGTAGCAATGACCTCACAGATTTCCTCAGAGTCCATTATATACAGGACTAGAGCAAGAAATGCAACCTATCGCTTAGTTCTACAAGCTTTGGAGATGATAAGAGCACAAGGAAGGTCGAGATACTCTGGAGCTGGGTTGTAGGATGTAAATGACTTGTTGGGGGATGTATTTATAGAAGTAATATTGGGGATGGCTGCAAATAAATGTAGGGACTACGTGGAGCTTTGAGATTACTTCATCAGCTGAGGGGTATCTGGACCATTTAATACATAAGGTACTTTGACCGTGATTATCGATAGTAATAACCACTTTGGGTATGGATGGAGGTAGTGTGACATGGAAAAAGATGCCACGATGTGAAAGGATAGACCATATGAGGGAAATGATTTCAGGATTATGTGACGACGGTTTAGGGAAACCGCCTTCAAGGCCCTGACTCAGCAAGAAATGGCCATGTGGTGATGGTGATAGTTCTTCAGGGACGATCCTGAGGTACTAAGGATAGGGCTCTTTGAGCACCCTGAAATGATCCGAGCCGTCGAATAGTCCAACCCAGATCTAGAGATTGGTAGATTTTCAACGTGCATCTTTACGTGGGACGCGCTTTTGTCATCGGCAAACGACCTCGTAGAAAATGGATGAGGAGATAGTTTCCAACTATTTTCGTGATTTTAGGGCCCCGCAAGAATGGTTTAACAGAACCGCTTTTGACCTCCTGAATGGATACGTGATTGACACGCATCCCTAGTTGTTTTCCTTCTGGGATGCTTGTGGGAATGCTAACTTTTTATATTGTTCTCCACCCTAACATTATTTTGTTTACCTGATGTACCCCCTTCACTACTAGAGCTTGCAAGATTACAAATAAATCCTTTAGATTTCAAGTGGTGAAACTTCTTGTACACCATCTTATTTGTACGTGGAGATTATCTCTTTTCCTAGGCCATTTGAGTTTATCTGTAGATAATATTACTAACACTAGTCCTTGTGGAGCTAGGACTTTTCCTTTTGTTTTAACTAGAAGTGATTTTAAATAAATATTTTCATATCAATAATAACAATACTACTAATTATATTTCAATAATTAAGATTAATAACATTATTAATAATATTCAAATAATGTGGCAGCCAACTATGCATAGACTATATGCAATAAATATATTTTATAAATAAATATTAACATCATTATTATTAAGTCCTTTAATAATAATATTTGACTTTGAGCTTTTTTTGCATGTTATTTATATAAGACTACTCTTAGTCAACTCATGCTTTGAGTTATGGTGATTATCTTTTATTTAATCATGTAACTTCACATGATGCTTCTTTTAACATTAAGAACAAGGTCCAATTCTTTGGATGGTTTTTTGGTAAGCATGGATAGGCACCTCTAGTCTCTCTCTTGCATGTTGGATTCCCTCGTTTAACATGCTAGTTCCCGCAGTACTTGATGATAGATAGAAAATGATTCATTTAACCAATTTAAATAAATGTGATGCAAGTAGAAGTGCTATTCAGAGTATTTTCAACTCAACACTTTGAGATCTAGTAACCCTGAGTGCTTTTCAGAGCTTTTAAATCAACACTCTCACATGGGCATTACAGTAGTGCAATTCCAGAGCCTCCTCCTCAACACTAGTACTAGAATGTGGTTGTGAGGCACATCTAGAATATTTAAGTGGCCTCGGATCTGATATTGATTTATCAAGATGGGAGTGCTCTAGGGCTTATGCCCAACACCCAATGTACATCGGGGCTTATTCCCACTACATAATATTTCCTCTATGTACATTGGGGATTTTTTCCAGTACACTGGCCATCCGTGTGTTCATGAGTCCACACTCAACACACCATATAAGTCAATCATGCCATTCACATCACTGCACAGTATGTAATAAAATATTGTCTCAGTATATTAGGGTTTTGTACCCACATCATATGATAAAAACATGAATCAAAACATTAAGGATTCCTTTCCAAGTGTATAATCAAATAATGAGATTAGTCAGGGTCCATGCCCAATATGTCAGTCTAAAAAAGAATAAATCATATGCACTAGGGCTTATGCCCAATAATCAGAATAAATCATATGTGCTGGGGCCGTGGCCCAATATAACATTAGAAAACAGTTAGTCCAAATTCGGGATATTACATCCCTCCCCGCTTAGAAACAACATCGTCCCGGTGTTTCTATGGACTAGAAATGAAGTCACGAAACAAGGTGAGGTATGCCTCTTTCATTGTTTCTTCATTTTCCCAAGTAGCCTCCTCTGGTCTGAAGTGCCTCCATTGAACTTTCAAGTGGGTAATGGTCCTTCTCCTAAGATGCACCTCTCTCTTGTCAAGAATGTGGACTAGTTCTAGCCTGAACTCCCCTTCGGGCTCCCCCTGTAATAAGGACCAATCAATTACATGTTTAGTATCATATACATATTTCTTTACTAATGATGCATGAAAAACATTATCAACTTTTACATGAGTTGGTAAGGCGAACTCATACACCACTAGGTCCTTCTTGGCCAATATCTTGAAAGTTCCAAAAAACCTGGGGGCTAGTTTCCCGCATCGTCCTAAACTCAAAGAGATTTGTTTTTCCTTTACTTAAAGGAACACATGTTTGTCGACTTGGTAGTATTTGTCTTTTCTTTTCTTGTCCGTGTAACTCTTTTGGCGGTCCTGTTCTTTTTTCAAGTTTAGCTGTACCTTGGATACTAGTTGCTCCAAGTCTTTTAGTAGGTCAGGTCCTAACATAAGTCTGTCTACTGGACTGTACCAAGTCACGTGTGTTTGACATTTATTTTCGTAGAGTACATCAAAAGGGCTCATTTTGGCCGAGGTTTGATAACCGTTGTTCTATGCAAACTCTGCGAGGTGTAAATAATCTTCCCACTTAGTGGGGTTGTTCATGACATACATTCTCAGCATGTCCTCAAGAATTTGGCTTACTCATTTCGTTTTTCCATCGGTTTGGGGATGGTACAGAGTACTGAATTGTAACTGTGTCTCCAAACTAGAGAACAATTCTCTCCAGAAGTTACTAGTGAACTTCGTGTCTCAATCATAAATTATTGCCTTGGGTATCCCATGCAATCGAAAGATCTCCTTCAAGAAGATGTACGCAATGTGGAATGCTTTGTAGGTATTTTTATCGCTATGAAATGGGCTGCTTTAGACAGCTTGTCTACCACTACAAAGATGTAATCGTTATGTCTCTTACTCTTGGGTAATCCCGTAATGAAGTCCATACTTATTACCTCCCACTTCCATTTCGGAATGGGAGAGGGTTGTAGTAAACCGGAGGGGTCTTGGTGTTTTGCTTTGACCAGTTGGAATTCTTGACATTTCACGATGAACATGGCAATGGCAGCTTTCATTTTAGGCCAAAAGTAATGTTTATTTACTGCCAATATCATCTTTTGATATCTGAGATGTTCTGAATAGGGTTTCTGATGAAATTCTGTGAGGATGTTTTATCTAATGTCCCCACTCTCTGGGACGTAAAGCCTCTCTTTTGACCACAGTAGTCCGAACTCATCTATCTTATATTCCTTTTCTTGTTGGAATAACATGTCTTCTTGGATCTTTGGAAGGATTTCGATGTAGTATAGGTCACTCTTACTTGTCGTTTGAATCCTGTTGTGCAAGTCTGAGTCGGTTTGACTCACAGCACGACTTCATAAATCATATGTGCTCGTTGGCTCAAGGCGTCTGCAATCTTGTTTTCTTTGCATTTTATGTGTTTTAGTTCGAAATGGTACTCCCTAAGGAAGGATAACCACTTGGCCTTCCTAGCATTTCGGTAGAGTTGGTTGAAAAGGTACTTCAAACTCATGTTATCCGTCATTAATAGGAATTTCTTTCCCATAAGGTAATGTCGCCATATCTTCAATGCGTGGATGATGGCGGCTAGCTTGAGATCTTGTGTAGGGTAGTTTTGCTCATGTTCTTTTATTTTCCTTGATTCATAGCATATGGAAAAATTGTCTTGCATAAGGACTCCCCCAACTCCTTCTTTGCTTGCGTCCATGCAAACGACGAATTCCCCATTGAGATCCACAATTCATAAGATCGGTGCACTAATCAATAATTGTTTCAGCTTTTGAAATCTTTCTTCGCACTTATCCGTCTAGATGAACTTGTTTGCCTTCTTCTGTAAGGAAGTCATGGGACATGCAATCCGTGAGATGTTCTCAATGAACTTCCAGTAGTAGCCAACTAAAACTAAAAACGATCTTATGTCGAATACGCAGATAGGTGTGGGCCATTCTTTGATAGCTTTGACGTTTTCAAGGTCGACTGCTATTCTCTTCTCAGAAATGATATGTCCTAAGTATTGAATCTGGGGCTTGTAGAAATCGCACTTACTAAACTTGGCATACAATTGGTGTTCCCGTAGTATTCATAAAAAAATTCGGACGTGTTCCTCATGTTCTTCTTCATTCTTGGAGTAGATCAAAATGTCGTCAATAAAGACTAGAACAAACTTATCGAGGTATTTACTAAAGATGTTGTTCATCATACACATAAAGTTGGTCAGTGAGTTTGTCAACCCAAAGGGCATCACTACGAACTTGTAGTGGCTGTAACGGGTCTCAAAAGTGGTTTTGTTGATATCCTCATCATAGATTCTCACCTGATGGTATCTAGATCGTAAGTCGATCTTCGAGAAGATCTTCGCTACTCCAACTTGGTTGAACACGTCGTCGACTCTAGGGAGTGGGTAGCGGTTCTTAATGGTCATCTTGTTGAGTTAGTGGTAATCAATGCACATTCGCATCGTTCCGTCCTTCTTCTTGACGAAGACTATTGGTGCTCCCCAAGGGGACACACTCGATCGAATGTACCCTTTGTCTATTAACTCTTGTAACTGAAGCTTGAGCTCCACCAATTCTGGTGTGCGCATGTGGTAAGGAGCTTTGGAAGTTGGTACTGACCTGGGTGTTAATTCGATGGAAAAGTCTAAGTCTTGTTTGGGTCGTAACCCTAGTATTTCCTTTGGAAATACATCTTTGAACTCTACGAGGACTGGGAAGTGTTCGTTATTCTATTCCCTATCAGTTTCTATGTTTTGGATATTGATGGCAAAGAGTTTACAACCCTTTCTGATACATTTCTTTGCTTGTAAGGTGGAGATTTGTCTTGCCGACACTTTCTTAGGGATACCCTGAATCGTCTTTTAATACCGTTGGTCATCCCTGCAAAGTAATGACTTGTTCAAACAATCTAGTAGCACATGGTGTTCTTCCAAGCAATCCATGCCTATAAGGACATCATACGAACCTAGGGGTAGAATATTTAATTCTATATCACAAGCCTTAACTAACTCAGAGACCTTTCGTTTGGTACCGGTGGCTAGTTGTACTAGCCACAGTTTCTCGTGGTGTTCTTGGTTTAAATTACAAGTATCCACTATCTTAGGGGAGATATAGCTTCAGCATGCATCGAGATCTATTAAATCTGAAACGGTTGTGTTTGAGATCTTACCCTCAATTTCAACCATGGTGGCCTGGTGATATGCTTGTCGGCCATCAAGAGCGGCATAAATCCTGGGTGTTCATGCCATGTCTCCTATGGTAGGTTCTGCTTGGATGTTGTGTAAAAATTTGTCTATTTTATTGGGGCAGTATCTATAGTAGTGAGGCCCTTTACGTTTCAAACAAGAAATGGTTGGTGGGATAGCTTTTTCCCCTTTGTTGAAAGTTGGCCTGCTGACATGCGGTGGGGTTGAATTTGGCCTTGTTTGAGGTCGGTTGAAGCCTCTATTGGGTGGAAAACTATTGTTCTATTTTCGGTAAGGTGGGCGTTTAAAAACTGGTCTGCGATTTTCCAAGAAGGTTCTGAACCTTTCCCTGTTTCTGTTTATATTATCATTCCTTGGCTGCCCATGTTCATAACATACTCTTTCCTTGTGTAAAGTCACGTCTAAGGTTTTGGGCATGTCAAATTCAATATTTTCTCTGAAATTTGGTGGTAGACATCCCAAGAATTGTTGTATCTTGAATTTTTTGTCTTTGATGTATGGAACATAGTGCAACAGGTCTAAGAATTTGTTTATGAATGCCTCCATGGTTAGGGATCCCATTTTCAGATCATGAAATTCCTTAATTTTCTTGTCAAAGAATCTTTCAGACATATATTTGTCTTGGAATATTCTGCTGAAAGTATCCCATGTTATGTTTCTCAGTTCGTGTCCTTGGGTGTGTTTCAAGTTCCGCCACCGTCTGGATGCTATACAATTTAGGTTTTATATGGCTAGTCAGGCTTGCATTTCATTGGAGTAGTTATGAACTTTGAAATACTTATCCATTCCTATCTCCCACTCTTCATCCTTCTCCGTAGAGTTAATATCCCCACCATAAGTTGGGGCTTTTATCTTTCTGAATTGTCCTTTCAAACTGTCATCACTTTTCCTCCTTTTCTTGCAAGGAGGTGGTGAGCCATCATCGTTGGAAGAGCTCTTACAGTCCTCTTCCATTGATTCAGGCATGTGTTCTTCTTGCTCTTCTCCCTTAGGACTGGCATTTTTCTTTGTATGACAGTTTCCCATTTTAAAAGTGTTGACTGAGAGTGTGGGATGTCTGTGGGATTTTGCCTCGAGTAAGATTTGAAGTAAAGCTTCATTTATAGCTTGCTGCTCTCATCTTTCCTGCATGTTATCATCTCTAAAACTTTGGAAATATTCCTGTAGATTTTGCATGGATTTCATTAAATCTTAGTTTAGTTCCACCACAACTTCTTTCTCTCTTGGTGGTGAGTTCAGATTTCCATGTATGTTGTTTCCCTATTCTGCATTCATTTTTAGACAATGACTGTACTTGCAGTGTTATATAAGTGTCAAGAATAGAAAATATGTTAGTTTATTTTTCACATAAAAATAACAAATTCATAAATGTATGTTTCTGGTTAATGGATATCTGCAGCAGATGTTCTATTTATAATGAGCCCAATAGGTCACTTAGTTTTGTAGTTGGGCTCTGATACCACTTGTAATGTACCTAAAAATAGTAAAAAATTAAAATTTTTCTGTTACTGCAATTAAAAGCTAATTTAAGAATATTTATTATAAATTAACTTTAGCACTCGGAAAAAGCATCAGTACTTTGTTTGCATCGAAAAGAGTTTTATGTTTTCCTAAAACAATATGGTCTCACTAGTTTTAATTCTGTTAAGTCTGCGGAAGAAATGCGGTGAAAAGAAATAGGTGAAGAACTTCTAAGGCATGTTTGCAAAATGTTAAGTTCCTCCCTTTAAGATTTAGATACTCATTAAGATGTAAACTGTTTAAATGTTTTCACCTAGGTAATATGGACTGGTAGGTGAAAGTTGTAACTCCTTGGAAGACTTGATAATGTACCACATATCACCGGCATGGATGCCGAGAGGTAAGGGTGATTTAAGGGACTACTTGACTTACTTAGAATCTCATTAATGCATTGTAATGTGAATGTTTGCAGGTATACAAATGACGACTCTCCTTTAAACGATGCATAGCCAAAGCTTATGGTTGAGACTTATTAAACTCTAAAGGATTTAGATTATGCCAAGGGTTTAAGACTTGGGAAGAAGTTCATAAGCCAATGTTTTTAAACTATGTGACATGGATGTAATAACTTGTAATACAAATCTAAGTGGAGGGATGGAGTTGGTAATTGGTGTCATTAATGTTTGACAGTGTTGTGGTATACAGCTGGAGCGGGTTAAGCCTCGAAATGCACCTTTGTTTCACCCTTCATGTCGTTCCAGTCTTGGTAGAGAGGGTTTCTCTATTGTGCATGTATGTGGAGGATCTTAACGTTTTCTCATGGTCAGAGCACTCTTCGTTAATGACGAACAACATGTGTGGATTTAGCCATGAATCTTTATAAGGTAATGTTTTAACTTCTTCTCTGTTGGAATTGCTCTTAGTGATTTATGTGTGTAAATACTCGTCTCATTTTTTATTTAGATTTATTTCAATGTGTCCCTTTTTGCAGGGAGGAGTTGTGGTGAGTTGGTGTGGGTTTCTATTGGTGGCGACTTAGTTGGATTTGCATAGCATAGTAAGTCAGGGTTTTGATACCCATTCTCACCCTTCCTATCACGGCTATGGGAGAGCTATTGCTACATTGTTTCATGTGGGAGGCTTGTGATGCCTCCGACTCACTGTACCTACTTTTGGAGCTCCCATGGGGTTTCCCTTTAGCTAGATTGACTAATGGCTATGTCTATTTTATTTAATGGAAACACAACCCTGGAGGGTTTCTATATTTTAATGTCCCATTTTGTAAACTTGGTTTTTGTACTACATTTTCCTTTGAACTTTGAGTATGTGTGAATGATAGGTAGGAAGCTGGACCTCTGCGTTTCTCTATATATGGATTGTATGCTTGTCTGTAGTCTGTGTTTCTTCCTATGGAACCCATATGGGGGTTTGGAATTAATTAGAGTTATGTGTTTATATTTTTTGCGCTACCAGTTTATGTTCTCTTCTTAGATTTCTATTATGGATCGGCCTTTGCTGAGAGTAACTACTGTATGGAGAACCTAATTGTAAATTTTGTATGCAATGCTTGTAGCGTAGTTGTGTTTGGTGTTTATATGTGAATCATTGGGCATTTACTGTTTCCAGGAAAGACATATCCCTTTCGTTTTCTAAAGAGTTAGTATGGATGGATAAACTATGTGTTGGTCTTTCTAATGGTTTTAAGTAGGAATGGAAATGTTAAGTGATCTCTGTGTTTTTTGTGGTGGCTTTGTCCATCTGTTGAAAGTCCTCTTAGTAAATTGGATGTATTCAAACTCCCATGTTTTCATTTTAATAAAATTAATCTTCAGTTGATAGTTGTAACCCTTGGAGAGATACTAGACTAGTTTCACAAGTCATCTAGATAATCTATCTCGGTTTTCATACTATATATTTAGCGTTGGATGTGGGATTGGTTCTTAGACCTATGCTTTTGACTCTTGGTATTCATATTGTAGTGATAACGTAATGATGGTCTTCCTTGGATTTGGTACCTAGACAAAAGAATGCTACAGCTAGGGGTTGCTAAGATGTAAACATAGATATAAAATTGATAATGTAAAGCTCCAGGTCTGGGTTTATGATCTGCGTTAACTTGTAAAAGATCCCTGGTCCAGATCTAAGTCTGTGATTTTGCTTCTTCAAAGAAAGAGGGTGGCCATGGGTTTTTGATATTGACACCTGGGTTTTTAGAAAACTTACTACGTTGTCATGGGAGAAGTCATATAACTGTTGGTTTGGGGTTTGAAAGGAAATCATTGAGGCCAGATTGCCATCGTCAATCCATACGTTTGGGTCTGTGTTTTGGTGCTTTAAATAAGGGTTGGAAATGTCAAGGATTATATAATGTAATACTATGATAAAAAAAAAACATTTAAATGTATTGACTGTATTGACTGGCAGAAGTAAAATGAAATGGTTTAACATAGAAGATATATATATGATCCTATCTAGACAATGATTTTTATATGAATTTCAATGTACAGTTCCAGAATTTAAGAAATGCAATTTAAAATACCTTCTACTTGATAAGACCATAACTCAATTTAAAAGGGAAGGATTCTAGGTTTTTGATGTGCTTGGTTGTCTAGCATAGGCTATCTTGGCTAGACCTGCTAGAGAATCTACTAGTTCCTAAACAATTTTTGAGTTAATAAAATTCTAGTTATAGGGTTCTATGCCTATAAAACAAACCTGAGAGCCTATGCCCAAAGGCCGTTTCTCTATAAGAGAATTAAATGCTGTAAATGTTAGGGAAAGACCGTACTATAATAATAAGCCTATTTTAAATGCCTAGCTTCCAACATAACTTAAATGGTGGGTTTAATAATTCATACTTGGTTGTCTTGGAATTTGACCTGATCCTATAGAAGCCTCCACACTCAAACAATAATTGGTACAACAACCTTTTAGATTTAGCTGACCTATCAAAATGATTTTTTAGCTGGATAACTTTGGGGATACCATGTTCCTCCCAACCATGACCCTTAGACCGTTCCTAGTTCTAACTGGATCCCCCCAAGCTGGTTCCAACATGCAATAAGAGATAGAGGCCCTACGTTCCCTGCTGGTTCATATCTAGAAATTTGTATTGGACTGCTATAGTTCTTGGAGCAAAAAATTCTTTCTGATTACCATAAGAGAATGATAATGAAGAAGATGATGATCCCCAAACATGGGATCTTCCCTCTTTAAGTAGGGGAGTCTTGAATTATGGTTGTTTGAATAATTATTTTAGTTTCTTTAAAATTAAATAATTAATATTCTTTAAAGGATATTAACATCAAATATCTAGTCCTTGTGGAGCTAGGAGTTTTCCTTTTGTTTTAACTAGAAGTGATTTTAAATAAATCTTTTCATAATAATAATAACAATACTACTAATTATATTTCAATCTTTAATATTAATAACATTATTAATAATATTTAAATAATGTGGCATCCAACTATGCATAGACTATATGCAATAAATATATTTTATAAATAAATATTAACATCATTATTATTAAGCCCTTTAATAATAATATTTAACGTTGAGCCTTTCATGCATGTTATTTATATAAGACTACTCTTAGTCAACTCATTCTTTGATTTATGGTGATTATCTTTTATTTAATCATGTAACTTCACATGATGCTTCTTTTAACATTAAGGACAAGGTCCAATTCTTTGGACGGTCTTTTGGTAAGCATGGATAGGCACCTTTAGTCTCTCTCTTCCATGTTGGATTCCCTTGTTTAACATGGTAGTTCCCGCAGTACTTGATGATAGATAGAAAATGATTCATTTAACCAATTTAAATAAATGTGATGCAAGTATAAGTGCTATTCAAAGTCTTTCCGACTCAACACTTTGAGATCTAGTAACCCCGAGTGCTCTTCAGAGCTTTTAACTCAAGACTCTCACATGGGCGTTATGCTAGTGCAATTGCAGACCCTCCCGCTCAACACTCGTGCTAGAATGTGGTTGTGAGGCACATATAGAATATTTAAGTAGCCTCGGATCCGGTATTCATTTATCAAGCTTGGAGTGCTTCAGGGCTTATGCCCAACACCCAATGTACATCGGGGCTTACTCCCATTACATAATATTTCCTCTATGTACATCGGGGATTTTTTCCAGTATATAGGTCACCCGTGTGTTCCTGAGTCCACGCTCAACACACCATATAATTTAATCATGTCATTCACATCACTGCACAGTTTGTAATAAAAGATCGTCTTAGTATATTAGGGTTTTGTACCCACCTCATATGATAAAAACATGAATCAAAACATTAGGGATTCCTTTCCCAGTATATAATCAAATAATGAGATCAGTGAGGGTCCATGCCCAATATGTCAGTATAGAAAAGAATAAATCATATGCACTAGGGCTTATGCCCAATAATAAGAATAACTCATATGTGTTGGGGCCGTGGCCCAATATAGCATCAGAAAACAGTGAGTCCAAAATTTGGGATATTACACACCCAACTGAAGGAGCAGTTACCAGAGCATTTTTGTCTTTTTGTTTGAGTCTGTTGTCATGGAGTAAAAATGCCCAGTAAATTTGTAAAAGAAAGTTGAGCCAATTTGGCCAACTTTGTCATTTTGTTGTAGTGGTGAACCTGTTGCATAGGTGTCACTGGTTTTGTAACTATTTTCTGTTAGGACAAGTCGAGCCTGAGGCTCAAAAGATCTATATAAACAATGTAAAAGAATGCTAAAGGGTTGAAAATTTTTGGGAACACGTGTATTGCTCTATGTTGAGTATTTTTTACTATTTCAATAAAATTTGGCAAAGCCTTACACGCATTTTCTCTCAAGGATTCATGTGTTATTGGTCTTCCAATCCGTTTGTTCCTTTCCTTGTCTGAATGTTTTCTTTCTCTGTTTAATCCATATTGTTATGTTGTTCATGGTTGGATAAGTGTAGTATCATAATAGAATTCATAGTTATTATGCTTTGTTCTTTTCATTCCAAGCATTCATAACCAGTTTCTACTAAAATCGATATAGAATTCATAACAATATGCTCTATATTGATGGATTGTCTATCTTTTTCTTCTAAATCATCAAACTAAAGCACTTTGACTGTGAGCTGGTGGCTTCCTTGCCTCTGAGTGGGTTTGTTTGCAAAGCATTGTCATGATATTCATTTTCGTCTATGTTGACTCCACTGCCCAATGGATACCTATTTCATTTTCAACCAAACAGCAATCTAATCTCAGTTCTAATCATTTATCTTGAATTGTTAAAACATATCTATGAGAGATCCCTATCTAGAGGATAAGAAGCCAACTTAGCCCTCCTCAAGTGGTTTTGTGGTTACCGCATTTTGGCCTCTCTTCAACCTTAAGGTACGATTTGGGTGCTAACAAGAGTGTTGAGACAAAGCTCTAAAGAGCACTCGGGATTACTTGATCTTGAAAGTGTTGAGTCTAAAAGACTCTGAATAGCACTACTATTCATCACAATTATTTAATTGGTTAAATAAACCATTTCTATCTGTCATCAAGAACTGCGGGAACTACCATGTTAAAATGAGGGAATCCAACATGCAAGAGGAACCTAGATTCACCTAGCCTAGCCAACTATCCAAGGTTACCAAAAGACCATGTCCAAAGAGTTGGACCTTGTATTTAAATATTTATCAAAGAGTTATAATGATATTTAATTATTAAATAATAAGATTGGTTATTTTCAAAAGAAATCTCATTTATATAAATAGTATGCATAAAAGTTATGCATAGGATATTTTTTATATTATTATTATACTTAAAGAAAAGAGTGTGATCTAAATTAAAGATACATCTAGTTGTAACAAAATAAAAGTCCTAAATAAACTAGGAATGAGTAATTAATAAAATATCTTTTATAAATATTATAATTCAATTAAAATAAAAAACTGAAATATTATTATTTAAACTCAACGACTATATTCCAAACAAACTCACCTATATAAAGAAGGACAACTCCCAAGAGAGGGATCATCTTTTCTTCTATCATTCTCTTATGGTAAGAGAAGAGAAATTTTCTACAGAACTGAATAAGCTTACTATTTTCCCAAGATCTGATCAATAGCCTATCCTATGTCCTCTACTTTTCCTATTGCATGTTGGAACCAGCTCGGGGGGGGGTCTAGCTAGAACTAGGAACGGTCTAAGGGTCATGGTTGGGGGGAACATGGTAGTCCCAAGGTTATTCAGTTAAAATCACTCTACAGGTAAGCCAGAACAATACATAATTATTTCCATTAATTAGTCGTTGAGTGTGCAGGTTCTATGAAGGAAAGACAAGATACATGAATTAGGTATGAAAATTACATTTTATTATAGCTAAATAAAGAAGGATTTACATTTAAAAAGTATTGTGCAACACTTTTATTTCTGTCATTATATTTTTATAGGGTGCAAGGGCCGTATGGCATGGTCTTCCTAGGGTAAAGAAACCTCTAGCTTAATTCATCTATCACCCTTTAACAATCCTGTGTCCACACTTTCAAAATGGAAAGGAATCTAGCAGGGCTAGCATCACTAGCCTGTGCTAGATATCCACATAGGCAAGAACCCTTACAATATTAAAATCCAAATAGACTTCCTTCAGATATTTCAATTTGCACTCGATAGAATCGTATTGGGTGAATTAATTTTCCATACTATATTTTTCTATTATTAGCATCAGATATTTAGGGCTTGCTACATTTGAAATTAAATAAATATAAACTTTATATCTAAAGTTTCAGTGATTACATGCTTCCAGAACAAACTTCAAATACCCACGATTTAGTGAAAATTTACTTTAGCAAAACTCATATTTTAGAACACTTAAATTGTGAATCGAAAACTGAGATCCAATCCAGTAGCAATCCTCATCTAGGGCTTACGCTATTTAGCAAGAAAGAAAACCAAGACGATACACCCAAGCGAATTGAAACACAAACCTAATTAAATCTGAACAAGAAAATAAATTAAAGGAAATAGAGCTAGGGTTTTCACATTTAAAATACTTCATACAAATCATTTTCCCATCACTAGAAGGATCGTTTTCCACAACATTTAAACTTAGAAAACTTCAATCAAGGGAATTCTAGAGTCATCACGATTTTGTAGAGATTTAATTCTATGAATCTAGACAAGGCCATTTCAATGGAAAAAACGCATGCAATGACAGAGCTCAAAACTCTCAGCATCGTTTATTTAAACTTTCAAAAGCTTCCAAACTCACTAAAAGAAATTGCAGATTTGTCCACGGCTTTGAGTAGTCGAAACAAAATTTCAACTTAAAATCAAGAATACCTTCCTCTTTAATTCTACCTGGAAGAGTCACGATTTCTAAACTTTAGCTAATTAAATGTCTACGTATAGAAACCAGAGGACAGAGATTTAAACAAGAATCATTTTAAAACAATGATTTCAAAACACCAGTAACATTTCTTTTTAAATACAAAGTCATGCTAAAAGAAGAGATGCGAATAAATTCCAAATACCCAACATATGTCATTAAAACCCCAACGCTGGGAGTATTTTCCTCTAGGCATTAAAGAACATCCAAGTACCCTTTCAACCCATATAAAAATTGATAAACGTAACTTACAGCATTAACAAAACGAAAATCATTAAGGGTTTATCCCTTCATTTGAACCCATCACTGTTTCAGAACTTAAAACATTACAAAGATTGACCCAGCAGGTCCATAAGCCAAGAAATCCCAAATCGATCTCCACAGTCAACTTCCCCTATGATAACCAGACTAGACATGACCAAAGAAACTTCATCTAGAATGTAGGGACCCATATTTCGGGGTCCCCAAAAAAAACATCCATGGAATTGGAAAATATAAGTATAATTAAGTTTATAACTTCCTGTACAATTTTTCAGAAGAAGATATAGAAGCCACAGATCTAGTTCTATCTATTGTAGTACATGAATGTCAATATATAAAACTTTATACTCAGATTTATTCATTCTCAAAAAGATTTAGAAAAATAAATAAAATAAAAATACTTCAAACCTGTTTTCGACAGTTGATCCAGCGAATCGATGGAGTCCTCGAAGTGGTTTCCGCATGATCTAATCGTATTTCCTTACGAAGTACCGAGTGACCCCTCGGTTGACCACCGTACCGTATCGAGGTTACTCTTCTTCACCTCGAACCCCCAAGCTCATGGGGTTGTAAGAACACACACAATATAGCCTCTCGAAAGGATCTCCCAATCCCCGTTCTAGCTAATCCCAACTCCAAGGATCATAACATAATCCGAACTCCAAGGATCTTTGTCTCCTTCTCCTCCCTCATTATATAGAAAAAGCCTGTGTGCCATGTGTCTGTCCATGCACATATTTAATTTAATTTAATATTTTAATTTCCAATATTCTCAAACACATGTGTCTTCTTAATGTCTGTAATGTGCACCTAAACCCCTAGATCAGTGGGAGTTAGGTGTAGAAGAGTTCTACTTCTCTTTTGGTTCTCATTTAGTTTACTTAACAATCTTTTAGTTAGACTTACTGCTTTCTACTTTTCTTTCTTTTCCTAATATTAAGATTGAATTAAAAGATGATTCCTTTTACTAAAAGTGTAATTTAAATTTCCTCTTTATAAAATAATTAAATGAATAATAAAATTAATTAAAGTAAAATCTTGAATAATAATAAAAGAAAAACAATTCTTTTATTAATGAGCTATTTCAATTCTTTCTCAAAATAATGAAGTCAGTTATATAGAATCTTTAATAGAATGATTTAAAATAATAAAATCCATAAAATTAAAATCTTTGAATAAAAATATTTCTCTTATTATTAATCTTTTTCAATCAACATAATTAATCAAATTTAATATTGAATAAAATCAATCTCTTCAATTCTTTTTCAAGTTAATAAAATCAATTAAAATGAATAATTTAAATTAATAAAATCAATTAAAATAAAATCTTGAAAAGAATTATTCAAATTAATAAAAATAGAACAAAATGAAATAAAGTATTTCTTAAATCTTATGTGAAATTTTCATTTATACCATTGATTAATTTTCTTCCTCTCATTCTTGTCTCGGTACCTCTTTGGCAGGCCCTTCTGACAGTTTCATTTCCTTCTTCTTATGGAGAGTACTACGTAGCGATCAGGAACCGTTACCGCGATCTCTCAATTACGCTCCTTGGAGACTAAAGGATGTTGAGGGATAAGGCTCTCTTTATTGCATGCCCCTCAACTCATCGTACCCCACCAAATCATTATGGCCTTGCCCTTATAGCATACGCTTCCCCGGGTGAGCTGAAACGACTTCACCCATGCGTGGATTGCTAATCCAGGGTCAACAATCAGTCGTCATACCCCTATGTGTTCTTTTCATTCTTACGACCCCTATAATTCCATTGTGGGTCAGTCGGTAAATCATCTTAACTGCCACTGCACACACACACACTCAAGTGCACATTAGTAGCGCTGCACTATGAAATATTTCATCATCCATTGTAATATATCAGTCAGTTGAGCATATATTCAGTAAATCATATCTATCATTCATCATTCTATCTCAATCAGTCGAGCATATGTAACATTCAGTCATCCTATCTCAATCAGTCAAGCATATCTAACATTTAGTCATTCTATCCCAATTAGTCGAGCATATCTAACATTCAGTCATTCTATCTCAATCAGTCGAGCATATGTAACATACAGTCATTCTATCTCAATCATTCAAGCATATCTAACATTTACTCATTCTATCTCAATCAGTCGAGCATTCATTTATTAAGTAAAGTAACAGTTTCTATAACTGTCGTTCAAGCATTTTCAAAGTAAATTCAAATGGTTCGTGTTTTACTTAGCCAGTTCATTTCAAAACTAGTATCTCATTATTCTAAACAGTTAAGGTATCGAGGTGGGCATTACATACACCCCCTCTTATTAAAACTTCATCCCGAAGTTAAGTCTCATGTGCTTCCATAGTGAGTTTTCACTTCCTTTTCATATTCATTTCTTCAATATATCCACAATTGATAATAAAATTTCATTTCTTCTTGTCTACCCTCATATAAGTATAAGCCGCATAATTGGTAATATAACTAAATCATACCTTTCGTAGTGTAGCAATCCCCACAGCAGTTCTCTCTTGACTTACTCATTATAACCGGGATTGAAATCACCTACAATAAATTCTTTCCATTCAACAAAACTATAAGTATATCATTCACGAAAATCCTTAAAGCACCAACATATTTCAGTATAAGGAATAAAATCTTCAATTCCAACTTCTTCCTTATCTATAATTGCGTATAACTATCATATGTTTTTAAACAATGTCCGAATTTCAAAATAAGAATTTACCCTTTCCAATTCAGTTCTTCAATACATACTTTAACCATTACTAAACTTATCTTTCATGCAACATCTCTCTTCTCATAATCCAAAGTATAATTAAATATTGGAGTGCCATTTACTTAGTATAATCTCATATTTTTATAAGCAACGTCATGCAAGGTTTTCTTCTCTTCCAAACTTAAGCACAGTTAAGATTCTATAAATCAAGTAAGTTTAACTTCTCTCTTTTCACAATTCAAAGCACGATTACAAATTAGTAGTGCATACCTACGAAGCCGTCGCCTTGATTTCAGAAAATAAGCATTTACAACCAATCAATAAAATTCTTAACGCATAACCCATCATCAAAGTATATGAACCCTTAATTCCATTCAATCTTTCATACTAGCAATTTTTTTAGAGAAGAAGAATTCTAACCTATTCGAGAAGCTGGGAGTATCCTTATCGAAGGAGAAGAAGTAAAAATTGTAGCTTCAATTTTTCTACATCGATCTTCGTAGCAAGTGTATGTCATAAACATAGCTTAGAAGACAATTATCACCACTCGTATCAAATCTTATTATGGAATGATGATTAGAATAACAATCATAACTCATGATTTAATTACTCTAAGCCATAACTTCAAACAAATCATTTAATACACATACCATCTCTTCTCCTTTAGTTTACTAAAATCCATCTAAACACTCCTTCACATTTCTCATTCTATTGTTGACACCATGTAGCTTTCATTAGTTTAACTTCCAACAATATTCGGTGCATTTTCTTTCACCATGAATAAGTACTAACCGATTACCGAAATATTAATTTTAAGGGCATAAGCATATACTTCAATTCACCCCCAGTGTAGCGTCCTTCATGTTGAACGAGTGATCTTTTTTTTTGTCACAGTTTTCTAAGGTTTACATTAGTTATTCAACAATTTCTTGACATCAAACATCCCATCTTTTACTTCACCTAAAGGTCTCAACTATATAATGGATTTTACAAAAGTCGTCATTTCTTCAACGCTCATCTAATACATATGTTCTCCGTTGTATTCAACCGTTATATTTAATAACAATTATGATGGTACTCATTGTAACTAGTTGGACTTTTAGACATGAATAATATTTTTCTTCATAAGTTATAGAATGTCCTAATAGTTTAAACATCACCACTTATAACATAATGACTCTGTAGCATTAATTCTGATATCTTTTACTTTTCACATGTATTTGACATAACTAAAAGTATTCCCATTCTACCTCTAAATATAATTTAGATGTGTAGATGCATCTTATTCCAATTCCACCATTCTCATGAATTCAGATGTTTGCAGTAGTTGATACCTGGAAGACAACTAGTTTTAGCAAGTGGAGTAGATTGAAAACCTGTTGGCCACCTGTCCAGCGACCACAGTAATCCTGGAGTGCTCCCCTTATACATTTAAGAAATATATAAAATCTTAAAAACCTCATTCAGGTTTAGTCCTTAAATATGAAGTCCGAGGATAGTACTTCTTGTTAGATATGCTTGAAACCCTTAAGCCTATAAAAATAAGAAAGAATTGTTGTAAAGCATTTAAATGTATCCTTACTTAAAAATTTCTATATCTATAATATATATAAGGTACATTCTTCATATATATAAATAAATAAATAAATAAAATATACAATCTTTCAATATGTAAAACTCCTAACAAAATGCAATGCCTCCCAACATATAGGATGCATAAATAACAATTCTCTCAATGTATATATATATAAATTATGCACTCCTCCCATATCTATAAAACATATAGATCATACAAATCCTTTCATCTTATATGTACACATAATAATGTAGTGAATCTCAAGAGTTACGAAAATATAAGTGTCATCTGTATATATATAATAACAATGCACAATGCATTCCTCCAAAAATATAAAAATATTTGTTTTGTATTTGTTATATATAAAGTATTATGTGGTGTCCTCCTTCGAGGTGTTGACAAGTAATTAAGTATATATATATCACCATTTTCTGGGCAACATAAGTAGGGATTATAAAGAATTCCTCATTACACATTTTAACTAGAAAGCTATTTTCCCTAATATAAAACTTCTATACGGTCAGGATTTACCCACATGAGATGTTGTCCTAAGATCTAGTAACCATGGAAAATTCGTTTAAAATGGCCTAGATTATAAATTGACTTATTCTTTTAAATGAGTTAACTAATATGGAGGTTACTATTCTCTAGGTGTGGTTCTCGGGTTTAAATTTTTTTTTTTAACAGTTGGTTACATGGTAAATAAATTCCTCCTTTTCATACCACTAATCACAAATGACTTCTTAATATATAAAACATAATAAAAATAAATAAAAAAAATTATTCCCATTCCTTAATTAAGTACAAACCTTAGTTTAATATATGATCACATATATCCTTCTCATTCTATTATAATAAATACGAATTTCAGTTTATTATGTATATATGTATATAAATTCTTCTCCTCCATTAAACTAAGTACAAATTCCAGACTAATATAATAAGCATATAAATTTTCTTTATCGCTAAACTAAATGCAAACCACAGATAAATGTTTATGTAGTAATTCCTCTATATCCCATCACGATGTATACATGCTATGTTTGATACATGCTTAAATATTTACTGTTTTTGTGACATTAAACACAACTATAAAAAGTATATATAAATATATATAACCCAAGTACAATAACCCGAGTACAATTTACTATTTAATATATAAAGCATACAAAAGAGATTCTTTCTCTTTCATTTAACTAGTACAACTTCAATCTATACAATATATAACTACACTTTTTATTAAACTAAATACAAACCTCCAGCTTAATAAAATAAGCACATAAATTTTCTTCCTTCCGCTAAACTAAAAGCAAACCCCAGTTTTGACGGAAGATTAAATGCATTCCTTATTCCTTACAATAACAGAACTTAAGTGAAAACCGCGTACATTCCTATTTCACCACTTTCAGTTATAAGAAAAGCATATGCGTCCGCAAGTAATTACTCTAAGTTTCCTCTCTCTTTTTTTAAAGCAAGAAGAGTAAGAATGATTCGCTAAATCCAGGACAAGTAAGTAAAACAAATCTTTAGTCTAAATATATATTTAATTAATTTCCAGCTATGAAAATCATCGTGCATACAGACATGTCCCAATTAAATCCGAGCATCCCTCCTTAATCTGTCGAGCTAAAATCCCACTGTCTATTAGTTTCATTATGGAGTTGGAACCCAATCTCGATCTCCTGGCTGTCATGATAGCTCTTAATCAAGCGGAAGACATGGTCGCTAATTGCGGCTATAACCTACAATCCGAGGTGGAGTTTTACTCCAACCTGAAGGTTTGATTTCCACCTACAGGAGTGGGTATCAGACTGTTCGCACACAGAGGTATAGCAGCTGGCTGAGGAAGAGGGGCATTAAAACCACTGCGAGCCTTGGCAAGGTAAAGATCTACCATGGCAGTTAGGTAGTAGAGACGGATGACGTTTAGCAAATCGAAATTCAATTTTTCCAGTCGGAATAACTGGGAAAACAAACAGGTCAACTTTCAAATAGAAATCAGGGATGAAAACAAATTTTAATTAAAATTAGAGACTGTATTGATCACCTCCCGGTGAGGACGCAGGTCTGTTTTAAGGGCTTACTTCCTTAAAGCAAGACTCAGAGATTCGCAGGGTACAGGGTGACATAGATCAAACTCGGTAGCGGATTTATATTACTGGGATAGCACTGCCTCATAAGTTCGTTAATTGGAAAGCCATGACGTCTACAGGGTTTAAAATACTCAAATTCCATGAATTCGTTCCTTCTAGTAAAAGAAGTTTTAGTGATTTCAATATATATATACATAACTTTAAACAAATTTCTCTGTCAATTTGGTATGTCTGTGTGAACTGAGAATAGCATGAAACCCAGAAATTAAACAACAACCATTTTACCAATACTCAGATCTTTTAAAATTTTTAGGATATTCGGATTCATCAATAAAAGTCAATAGCAGGGGTTTTAAAAACATATACCTACTGAACCTTAAATATAAATTTCTACATCAAAATGACAATACTCAGGTCTTAAATAAAGCTTAAATCTGTAGAAGTTAAACAAATAAAATTCTAACTAATCCCGTTCCTTGATTTTCTATAGCTATTCGAGCTTGTTACGCACTAATGTTTCTACTTGAAACAATAAAATTTACGGTGGTAATACGAATTCCGACCCTTCAATAAACCAGATAGAAGGAGGCTTCCTATTTTATACGAGTCCAAAGGGAATTTATACAGGATTTAAAACAGAGTTCGCTCCCAACCATTGGCGATTTACAAAACTACACATATTTTACATAAACATAGTTTCAATCCACGATGTTCCAAACGAATTACAGGGTTTCGATCTCACTAGATCCATTGTTTTACGTAGAGTTTCAAGTCCATTGAATGAAATAAAGAGGTTTAAAGTATAAAAACAGAGGTTTTAACAAATTCTTGAACAGGCTTAAGATTCTAGAATCTTGGCATATGAGAATGAACTTTCGCAGAGATTTAAACATTTAAACAGATGCCTAAACAAATTATCAATGCGAAGATCTACACGTTATGGGCACAAGCGGTAATCGTTAAACATATGTTTTTTTTTTTGTTAAACAGACTATCAACTGTGGTTAGAGATCGGAATTTTCAATATCTGGCGGTTAAAGTATTAGCGACAGCAGAAATCATAATATAACCTTTTACACAGGTTTAAGCTACGAAGGTAGATCAGATTCTTGTCTAAGCTACGAAGGTAGATCAAATTCTTGTTTGAAATTCGAGTACATATACAGAAACGAAGTCGTATAAAACTGGAAGTTGAAATGGTTAATAGGCAATGAAGGTAAAATAGTTCAGTCTCCACAAAACTACGAGAGGAAGAAAAGTTCCATCTTTAACATGGATGAATGGGCTACGGCCAGTCAGATTTAAATAAGATGGGTCCCTTGATCCAAACTCAGATCTGGTTAACACACAATTTCAAATTGGTGTATGATAGATTGGTCGATTCAATTCACACATCTAGTAATCTACTTTTAACGATTCATAGAATAATCTACTTTTAACGATTCATAGAAATGTAATACTTTCTAAATCGAAAGTCCATTTCAAATCTCTAAGCATTTCCTTAAATAAAAACAGAGATAAATAAAATCTTTAAGTAAATAAAACTTGCATGTCCAAAAAATTAAAATAAACAAAGAATTATATATTCTCTTCTTGACCTTCAACATTTCTTTAAATAAAAACAGAGCTAAAAATAATTTTAGAGTGAATAAAACCTCTGGGGATGGTTGTTCCAGCCGTAGGTGTAGCTCCAAGGAAATCACAATCAATCCAACATTCAATTACCGAATATCCATGTGTTGCAGTGGATATGGAGAAAGCTGCATCTGCAAAAGAGAATGAGTCTGGTGCCCTCAAGGCTCAACCACCTCTGATACCAAATATAGGGACCCTTATTTCGGGGGTCCCAAAAAAAAACTTCCACGGAATTGGAAAATATAAGTAGAATTAAGTTTATATCTTCCTGTACGATTTTTCAGAAGAAGATATAGAAGCCACATATCTAGTTCTATATATTGTAGTACATGAATGTCAATATATAAAACTATATACTCAGATTTATTCATTCTCAAAAAAGATTTAGCAAAATAAATAAAATAAAAATACTTGAAACCCGTTTTCGATCGTTGATCCAATGAATCGATGGAGTCCTCGAAGTGGTTTCCGCACGATCCAATTGCATTTCTTGACGAAGTACTGAGTGACCCCTCGGTTGACCACCCTATCGTATCGAGGTTACTCTTCTTCACCTAGAACCCCCGAGCTCATGGGGTCGTAAGAACACACACAAGATATCCTCCCGAAAGGATCACCCAATCCCCGTTCTGGCTAATTCCAACTCCAAGGATCATAACATAATCCGAGATTATGATGACCATCCGGCATTAGGGAGCAAGAGATATCTTTCTCTCCTTCTCCTCCCTCTTTATATAGCAAAAGCATATATGCCATGTGTCTGTCCATGCACATATTTAATTTAATATAATATTTTAATTTCTAATATTCTCAAACACATGTGTCTTCTTAATGTCTTTAATGTGCACCTAAATCCCTAGATCAGTGGGAGTTAGGTGTAGAAGAGTTCTACTTCTCTTTTGGTTCTCATTTAGTTTACTTACCAATCTTTTAGTTAGACTTATTGTTTTCTACTTTTCTTTCTTTTCCTAATATTAACATTGAATTAAAAGATGATTCATTTTACTAAAAGTGTAATTTAAATTTCCTCTTTATAAAATAATTTAAATGAATAATAAAATTAATTAAAGTAAAATCTTGAATAATAATAAAATAAAAACAATTATTTTATTAATGGCCTATTTCAATTCTTTTTCAAAATAATGAGGTCAATTAAATAGAATCTTTAATAAAATGATTTAAAATAATAAAATCCATAAAATTAAAATCTTTGAATAAAAATAATTCTCTTATTATTAATCTTTTTCAATTAGCATTATTAATCAAGTTTAATATTGAATCAAATCAATCTCTTCAGTTCTTTTTCAAGTTAATAAAATCAATTAAAATGAATAATTCAAATTAATGAAATCAATTAAAAATAAAATCTTGAATAGAATTATTGAAATTAATAAAAATAGAACAAAATGAAATAAAGTATTTATTAAATCTTATGTGAAATTTTCATTTATACCATTGATTAATTTTCTTCCTCTCGTTCTTGTCTAGGTAACTCTTCGGCAAGCCCTTCTGACAGTTTCATTTCCTCCTTCTTATGAGGAGTACTGCGTAGCGACCGAGAGCTGTTACCGCGATCTCTCAACTACGCTCCTTGGAGACTAAGGGATGTTGAGGGATAAGGCTCTCCTTATTGCGTGCCTCTCAACTCATTGTACACGACCAAATCATTATGGCCTTGCCCATACGGCATACGCTTCCCCGAGTGAGCTGAAACGACTTCACCCGTGCGTGGATTGCTAATTCAGGGTCGACAGTCAATCGTTGTACCCCTATGTGTTCTTTCCATTCTTACGACCCCTATAATTCCATTGTGGGTCAGTTGGTAAATCATCTTACCTGCCACTCCACACGCACACACTCAAGCACACATTAGTAGCACTGCACTATGAAATATTTCATCATCCATCATAATATCTTAGTGAGTTGATCATATATTTCATTCATCATTTTCTCTCAATCAGTAAATCATATCTATCATTCATCATTCTATCTCAATCAGTCGAGCATATGTAACATTCAGTCATCCTCTCTCAATCAGTCGAGCATATCTAACATTTAGTCATTCTATCTCAATCAGTCGATCATATCTAACATTCAGTCGTTCTATCTCAATCAGTCGATCATATCTAACATTCAGTCATTCTATCTCAATCAGTCAAGCATATGTAACATCCAGTCATTCTATCTCAATCAGTCGAGCATATCTAACATTTAGTCATTCTATCTCAATTAGTCGAGCATTCATTTATTAAGTAAAGTAATAGTTTCTATAACTGTCGTTGAAGAATTTTCAAAGTAAGTTCAAATGGTTCATGTTTTACTTCGCCGGTTCATTTCAAAACTATTATCTCATTATTCTAAACAGTTAAGGTATCGAGGCGGGCGTTACATAGAAACAGAGATCCCGAAGGGCACATCTTAGTTACAAGATTAAGAACTCAAAACTACAAAACCTTCAACCATTGCTGGGATAGGGAGAAACGAGCATTGAGGAGACCTGGGCTTAGTAGGTTCATGGTAAATCCCAAACCTTCTCTATCATTTGTTTTAGACTCCATCTTGAATGCAGGGGACATCCATACCTGCGAACCCTGTCAATAAAGTCACATAGCCACGAGTTAAACAAGGTGAATTTCATCTACAGAAAGCATACTGAAGAAACCATTGAGTTTAGGGGAGTAGCTTACCTTTCATTTGACCATAGTGTTCTCCATCCCCACGCAGAGTAGTAGTGACTATGCTAACCATGAACATAGCTCAGGTCAGAGCGTAGAGCTCAATGAAACAAGAACGCAACATGAAGCTGCCATCCAAGCCCAAAAACCACAAAATGACAATCTTGGTCATTAGGACCAAAAGCATAAACCCTTATCCAAGCTGGCAAGAAACCATGTGAAGGTCACATGGGTAGAATTCAATGCTACAATGACCCCACTAGTATTTCAATACCTCAACCAAACTCTATAGTTAAGATCATGTTTTGGTTCAAACTTCCATTTGATTATTACATATCTTTATTTTAAAGTTATCCCTTGGTCCATTTCATTCATAGGGTTAGGATCTTGCTAGGTGGTAGAATTTATGGAGTTAGTGAAGAGTCCTTTTTAATATACCTGCAAGACAAGTACCAAGTAGTGCTTTAGCAAAATTGATAAGGGACCCCAGGGTAGTTCAATACTCATCCCTTACCTCTCGGTAGCTCTATCGGTAACATAACTACCAACTCTAAAACCTCAAAAGTATTCTTGCTCTCTTCATGAAGTCCTTCAGGCCTGAATTAATAACATAAAGGATTTCAACACTTTAATAAATTGAAGCATACATTTAAACTATAAGAATGAAGCAGTTATAGAAAAGCATTAAGTTTTATACAAGTGTTAAACTGATCAATCAGACCACAGATGTCAATCCTTTGAGATTCATACTATACCATTTCATCGCTTCCGCATAAAACATAAAATAGAAGACAACCACATCCAATTAACTTAAATAAGGGAATCATAAACCAACTTTCATAAAACCATGTTTTCTCATTTTATTGACGAGACTGATATTACTTCCTAGTATTGAAGTTAATTTGTTAAATATTACTTGAATAGACGATGTTAGTAGTAAGTGAAATTTTTTTAAATGTTTGTTGTTGTAGGGACATTACATGTTCATATTTTGGGTATGTGACATACACCCCCTCTTAAGTTCAACATCGTCCTTGATGTTGCTTTATTCATCATCCTCTAAGCCTTCCTGGAACAGAATTGGATATGCCACCCGCATATTACTCTCCTATTCCCAGGTTTCTTCATCTGGACTAAGGTGCTTCCATTGCACCTTTACCTATCCAATAGTGTAATTCCGAAGTAAAATTTTCCTCTTGTCGAGGATACAACCAGGTTCCACCAGAAAATATCCTTTGGGTTCCACCTGTAAATCATTCCAATTTATCACATGAGTAGCATCATGTACATGCTTTTTGAAAATAGAAATGTGAAAGACATTATGTACTTTAAGATTCGGTGGTAAAGGAAACGAGTATGCCACTGGTCCAACCCTTGACAATATTTCAAAGGGTCCACAATACCTTGGTGCTAGTTTAGCACAACTTCCTAACTTTAAGGAGCTCTTTTTGGGTTTTACCTTGATGCAAACATGCTCATCAATCTGAAACTCTTTTTGAGTTCTTTTGAGATTTGCATGACTTTTCTGTCTATCTTATGCAATTTTCAGATTGCTTTGTACCTATTTCACTGTTAGTTCCATCTCTTTTAACAATTCAGGTCCTAACATCAATCTGTCAACTGGGTTGCTCCATGAAATAGGAGTATTACACCTTCTACAGTATATAATTTTAAATGGACTAAGTTTAGCTGAAGCTTGATAATGATTATTATAAGCAAATTCAACTAAGTACAAATAATCCTCCCATTTACTTGGCTGATCTCTAACATACATTCTTAACATATCTTCAAGAATCTGATTTACTCTTTCTATTTGTCCATCCATTTGTGGATGAAAAGATGTACTGAAATTTAATGTTGTATCCATACTATTAAATAGAGACTTCCATAAATTCCTCGTAAATTTCGAGTCTCTATTAGAAATTATGACTTTAGGAATTCCATGCAAACGAAAAACTTGTTTCATTAAAATTTCAGCAATGTTAGCAGCCTTGTAAGTTGTTTTAATAGGTATGAAATGGGATTTACTAAGCTTATCCACAACTACCATTATAGAATCATTCTATTTCAGATTTTTGGGTAAACCAGTTATAAAATCAATGTTGATTATTTCCCACTTCCAATCTAGAATTGGCAATCGATGCAATAATCCAGCTAGGTGTTGATGCTTAACTTTAACTTATTGACATTCAAAGAACCTAGCTATGTATTCAGCCACCTCATTCTTCATATTTGGCCAAAAGTAATCTTTTCTTAACATTGTTATCATATTTTGATAACCAGGATGTCCTGAATAAGGACTTTTATGTATCTCATTTTGAATCAGCATCATAACTCCAGGTACATTAGGTACATACAGTCGGTTTTTATACAACATTAAACCTTTTTCGTTTAGACTGTAATGTGTTATTAAATTTTCAGATATATTTCAGCAAATTTTTGCTCTAATTTCTGATAATTTTCATCCAATTTTATTCCTTCTTCAAGCTGATTTTATAAATCTGTTTTATAAGTGTTGATTGCTACCATAAAATTTAATTTTGCATTTCTACTCAAGGAATCAACCACTTTATTTTCTTTACCTTTGATATGCTGAATCCCGAAATCATATTCGCTAAGGAAATCTAACCACCTAGCTTGCCTTGCATTCAGATTTGGTTCATTCAACAAATATTTTAGACCTTTATTATCTGTCATTAATTAAAACTTTCTTCTGGTTATATGATGGCACCACATACTTAAATCATGTATCATGGAAGCCAACTCTAAATCATATGTGTTGGCATTAATTTTGTCCTGGGTGAAATGGGGGGTTGAATCCCTTAACGAAATGAAAGGAGCCTTAGCCATCTCAGTCAGATAGCCCATAAGGTAGCTGAGGAGAAAAGTATGGATAAAAATCTGTGGATTAGAGAAGGAAATGATCAAAGACAAGCTCTAAAGCAGCGCAAATATAACTAATAATAGTGAAATACGCCAATAGTTATGATTCGGCACCTATGGGAGGTCGAGCTCGACAGTGGTGAAGATCTACGGCCAAAAGCACACTTCGAGAAATAAGGATGGTGTTGTTTAAGCGTGAGTGGGGGTGTTATCCTATGGGCATGCTAAAATCTTGATCAACGGTCGTTGACACATATCGACGGTCGAGAAGTGGTTCACGTTTTCAACATGCGCGAAGAGAGCCGATATCCATATTTGCGAAATTTTGGTAGATCCCGCTATCATGTCTCTATCTCTGGTAAAACCTTTTAATTATTTAATTTTTCTCTATTTGCAAGATGACACTAATTAGAGCCTAAACTATTTTTCCCACAAGGCAACCAAGAGTGCAAAAGGGTATGGTGAACAACAAGGGGGAGAGTAACTAAGTCTTAAAGTCGTATCTACAATCATAGTCTTTGGCTTGGTTTAGCTCTTGTTTTCGAGTTCAGTTAATTTATATTTGGTATTCATTCTATTGGTATGCTTATGCTTATAAATAAGTAAGTGAAGAATCATATAGTTTATTTATATGATTATCAAGTATTAAACAAAAACTTAATGTCAAACTTTAGTAATCGGTGTTACTTTGTTTTAATCAAAATATTTATGATACAAGTGATAATTACATTAGTACTTACGACACATATTTTTTTAATTATGTGTTCATACTTTCTGTAAAAGATGCACATACTTATTTACATATTTCACTTTTATTTGACTAAGTGGAAATGCATATATTAGTTGATATGCATTGGGATGTATCAAGTAAATACTTGTAGATATATTGGTTATTGTGGGTATATCTAATTGTATAGGCTTATGCTTTTGAATGCATATATCTAGTCCTATATACATACATCTTATTTATACAATGATGCCTATATTTTATGCTCATATATCTAGTCCTATATACATACATCTTATTTATACAATGATGCCTATATTTTATGTTGGTGCTCATTGTTGTACTTTAGATGAAAGTATATGTGTTATGTGCTTATGCTTTATAAACACATATATCTTATTTTATATATATATAGAGGCATATATATTATGTATATATATTGAAGAATTATTATAAAGCTTTTATATGAACATAGAGGCTATACACTGTATGTATGGGAGGTTTTTAATACATCTATGTTGTAATATATTTTATGGGTATATGAAATCCCTTTTATGTTTGCCTTTGTTTTATATATGGAAAAGTGAAGGCATATATATATATATTGGTATGTAAATATGTTTTACTGGATATATGTTGGAAAATTTCATGAGAGATATTTATGTGAGGATCATATATATATATATATCTATTAAAAAAGGAGGATTATTCGACGGCTCTCGTCCTAGTTTGTATTTTTGGTTGATTTATATATATAAATTTGTAAAGAGAAGTTAACCTAGTCTTTTCTTTTTGGGGCTTGGGCGGCGAACTTCACAGTGTTGCGTTTTGCCTCAGTCCAAAGGCCATTTTTTTATTGGGTGCACCACCATTTTCGGGTTTTGGCTGGTGAATGCTAGGAGAGCTTGAGGCTTTGCAAGTCATCTTGTAATTACCATATGCACCGATGTATGTGCCCATTTTGAAGGGCATCCCCTTTTATGTTACAGCTCGGTATTGTTTCGCCTTCCTTTTGGTTTTAAAACAGGAGATGTTTGGGATTTTGGAGGGTATGCTAGCCAACGATAGCAGAGGACAGAGATAGAACGACTCTATGAGTTCAATTCCAATGTCCCCAACCAATCCAAAACCTGGGTTTTGAGACTAGATCATATTTTTTGTTATAGTGTTGCATAACAGAAGGAACGGGGCGGCGTCCCACTATATTCTCTTATCTAATGGTATCATAGTAATGTTGTGTACAGGGTAAGACCCCCGCCATCGTGGGCGTTGGAAAGAAATAGACCATGAGTTGGACCCCCATTTTCTGCGTTTTTCTTACTTCCGCAGTGTGTTAATGTATATGCAGGTTGAATGCTATTTCAAATTCATTTAATGGTTTATTATAAAACTGCGTTGTTTTCCTGGAAAAATGGTAGTGCCGGAAGAGCTCCACCGCTCTGCATTTCGACTGTTTGGTTCATGTGTCTAACTGCTGCGGAATTTGTGTGTTGTTTTCCTTTGCTGGCTGCAAGTAACTGTTTCTTCTCTGTAATCTTTTAAATTATTATGAGTGACAGCTCAGTGATAGCGTGAGTGTTGTAGAGCGTGTTATGTAAATTATTTATGTGGTTTCCTGCCTATGTTATGTCGCTACGTTATTGCTGCCACTGAATTCCACGGATTTTCATGGCATTTACTTGATGCACATCACCACAAATGTGATATCTATTTCTTCTGGGTGTTAAGACTCTAATGACCACTATGTTTATGTCCGTCCGTTTTCGTGTAATCCTCGGTGGGAGAACCCTGTGCATAAGATTGTATTACAGTGCTTTACTGCATGTTGAATGTTACGAGGGGGAGATCCCTATACATTTAAAGTTAGGTGTTACAAATATGTTTATGATGTTGTGGGTTGATTGCATAGAATACATAGCTGTTAATAAAAGTTTTCATGTTATATCTTTTAGCTTATAATCATGGCTATTTATTGTATGAAAGATGCATCGATTGCATGGCATATACATTGACTCCATCATATATATAATTATATTGCGTGCCAAATGTGTCGGATACATTATTGGTATGTCAAATGCACTAAGTTAATGGTTGTAAGGATTAGTGTATCGCATTACATTATGATTATTGAGTTCTCGTTGAATGCATGGTATAGATTGCTTAACGTTACATTGTTCATGTGATTATATATCAAAAAGGAGGCTATATGATATAAATATATATATAAGTTATCCAATGGATACATTTTTATAACATTGTTAGGTTTTATACGCTTTGCATAAAATGGTTCATATAACTATTGTGACGATTATCTTCTATTGTAGGGATATGTGGTTACATATTATATAGAATAGTAAAGTTTATATATATATTCCATACTTTTGAGGTATGACATGAAAATATATATATATTATATATTGGTTACATTTTATATAAAAGGTATAAAGTGTCCCTATGATACATTACATATAAAAATTGGTTATGCTATATCTGCATGTTTTATGAAAGGGTTAGATGTTTCCATAGAGTATGTAAACTGTTTTATTGTACTAATGTATGTTGTAAGTATGAATGATGGATACAGGAATAAGACGGCTAAAGGAATAATCATTCCTTAGTTTTCCAAGGTGGTAAGAAAAGTATGTTGGTAAAATTATCTTACGCATTGACATATATATTGGCTTGTCTGATTGTGTCTTACTTGTATTCGATGAATGTACGTTGATAGTACTATCTATCATATTTACTTACTCATGTATCCATTTGGAGTCGATTGGTAGAAGGATAAAGGAAAGAGACTACCATTGTCGAAAAGAGAGTTCAATATGATGCTAACCCTAGGGAAGTTTAGTGTCATGCACATGCTTAGTGTTTTACCATTCTATGTCATTGATGTGAGAGCATAGATTAGACATTATATTTGAATCGGGAAGCATGTGATTGTGAATGCATATGAGAATGAATGAGCTTTTTTGGGCATTGGAATAAATGTGTAAAATTGTTAGGTGGACTATGAATGAGACATTACCCTAGATCAGCTTGCATCAGATAATAATCTGTTTAAGGGAATGTGTGAAAAGAACAGGTTTGTATTATTCTTGTGAATGTGAAAAAGGAGACTAGTCAACATAACCTAACCAAACCTTCTTAAGGTTAGAATGACACCTTTCGACATGACCTATAGTTGGCTTAGTATGATTTGGGTGTAAGAGAAAGACTCGATATGTTCTCATATTGTTATATAGATGTATGACTTTGTCGTCATTTACTTATGATGATATTTATGGTGCATTTACATCTCATGGTTAGATGAACCTCTTATTAATGAAAGTATGCCATCATGATGTTGAGTATCATTTGGTTGGCATACTCATATGCTCAAAAATGTTTCCATTAGGCATTAATGATGTGTCGACAAGTTTTCAAAAGGTCGATCATGTATGAGAATTATTGAATGAGTATCTTGTAAGAATTGGAACCTAGCACATGAAAGTCTATTTATCCACCGTTGTAATTAATGTTGTAATTTACCAAGTATGTTTGAGTATTGAATTGGGTCGTTGGTCTATAAGTAGCCGTAATGTGATATATCTTCCATTATTGATTTAATGTATTTCACTTCATTATATGGAAAGGTAGGTGCATATCTTGGTTTTATAATTATACGAGAATTATGGTACATTGGCACTCTTCTGAGGTTAAATGACTCTAGTGGAGAGTGTCGTGTTATAGTTAACATCGAGTTATGAAGGTAACTTATTTCATAGGAGTGTTCTTCTATATTTCACCAAGTTTAAAATTACGTGGTATTTCTTACCTGAGTTTGTACATGAAATTGAAAGTGATTTTCTACTTAGCAGCTGCTTTATAATGTTATAAAGAGAAATTTAGTTCGTCTATATGTTATTCACCTTGGTATGTGAATTGATGAGTGTATGGATATTGATATTATGTTGATTAAAAAACAAAACAAAACAAAAATTCTCCCCACCTCCTCTTAAAAGTGTGTACGATTTTGGGATGTTACATATGGTATCAGAGTGATGGTTCCTACTATATGACCTATAGGATCATTTATGTTTGATCCTGCGACATAGATTCTGAGTTGCAGAGTAAGACTATCACACATTCCTGTGGAGTTTGTAGAAGTCTTGTGTTTGGTATGCAAGTATATATGATTGCTGAAGTACATGAAATGTTTGGTTGAACCTTGTAATTGGTATGTTGGTAGCATTCTGCATGTCCATTGTTTTCTGACACATTGGAAGTGATATGGTCACTTGGTGTGACAGTTGTCGTTGTTGCATGATAAAATGAAAGCACTTAGGGGTGCTAATGTTTTTTTTTCTCGGCGAATACAGTTTCAGGTTGAATTTGAGCAACTTTAATATCACATTGCAAGAATTAATGTGTATATTGTAAAATAATATCACATTGCAAGAATTAATATGTGTAAAATAAATATGCACCGTAAGATAGTAGATGATTGTGAATGAGGGCATGTGGCTCCAAAGTTTTATGTTTTATGTCATGAAACTAACATGTGAACTAGGTCGGACTGGTACTAACATTGCAAACAAATTGCAATTTCCCAAGATAAGGAGCATAGCAATGCAAGAGACAAGCACTGCAGGTATAAAAACCATCTTTTTATGATGTTTTTATTCCCATAATACTATGTTGTTGAAATATATTGGCAGGAGAATTGGGTTGCATGTGATAGAAATGTAGGAAAACAAGATGCACGAGGGAAATAGTGCAAAAAGTGACAACACCAAGGGCGGTGTTATTCCAAGAAGGAGAGTTTTGTCACATCTCCATCTCTGGTAAAAGATTTTAATTATTTAAATTTTGGACCTATCTGCATGACGACACTAATTGGAGCCTAAACTATTTTTCCCGCAATGCAACCAAGAGTGAAAAAGGGCATGGTGAATGACAAGGGTGAGAGTAACTACGTCTTAAAGTCGTATCTGTCATCGTAGTCATTGACTTGGTTTAGCTCTTGCTTTCGAGTTCAGTTAATTTATATTTGGTATTCATTATATTGGTATGCTTATGCTTATAAATTAGTAAGTGAAGAAGCGTATAGTTTATTTATACAATTATCAAGCATTAAACGTAAACTTAATGTCAAAATTTAGTAATGGGTGTTACCTTGTTTTAATCAAAATTTATATGATACAAATGATAATTACATTAGTACTTATAACACATATTTTTTTAATTATGTGTTCATACTTTATGTAAAAGATGCACATACTTATTTACATATTTCACTTTTATTTGACTAAGTGGAAATGCATATATTAGTTGATATGCATTGGGATGTATCAAGTAAATACTTGTAGATGTATTGGTTATTGTGGGTATATGTAATTGTATAGGCTTATGCTTTTGAATGCGTATATCTAGTCCTATATCCATACATCTTAATTATACAATGATGCATATATTTTATATTGGTGCTCATTGTTGTACTTTAGATGAAAGTGTATGTGTTAGGTGCTTATGCTTTATAAACACATATATCTGGTTTTATATATATAAAGGCATACATATTACGTATATATATATTGAAGAATTATTATAATGCTTTTATATGAACATAAAGGCTATACATCATATGTATCTTATGGGAGGTATTTAATACATCTATGTCATAATGCCTTTATGATGATGATATAAAATAGTATATATATATATATATATATTTCATACCGAGATATTTGATGGGTATATGAAATGCCTTTTATGTTTGCCTTTGTTTTATATATGGAAAAGTGAAGGCATATATATATATATATTGGTATGTAGGTATGTTTTACTCGATAGATGTGGGAAAATTTCATGAGAGATATTTATGTGAGGATGATATATATATATATTAAAAAAGGAGGATTATTCGACGGCTCTCGACCTAGTTTGTTTTTTTGGTTGATTTTTATATATTTTTTTTTAATGAGAGGTTAACCTAGTCTTTTCTTTTTGCGGCTTGGGCGGCGGCCTTGACAGTGCTGCGTTTTGCCTCAGTCCGAAGGCCTTTCTTTTTATTGGTTGCACCATCATTTTGGGGTTTTGGATGGTGAAGTTTGGGAGAGTCTGAGGCTCTGCAACTCGTCTTGTAATTACCGTATGCAGCGATGTATGTGCCTATTTTGAAGGGCATCCCCTTTTATGTTACAGCTCAGTATTGTTTTGCCTTCCTTTTGGTTTTTTTGGGTATGCGATTTGGTTTTAAAAGAGGAGGTGTTTGGGGTTTTCGAGGGTATGCTAGCCGAGGATAGCAGAGGACGAAGATGGAATGACTCTATGAGCTCGATTCCAATGTCCTCAGCCAATCAAAAACCTGTGTTTTGAGTCCAGACCATATTTTTTTGTTATACTGTTGTAGAACAGAAGGAAGGGGGCGACATCTTGCTATATTCTCTTATCTAATGGTATCATGGTAATATTATGTACAGGGTAAGACCCCCGCCATCGTGGGCCTTGGAAAGAAATAGACCATGAGTTGGACACTTGTTTTTTGCATTTTTCTTACCCCCGCAGTGTGTTAATATGTATCCATGTTGAATGCTATTTCAAATTCATTTAATGGTTTATTGTAACAATGCGTTGCTTGCCTGGAAAAATGGTAGTGCCGGAAGAGCTCCACCACTCTGCATTTCCACTGTTGTGGAATTTGTGTGTTGTTTTCCTTTACTAGCTAGAAGTAACCGTTTCTGCTCGGTAATCTTTCAAATTATTCGCAGTGACAGCTCAGTGACAGCGTGAATGTTGTAGAGCGTGTTATGTAAATTATTTCCGTCGTTTGCTACCTATCTTACTTTGCTACATTATTGCTGCCACCGAAATCCACCGATTTTAATGGGATTTACTTGATGCACATCACCAGAAATGTGACCTATGTTTCTTCTAGGTGTTAAGCCTATAATGACCAGTATGTTTATGTGCCTCCGTTTTCGTGTAATCCTCGTTGGGAGAACCCTGTGCATAAGATTGTATTACAGTGCTTTGCTACATGTTGAATGTTACGAGGGGTAGATCCCTGTACATTTAAAGTTAGGTGTTACAAATTTGTTCATGATGTTGTGGGTTGATTGCATAGAATAAATCGTTGTTAATGACAGTTTTCACGTTATATCTTTTAGCTTATAATACTGGCTATTTACTGTATGACAGATGCATCGATTGCATGGCATATACATTGACTCCACCATATATATAATTATATTTTGTGCCAAATGTGTCGGATGTATTATTGGTATGTCGAATGCACTAAGTTAATGGTTGTAAGGATTAGTGTATCACATTACATTATGATTATTGAGTTTTGGTCGAATGCATGGTATACATTGCTTAACGTTGCGTTGTTCATGTGATTATATATCAAAAGGGGGGTTATATGATATATATATATATAAATATATATAAGTTATCCAATGGCTGCCTGTTTATAAAATTGATAGGTTTTATAAACTTTGCATAAAATGGTTCATATAACTATTGTAACGATTATCTTCTATTGTAGGGTTATGTGGTTACATATTTTATAGAATAATAAAGTTTATATATATATATTCTATACTTTTGAGGTATGACATGAAAATATATATATATATATTATATATTGGTTACATTTTATATAAAAGGTATAAAGTGGCCCTATGACACATTGCATATAAAAAGGGGTTATGCTATATGTGCATGTTTCATGAAAGGGTTAGATGTTTCCATAGAGTATGTAAAATAACTATGTTTTAAGTATTTCAAATGGTTTTATATATATATATATATGTTTACACATTGATCCATATATGCTTTGGATTGAATATGAATTTGAATGACTAATAAATTGTACTATAGACGCATTATGCTATCATATGCATGGGATATGAATTTTACAATTGTATGCTTTGATTAAGTTTGTACATATACTTTTGATATTAGAGAAGTCGTAAATTCCGTTTGATGTCGATTGCGTCGGTGGTATGTCAAATGCATTGTTTTGGTGTGCCTATGTGTATTGTATGTTGACTTTACGCTATGTCATTTCATTGCATGTCACATGCATGGGATGCATGTCGATTGCATTGGACACGTTGCGCACACATGTTCGCATGATGGTATTCCATTATGGTCATGACAAACACATATTATATGTCTTTATATCTTGTATGATGTTTGTATCACATGCTATCCTTGACGCATGTGGCATGTTTGAGCACTTGAGTGCATGTCGAATTCCTAGGTGGCTTGTCGAATGCACTTGTGGTTCACCATGCCCAGGTCGAGGGTGGCCTTTAGACAGAATGAGTATATGTCGTCGAAGATCCTACGGTTGGGTGGACCATTGCATTGCCCACATTATTCCCCTATTTACCTGATTATGTTTGTGATTTAATTTATGTATCTTGATTAATGAAAATATATCTACAATTTTGTAATATGTTTTATTGTACTAATGTATGTTGTAAGTATGAATGATGGATACAGGAATAAGACAGCGGAAGGAATAAGCCTTCCTTAGTTTACCAAGGTGGTCAGAAAATTATGTTGGCAAAGTTATCTTATGCATTCACATATATATTGGCTTGTCTGATTGTGTGTTACTTGTATTCGATGTATGTACATTGATAGTACTGTCTATCATGTTTACTTACTCATGTATCCATGTGGACTTGATTGGTATAAGCTTAAAGGAAAGAGACTACCATTGTCGAAAAGAGATTTCAATATGATGCTAACCCTAGGGAAGTTTAGTGTCATGCACATGCTTAGAGTTTTACCATTCTATGTCATTGATGTGAGAGCATATATTAGACATTATATTTGAATCGACAAGCATGTGATTGTGAATGCATAAGAGAATGAATGAGTTTTTTTGTGCATTGAAATAACTGTGCAAAATTCTTAGGTGGACTATGAATCAGACATTACCCTAGATCAGCTTGCATCTGATAATAATCTGTGTAAGGGAATGTATGAATAGAATAGGCTTGTATGCTTCTTGTGAATGTGAAAAAGGAGACTAGTCAACATAACCTAACGAAATGTTCTTAAGGTTAGAATTACACCTTTCGACATGACCTATGGTTGGCTTGGTAAGAGAATGAATGAGCTTTTTTGTGCATTGAAATAACTGTGTAAAATTCTTAGGTGGACTATGAATCAAACATTACCCTAGATCAGCTTGCATCAGATAATAATCTGTGTAAGGGAATGTATGAATAGAATAGGCTTGTATGCTTCTTGTGAATGTGAAAAAGGAGACTAGTCAACATAACCTAACGAAACGTTCTTAAGGTTAGAATTACACCTTTCGACATGACCTATGGTTGGCTTGGAAAGATTTGGGTGTAAGAGAAAGACTCGATATGTTCTCATATTGTTATATAGATGTATGACTTTGTCTTCATTTACTTATGGTGCATTTACATCGCATGGTTAGATGAACCTCTTATTAATGAAAGTACGCCCTCATGATGTTGAGTATCATTTGGTTGGCATATGCATATGCTCGAAAAGGTTTCCATTAGGCATTAATGATGTGTCGACAAGTTTTCAAAAGGTTGATCATGTATGAAAATTATTAAATGAGTATCTTGTAAGAATTCGAACCTAGCACATGAAAGTCTATTTATGCACCATTGTATTTAATGTTATTGTAGGACCCCTCCTTTAAGGTCCCCTTGAACTGAACCTGAAACTTTAACAACTTCATACAAACAAATTAGCCATTATAGCTATTAAAAAAAATAGAATAAAAGAGTGAATAACTTAACAAAAATAAGCAAAACCTTAACCTGTCAACCCGATCCAGCTGGTCCATTGTAATCTGCGTCTTCTGTAGGATCCCTCCAGCAAAGCTTGTTTAACCATTGGATAAGCAACCGTTAGCTTCGGCACCCAACCATAGGCTCATGCTTTCAGTCGCATGGCCTCCCCCGAGCTTTGGGTCGTAATGTTCACACACAATTCTCAAGAAACCCAGCTTGGGTTTCCCCCCCACCAAGATTTCCAGCCAAACCCTCAATAGCAGCAAGTCATGAGGTAACTCAATATTACGATAGTCATCCAGGGTCTGGGTCCTTTACCCATCCCCAAAGTCTTCCTTTTAAAGGAAAATCCCCTGTGACACATGTCGCTTCATGCATAAATAATTATTTAATTAATTATTTAATGAAAAACAACTCACCCATCCAAGTGTCAATTTATCTAGGAGATGCACCAACATCCCTAAGTTTGCTCATGTTTGTCCCCTGGATATTTCACTTAACTCCTAGATTTGTGGTGTAGGTGGAGTTGACTAGGTGTCCATGCCTAGGATTCGATTTTTCTCCTAAATAAATATTTATAACATTTTTAAGTAATCAGGAATATCCTTTCATGTGCAATTCCTAAATAACACTTAATATTATTTAAATTCCAAAGTAATCATTTATGTGCAAATGCCTAAAGTGCTCGAATGCATTTCTAAGTAAAGTTCTAGGTGCAAAATTATACGTTTCAACACAGTTAAGTTTAGCAATCAACTTTTACTAGGGACCCGGTGCCGCACCGTTGGGCCTCCTTGTTCCTTAATTTAATTTCCCTAACATGGCACCACTCCGTCGGGTCCAGTCATCCGTAGTTTGCATTCATCGGCAAGGCACCACATCGTTGGGTCCTTGCATCCACTCTTTCCGTTCTTGGCAGGGTACCACACCGTCGGGCCCTTCTGCCATCATCCTTCTGTTTTGACTTGCGGGAACTTCATGTAGGGATTTCAGGAGCCGTTACCTTCCATCCACCGTCTACACGCTATTAGGGACTAATGGAATTGAGGAGTGAATCTGTTCTCACTACGCACCCCCCAACTCATACGTGACCAGCTCCGTCATGGCCCACCTCGTACACCCTCATGATTTCCTCTTGAGCAAGTGGATCAGTGCTTATCTACTCAAGCGTGGTATTCCATCGGAAGTCGACATCATCGTCGCTCTCCCTGTGTGTGATTTACTCATACTCTACGACCCTTCATATTCCTTTGTGTGTCCGTCGGTGAACTGTTTCACCTGTCGCTACACACATTTCTCACAAACATAAATTAGTAGCACTGTGCTCAATAATCACAATTTGGTTTATAAATCTGTTGCTTCATTAAGAATGTATAATTTACTCAATCATTACTCATTCGTATAATCACGTAATCAATTGCACAGCTAGTCATTAAGCATCATTCATATGTACAGTTTTCATATCAAATTCAATCGTTAAACAACATGAAATCGTGCATTCACAATAACTACCCAAATGCACATATATCAATCAATCGTAATCATAAATATACTCAAAATAAAATCATAGGGTTATTTTATTAATGTTTCAAACAGTCGGGTGACTCAGTAGGTGCTCTCAATTTCTACAATAGTCTAGGGGCACTACATACATCCCTACTTATTTAGAATTTCGTCCCGAAGTTTAGAATAAAAATGGAAAGCTATGATGCATCTTAGTTGCATCCTCCCAAGTTGCAGAGCTAGGACTGTAACTGTCCTACTGCACTTTGACTTGATCAATCAGGTCTAATCATTAAGAAAGAACTAATTAATCAATTATACCACTCCACATATATAATTTAATTCCTTAATTCATTTATCAAATATTGTCGTCATTCACATCTTCAGGTTTTCCTCAATCTTTTAAGACATATCAAGGCTCAAGAAACCACTTTATCGAAGTTGTTCAGCTGGGTCACTCGACAGGTGCCCTTAAGGTCCACAGTCATTTTAGGGGCATTACATACACCCCCTCGTATATAGAACTTCATCCCGAAGTTAATTTTTGTTCTTGTACTTTCGACGTTAGGCTTTATCTTAATTTCTATTCTCATATTCTATCATTCTATTCTATTTTTCTCCAACAATCATGGCTATAAGCACAAGTGGTTCAAGTCATTATTTCCTTTCTCATTTAGTATGGTTCCAATACATCCTCAAGAACTCAATCGTAATTTCTCGTAATATCAATCCGATGATACATTCACGGGTTGTCAGTCCCAACTAGATTTATTTTATCTCATGTTCATTCATGAAAACCCATGATATCAAATTTAACTACAAGCCATATTGCATCCGTAGTTCACACAATAGTTACCGAGTCCTCTTTTCGTATAACAAAATCCAAGCAAGAATTCAAGTTTGTTTGGCTATCCTTTCCTCTAAGGCGTGAAGATAAACATCCTATAGTATTAAGTAAAATACGAAAAATCAAATCAAGAGCGACTCTCAAATAATCCAAAACCGATTCCCGTAAGACTACTCCAATTCCATAAATTTAATAACTTTGATTCTCAATATGACATGGTTCCAAAGTGTCGGAACTTGGCAACTTAGTCGAACATTTTTAAACTTTAACTCCTAGCTCTTTCATCGGTTATATCATGTCTAGGTTAATGATCTCATCACGTTCTTACTTCGTTCATTATTTTCAAATCCATATGATCCATTTGGCAATGTCTTCTTAATTGTCTGGGCCATCATTAATCTCATCGATTCCTATCATCAGAACTAGTCGTCTCTTTGCTTAAGTTGCACCTTGTCAGGTGGTTAGCATCATTGTGTTCAATTTTTATTTTTTTTGATTGTCTCCATACTTCGTTTTACTAAAATAGTCTTGAGGTTATGAATTTCTTTCTCCTACACACCATTTAGTTAGAACTCAAGCATATACTTTATCTTTTCAACTCATGACTCTCATCACACCTATGGTATTTTAGGTTATTTTCTTTCGTAAATATCCTTCTATAATCACAACTTATATGCACTTTTCCCTTTTCCCTAATTTTAATTATTTGTAAAAAATATGCTTAAGTACATTAAGTCTTTCCTCTTTCCTCGAAATACTTAAACTATAACTAATTTGTATATATAAATATACATCTGTTTTTCTAACTTACTACACATCAGCATTGATAAATAAATATGTAATAGCAATAACCCTTCAACTTATAATTATATAAATTTTCCCCATCGCTTAGCTCAACCACCATTTTATATTAGATAACTAATAGTTATGGTAACCGACCTAATTACTCCATCCTTTCCTCATATCTATGCACATTCATATCTATATTTCTCAGCATTTCTAACATTAGTGCCATCATAACCATGAAAGAATAAATTTCATTTTTATGATACTACAATACATTACAAATATAAAGATGTTCTATTAACTTAATGCCACCTTTTATAAGTGTACTTTTCCTCGAAAATCAACCATTGCTTCAACTACAATTTAATATGAGGCAGATATTAACTCTCACTTTTTGTAGAAATATATTCTTATAATATTTTTCCTTTTCCTAACTCTAAATATATATATAAAATCTTTTATTCCATAACTCTACAAACACTTCCAATTATATACAAATATAAAATCCTATTTCTTTCTCATTTCATGACTAATATAAAATCTTATTTCCTTTTCTTTCTACTTAAAATAAACACCATTCTATTTATAGTTAAAACAATTAAAGATATAATATTTCCTTCATTCTACCTCAAGTGCCAAACTAAAGGTATAACTAGTCATTTCTTTCTACTTTAAGTGGAACAATTAACCACATATATAATCGTTTCTATCTACTATAATTAAACAATAATATAAATACTTATTCAATATGCTATGAGAGAAGCACTTTATAAATAATAGTTCTAATATACTATAAACTAAATAATAATATAATATTCATTCCATCACTATAAGTAAAACAATTTACAACATAAATTTATTCGTTTCATTCACCTATAGGCAAGATGATTAAAGATACAAAGTTTGATTTCCAAAGTTAATTAAACTTTTATTTCTCCATTACAATTTAACCACAATATACACTTTCGGCAATACTCTCTAGTTGGAATGCAATTATAAATTACAATAACCATTATATAATTAATTCATTGAACTTAACTCATCCTCAGCTAAAATCAGATAGTATTCATTCGTAAGGGGCAGTTACATATTTGTTCTTTTGTATGGAGTATTCCGATCGTATAGATCCGAATGGGGGCCATGGGTCGCGTGGGGGGTTAGTATAGATTTACTCCATTCTGGATATTTTTACATGCTGCAATTAATAAGTACAGAATTAAAAAAAAAAAAAAAAAAATTAGAACAAGATCTAAGATCTGGGAGGCCGCATGAGATATCTGGAAATGGATCTTGGTTCATATATTTAAAGGGATTTTTAACTCTCAGTCAAGATATACGTACAACGGAGTGATGTCAACATTTATTTCAATAATTACCTGCAGTTAGTCACGTTATATAAAGTGAAGCCTCTATTCTGGTTTCAAGAATATTCATAGATTTACGACCTATAATTCATCGATAATTTCTATGTTGAAGAAGGTAGGGGTAAACAACGTAGACAAAAACATTCCAAAATTCAAACCGAATAGAACAAATACTAGGTGGAGAATAACAATATCTTAACCAATCTCACAATTCATTAATTATCACAGTTTATACACTAGCATTCCACCGTCTCTTTCTTTGGTTGATTGAACTCGGCTGTTGTTTAACATAAAGCAAGGGAATAATTGGTTGAAGAACGAGTGTTCTAGGCTCGAAAGCGCACATCTTACTTAGAGTTGAAGTCGTGGACTCGATTTGAACAAGATCAATGTTGCAGTCACACCGTAACAATAGTGTGAGAGATCATGCAAGCATGTTCTCAATCTACGGGGATCTACGCCCTGCATCACTCGGTTTTCTAGGTAGTCTAACTATCCACAAAGAAACAAATATCTACCCGTTCCAAAAATATCAGAATCATAATGATACACAAATGGTTTCCATAAATATTCGAGGACAATATTCTTGTTAACTCTGTTCAACGCAAAGAGGTAGACCTGACGTTTCTTGCCGCAATGCTTTACCTTTTCATATACACATATCATCCTGAACAATTATTTTAACTGAATTCTTTCTACCAGTTCTATTTATATATAATAAACTAAATAAATAAATAAACGGTTAATTTCTACAATGTTACCGTAAGATTAATTACTCTAGGCATCCACGGTGACAGATACGAGGGGTAGCCCCACTAGCCAATACACCCAACCGAAATTAGCTCCAACAGACGTCTAGTAATAGGTGGTTAAGAGCAGTGATACACGTTTACAATCCGGATCGGATCCTCCAGGAGCTTAGCCGAGGTTACAGGACAGGAGACCAGCTATAAAAAAATGGGTTTTATTCTCGTTGTTCTCTTTATATCTTACAGCTACGCGCCATCAAGAGATTTCAAGAGATTTAAGGCTAGAATTATGAAGAACACACAACCGGAATTACAGGCTTAAATCAGTGGGTGACTCAACGGCAAACAAGGATTTCATTAAAAGAGTGACATGGTCTGAGGTCTGCGTGGCGCGAGATTTTATTCCAGGAGAAAGTGGCCCTGTTGCGACCTAGGTTAACCTATTTGGGCGCCAAATGAATGCGCCAACTCAAGGTTAACAGATCCCAAATCTATTACGATCTGGCTGTGTGAGGTTTAGCAGTTGCAGAGGTTATTCGCTTACATAGAGTACATGATTTGTAGGGCAGTTGGACGCCTTGGTGTGAAATTAAGGCTAAACTTGGTGTACGCTATATTCTTTTAATAGTGGTCGGTAAACAATTAACGAATAATATCCAAATGATAGGGATCTTAACAGAATTTAAAAATAATTACGGAGATCAATAGTATGCATGGATGCGTATACAGAAATTTAACCCAGGCATTTTGAATCAGGATTTACAATCGTGTGCAGAGATGAGTATACAGGGACTTAACCCATGCAATTTGATTCAGCATTTACAGAGATTAATTCGTGTGCAGATATTTAAATTTTCGAATTCCAGATGATCACAGCTGGGTACATCGTGTCATTCAGCACATTAAAGAATTTATGTGATATTGAGATTGTTTAAATACCATCCGGAGATTCATCGCTACTTAGATACACAGCGTCTATCAATTAAGCAGAAATAGTCAAAAGAAAAGTATAGTCCAAATGCTCCAAGAGATCGGATCTATGCCAGCTTGGATACACCGTGTTTATCAATAGCAAAGATTAATTAAAAAGACGGACAGAGTTTGAGTTCCATTATCACGGTGTAAAGAGTGGATCTATCACCGAGATCAAGGATGCCCTTGATGGTGGGTATAAGGATTGATTTTAATATAAGGTGGATATGCTAAGCGGAAAGGGGTATACAGGTATACAGGATTAGTTGGTACGCTTGAACAAACATTATTACTCCAGTTTTAATAGGATATCAAAAGCATACAGAGGAATGCAATCCAATGAAATAGCAGGAGGACGGATTATGTGGTCAGTTTCCAAATGAAAATGTAGATTCATTCCAGCATACTTCCAGATTGAATAGATCTAAGATTTGTATATAATAAACATAAACATAATAGTAAAACATTTGCGCACGCGATCAGCTTCGAATTAGATAGAGATATAATCTCAACTCAGTAATTTCCAGACTGAAATAGATTTTAAGATCCGTATGTGTTTAATACGCAGAGAACTTCCGCATTCAATTTTATAAGCTTAACCAATCAATTCCAAATCAATTAAATTTTAATATTCAAGGTATAACTCGTACTTTGTCCTGGAGAAACGTTTCATACAACTACAATGGAATTCTGAAATAATATTATGGCCTGGAAAACGTCTCATTCAAATACATAGAAGTCTTGGATAAAAAAATAAAAAAATTCAGTATTACCATCTAAATCCAGAATCAATTTCAGGCTTCCAATTATTATAATTTTTTTTAAAATAATAAAATGAGCAGAAATAAAAATTTTGAAATGTGAGTAAAACATGCAGAGAGTTGTTGTTCATGTTCTAGATGTATTTCCGAGGAATTTGCCATCAATACAACATCCGAATTTTCACCATCAAGGTTCTGTAGTCGATATGGAGAAAGGTACAGCTACAAAAAATTATGATTCTGGTACCCTCAAGGCTCGACCGGCTCTGATACCAAATGTAGGACCCCTCCTTTAGGGTCCCCTTGAACTGAACCTGAAACTTTAACAACTTCATAGAAACAAATTAGCCATTATAGTTATTAAAAAAAATAAAATAAAAGAGTGAATGACTTAACAAAAATAAGCAAAACCTTAACCTGTCAACCCGATCCAGCTGGTCCATTGTCATCTGCGCCTTCCGTAGGATCCCTCCAGCAAAGCTCGTTTAACCTTTGGCGAAGCAACCGTTATCTTCGCCACCCAACCATAGGCTCATGCTTTCAGACGAATGGCCTCCCTCGAGCTTTCGGTCGTAAAGTTCACACACAATTCTCAAGAAACCCAGCTTGGGTTTCCCCCCCACCAAGATTTCCAGCCAAACCCTCAATAGCAGCAAGTCATGAGGTAACTCAATATTACGATAGTCATCCAGGGTATGGGTCCTTTACCCATCCCCAAAGTCTTCCTTTTAAAGGAAAATCCCCTGCGACACATGTCGCTTCATGCATAAATAATTATTTAATTAATTCTTTAATGAAAAACAACTCACCCATCCAAGTGTCAATTTATCTAGGAGATGCACCAACATCCCTAAGTTTGCTCATGTTTGTCCCCTAGATATTTCACTTAACTCCTAGATTTGTGGTGTAGGTGGAGTTGACTAGGTGTCCATGCCTAGGAATCCATTTTTCTCCTAAATAAATATTTATAATATTTTTAAGTAATCAGGAATATCCTTTCATGTGCAATTCCTAAATAACACTTAATATTATTTAAATTCCAAAGTAATCATTTATGTGAAAATGCCTAAAGTGCTCAAATGCATTTCTAAGTAAAGTTCTAGGTGCAAAATTATACGTTTCAACGCAGTTAAGTTTAGCAATCAACTTTTACTAGGGACCCGGTGCCGCACCGTTGGGCCTCCTTGTTACTTAATTTAATTTCCCTGACATTGCACCACTCCGTCGAGTCCAGTCATCCGTAGTTTCCATTCATCGGCAAGGCACCACATCGTTGGGTCCTTGCATCCACTCTTTCCGTTCTTGGCAAGGTATCGCACCGTCGGGCCCTTCTGCCGTCATCCTTCCGTTTTGACTTGCGGGAACTTCATGTAGGGATTTCAGGATCCATTACCTTCCATCCTCCGTCTACACGCTATTAGGGACTAATGGCATTGAGGAGTGAGTCCATTCTCATTGCGCACCCCCCAACTCGTACGTGACCAGCTCCGTCATGGCCCACCTCATACACCCTCACGCCTTCCTCTTGAGGAAGCGGATCAGTGCTTATTTGCTCAAGCGTGGTATTCCGTCGGAAGTCGACATCGTCGTCGCTCTCCTTGTGTGTGATTTACTCATACTCTACGACCCTTCATATTCCTTTGTGTGTCCGTCGGTGAACCGTTTCACCTGTCGCTACACACATTTCTCAAAAACGTAAATTAGTAGCACTGTCCTCAATAATCACAATTTGGTTTATAAATCTGTTGCTTCATTAAGCATCTATAATTTACTCAATCATTACTCATTCATCTAATCACGTAATCAATTGCACAGCTAGTCATTAAGCATCATTCATATGTACAGTTTTCATATCAAATTCAATCGTTAAACAACATGAAATCGTCCATTCACAATAACTACCCAAATGCACATATATCAATCAATTGTAATCATAAATATACTCAAAATAAAATCATAGGGTTATTTTATTAATGTTTCAAACAGTCGGGTGACTCAGCAGGTGCTCTCAATGTCTACAGTAGTCTAGCGGCACTACAGTTGTAATTTACCAAGTATGCTTGAGTATTGAATTGGGTCGTTAGTCTATAAGTAGCCGCACCTTGATATATCTTGCATTATTGATTTAATGTATTTCATGTCATCATATGGAAAGGTAGGTGCATATCTTGGTTTTATAATTATACGAGACTTTTCGCATGCTTCTGAGGTTTAATGACTCTAGCGGAGAGTGTCATGTTATAGTTAACATCAAGTTATGAATGTAACTTATTTCATAGGAGTGTTCTTCTATATTGCACCAAGTTCGAAATTATGTGCTATTTCTTACCCGAGTTTGTACATGAAGTTGAAAGTGATTTTCTACTTAGGAGCTACTTTATAATGTTATTCTACTTAGGAGCTACTTTATAATGTTATAAATAGAAACTTGGTTTGCACGCACGTATGCTTGGAAAAGACTTTCCATATTGCAGTAAAGCCATGTATTTGATTGTCTATATATTTATATATATATTTCATACCAAGATATTTGGTGGGTATATGAAATGCCTTTTATGTTTTCCTTCTTTTTATATATGGAAAAGTGAACGGATATATATATATTGGTATGTAGGTATGTTTAACTGGATATATGTGGGAAAATTGCATGAGAGATATTTATGTGATGATCATATATATATATATATGATATATATATATGATATATATATATTAAAAAAGGAGGATTATTCGATGAATCTCGACCCAGTTTGTTTTTTTGGTTGATTTCTATATATATTTTTTTAATGAGAAGTTAACCTAGTCTTTTCTTTTTGGGGCTTGGGTGGTAGCCTTCAGAGTGCTGCATTTTGCCTCAGTCCGAAGGCCTTTTTTTTTATTGGCTGCACCATCATTTTAGTGTTTTGGCTAGTGAAGGGTGAGAGAGCCCGAGGCTCTGCAAATCGTTTTGTAATTACCGTATGCACCGATGTATGTGCCCATTTTGAAGGTCATCCCCTTTTATGTTACAGCTCAGTATTGTTTTGCCTTCCTTTTGTTTTTTTTGGGTATGCACTTTGGTTTTAAAAGACGAGGTGTTTGGGGTTTTCGAGGGTATGCTAGCCGAGGATAGCAGAGGATGGAGATGGAATGACTCTATGGGCTCGATTCCAATGTCCTCAGCAAATCAAAAACCTGTGTTTTGAGTAGAGATTGTATTTTTTTGTTATAGTGTTGTAGAATAGAAGGAAGGGGGTGGCGTCTTAGTATATTCTCTTATCTAATGGTATCATGGTAATGCTATGTATAGCGTAAGACCCCTGCCATCGTGGGCATTGGAAAGAAAGAGACCATGAGTTGGACCCCCACTTTCTGCATTTTTCTTACCCCCGCAGTGTGTTAATATGTATGCAGGTTGAATGCTATTTCAAATTCATTTAATGGTTTATTATAACACTGCGTTGCTTTCCTGGAAAAATGGTAGTGCCAGAAGAGCTCCACCACTCTGCATTTCCACTGTTTGGTTCATGTGTCTAACTACTGCGGAATTTGTGTGTTGTTTTCCTTTGCTAGCTGGAAGTAACCGTTTCTGCTCGGTAATATTCTAAATTATTGCCAATGATAGCTCAGTGACAGCGTGAATGCTGTAGAGCGTGTTATGTAAATTATTTCCATGTTTTCCTGCTTATATTACTTTGCTACGTTATTGCTGCCACCGAAATCCAACGATTTTCGTGGGATTTACTTGATGCAAATCACCACAAATGTGATCTCTGTTTCTTCTAGGTGTTAAGACTATATGGACCACTATGTTTATGTGCGTCTATTTTCGTGTAATCCTTGTTGGGAGAACCATGTGCATAAGATTGTATTACAGTGCTTTGCTGCATGTTGAATGTTACTAGGTGGAGATCCTTGTACATTTAAAGTTAGGTGTTACAAATCTGTTTATGATGTCGCGGGTTGATTGCATAGAATACATCATTGTTAATGACAGTTTTCACGTTATATATTTTAGCTTATAATGCTCGCTATTTACTGTATGACAAATGCATCGATTGCATGGCATATACATTGACTCAGTCATATATATAATTATACTGTGTGCCAAATGTGTCGGATGCATTATTGGTATGCTAAATGCACTAAGTTAATGGTTGTAAGGATTAGTTTATCACATTACATTATGATTATTGAGTTCTGGTCGAATGCATGGTATACATTGCTTAACGTTACATTGTTCATGTGATTGTATATCAAAAAGGAGGTTATATGATATATATATATATATATAAAAGTTATCCAATGGCTACCTTTTTATAAAGTTGTTAGGTTTTATACACGTTGCATAAAATGGTTCATATAACTATTGTAACGATTATCTTCTATTGTAGGGATATGTGGTTACATATTATATAGAATAATAAAGTTTATATATATTTTCCATACTTTTCAGTATAACATGAAAATATATATTTATTATATATTGGTTACATTTTATATAAAAGGTATAAAGTGGCCATATGATACAGTGCATATAAAAAGGGGTTATGTTATACGTGCATGTTTCATGAAAGGGTTAGATGTTTCCATAGAGTATGTAAAATAACTATGTTTTATGTATTTCAAATGATTATATATATATATATATTGTATGTATTGAAATTGCATCTACACATCGATCCATATATGCTTTGGATTGAATATGAATTTGAATGACTAATAAATTGTACTATAGAAGCATTATGCTATCATATGCATGGGATATGAATTGTACAATTGTATGCTTTGATTAAGTTTGTACATATACTTGTGGTGTTAGAGAAGTCACAAATTCCATTTGATGTCGATTGCATCGGTGGCATGTCAAATGCATTGTTTTGGTGTGCCTATGTGTATTGGATGTTGACTTCACCCTATGTCATTTGGTTGCATGTCGACTGCATTGGACATGTCGCACACACATGCTCTCATGACGGTATTCCATTATGCTCATGACAAACACATCTTATATGTCTCTATATGGTGTATGATGTTTGTATCACATGCTATCCTTGATGCATGTGGCATGTTTGAGTGCTTGAGTGCATGTAAAATGCCTGTGTGGCTTGTCGAATGCACTTGTTATTTTTCTTATGGGATGACGAGACTTATGACTCTCTATCCTAATTGTGGATCACCATGTCCAACTCGGGGGTGGCCTTCATACGGACTGAGTATATTCTGTCGAAGAGCCTACGGTTGGGTGGAACATTGCATTGCCCACATGATTCCCCTATTTACATGATTATGTTTGTGATTTAACTTATGTATCTTGATTAATGAAAATATATCTACAGTTTTGTAATATGTTTTATTGTACTAATGTATGTGGTAAGTATGAATGATGGATACAAGAATAAGACGACGGAAGGAATAATCCTTCCTTAGTTTACCAAGGTGCTAAAAAAAGTATGTTGGTAATGTTATCCTACGCACTGACATATATATTGGCTTGTCTGATTGTATCTTACTTGTATTCGATGAATGTATGTTGATAGTATTGTCTATCATGTTTACTTACTCATATATCCATGTGGAGTTGATTGATAGAAGGGTAAAGGAAAGAGACTACCATTGTCAAAAAGAGATTTCAATATGATGCTAACCCTAGGGAATTTTAGTCTCATACACATGCTTAGAGTTTTACCATTTTATGTCATTGATGTGAGAGCATAGATTAGACATTATATTTGAATCGGAAAGCATGTGATTGTGAATGCATAAGAGAATGAATAAGATTTTTTGTGCATTGGAATAAATGTGTAAAATTGTTAGGTGGACTATGAATGAGACATTACCGTAGATCAACTTGCATCGGATAATAATCTGTGTAAGGGAATGTGTGAAAAGAACAGGCTTGTATGCTTCTTGTGAATGTGAAAAAGGAGACTAGTCAACATAACCTAACCAAACCTTCTTAAGGTTAGAATTACACCTTTCGACATGACCTATGGTTGGCTTAGTATGCTTTGGGTGTAAGAGAAAGACTCGATATGTTCTCATATTGTTATCTAGATGTATGATTTTGTCTTCATTTGCTTATGATGATATTTATGGTGCATTTACATCTCATGGTTAGATGAAGCTCTTATTAATGAAAGTACGCCCTCATGATGTTGAATATTATTTGGTTGGAATATGCATATGCTTGAAAAGATTTCCATTAGGCATTAATGATCTGTCGACAAGTTTTCAAAAGGTCAATCATGTATGAGAATTATTGAATGTGTATCTTGTAATAATTGGAAACTAGCACATGAAAGTCTATTTATGCACTGTTGTAATTAATGTTGTAATTTACCAAGTATGCTTGAGTATTGAATTGGGTCGTTAATCTATAAGTAGCCACACCGTGATATATCTTGCATTATTGATTTAATGTATTTCATGTCATTATATAGAAAGGTAGGTGCATATCTTGGTTTTATAATTATGCCAGACTTATGGTACATTGCCATGCTTCTAAGGTTAAATGAATTTAGCGGAGAGTGTCCTATTATAGTTAACATCGAGTTATGAAGGTAACTTATTTCATAGAATTGTACTTCTATATTGCACCAAGTTCGAAATTATTTGGTATTTCTTACCTGAGTTTGTACATGAAGTTGAAAGTGATTTTCTACTTAGCAGCTGCTTTATAATGTTATAAGGAGAAACTTGGTTTACAAGCAGTTATGCTTGGAAAAGACTTTCTATATTGCAGTAAAGCCATGTATCTGCCTTTCTATATGTTATTCACCTTGGTATGTGAATTGATGAGTGTATGGATATTGATATTATGTTGATTTAAAAACAAAAACAAAAGCAGTATAGATATTGATATTATGTTGATTTAAAGACTTTCCATATTGCAGTAAAGCCATGTATCTGCTTGCCTATATGTTATTCACCTTGCTATGTGAATTGATGAGTGTATGGATATTGATATTATGTTGATTTAAAAACAAAAACAAAAAGTCTCCCCACCTCCTCTTAAAAGTGTATAGGATTTTGGGATGTTACATATGGTATCAGAGTGATGGTTCCTACTCTAGGACCTATAGGCTCATTTATGTTTGATGTTGCGACATAGATCTTGAGTTGCAGAGTAAGACTATCACGCATTCCTGTGGAGTTTGCAAAAGTCTCGTGTTTGGTATGCAAGTCTATATGATTTCTGAAGTACATGTAATGTTTGGTTTAACATTGTACTTGGTATGGTGGTAGCATTATGCATGTATATTGTTTTTTGACACATTGGAAGTGATATGGTCACTTGGTGTGACAGTTGTTGATGTTGCATGATAAAATGAAAGCACTTAGGGGTGCTAATTTTGTTTTCTCCGCCAATACAGTTTCACGCTGAATTTGAGCAACTTTAATATCACATTGCAAGAATTAATATGTGTATATTGTAAACTAACATGCAGGGATATCAAGAAGACATTGCAAGTAAAATAAATATGCATCGTAAGATAGTAGATGATTGTGGATGAGAGCATGTGGCTCCAAAGTTTTATGTTCTATATCATGAAACTAACATGTGAACCAGGTGGGACTGGTACTAACATTGCAAAGAAATTGTAATATCCCAAGGAGCATAGCAAGAGACAAGTACTGCCGGTATAAAAACAATGTTTTTATTCCCAAAATACTATGTTTTTAAAATATATTAGCAGGAGAATTGGGTTGCATGCGATAGAAATGCATGAAAACAAGATGCGCGAGGGAAAAGTGCAAAAAGTGACAACACCGAGGGCGGTGTTATTCCAAGAGGGAGAGTTTTGTCACGTCTCCATCTCTGGTAAGAGCTTTTAATTATTTAATTTTTGTCTATCTGCAAGACGACACTAATTAGAGTCTAAACTATTTTTCCCGCAAATGCAACCAAGAGTGAAAAAGGGTAGGGTGAACCACAAGGGGGAGAGTAACTAAGTCTTAAAGTCGTATCTGTCATCATAGTCTTTGGCTTGGTTGTAAGGTTCTCTTTTGGAACTAGGGGAATTTTTTTTTTTTTTTTTTTAACTTGTTCCAACTAACCTTCGTTTTATTGTGAATGTAAATTGCTAAGTTTACATGCCTAATTAAGACAATTTATGATTTTGTTTGTGTTGATCCATCTAATTCATTTTATTCAAAAAACTATATCTTACTTATTTAAGAATGTGTATAAAGTTATTCTTTTACCAAAGACATTGTATAAATTCTTTAAAGATAAATATTCCATGATCACTATACAAATTTTTCTAAAGGTATACTCATTCTAATTCACATTACAAGGTCTAACTTATTAAGAGATATATACATTCTCATTCTAATTTAAAGAGTCATTATCTAAATTTATCAAAATTGAATATTTTAAAGAACAATAAACAAACTTAACTAATACCATATTTATTCTATTTCAAGGAACATCATATAAATTCATTATAGATATAAATTAAGGAACAATATATAACTTTATCTATATGATATAATCAACTACCAATTCGTCCTACTCTAACCCAACTTGAATTATAATTCATGTCATTCTAAATGACTTTAAAATAAAACTCTCAACCATTATTTCATCAAGATATACATTCAATATAAAGATATAAAAAAAATTAATTAATGAATAAATAATTATTCTTACTCCATTTTAAAAGGATACAATGCATGGTATAATCAACAAGTATTTCATTAGGGATAAACATCCAAACTTTCAAAATATAAATTCCCTAATGAACATAGATTTATTCTTTTTCCATTTTTAAAAGATTGCCATACATGTCTTATATGTCATTCTAATTGACTCTTAAAATAAAACTCTCAACGAATATTTCATTGCCATATACATTCAATCTTTTAAAAAATATAAAACTTCCCTAATGAATCAACAGATATAAAGGTAAAACATCACACAATGTTAATGTCTAAATTCTGGCACTTTGACGTAAGAGTATCGAATGAAGTTCTATTCGAATATATTTGATTATTCATACGTATTAATCGTAATTTTACTATTAATCCATTCCATCATAAACCATTAATACACTTCAATTTCTATTCCAATTTAAATACATTTATAAGAAATTATATTGCTACCATCATTAATTATTTTAATATGTAATCATTTACGAACCATATCGTTATGACATAAACATACTCAAATTTCACCAAGTAAGAAAGAGATAGTCGGAAGAAGATATTACTAAAAACCCTACGACTAGTCTAACAGACACATCATAATTATTCCATTCAACGGGAATGAGGAAGAGTCGTAGCTGTGAACACTAGATAACAGAATTAAAGAATTATGTCTACAATTGAATCTGCCAGGAATTAAAAAGGATTAGCGAAATCAGAAGCAGACGTATCACGGTTATTCCATTCAACGGGAATGAGGAAGAGTCGTAGCTGTGAACACTAGATAACAGAATAAAAGAATTATGTCTGCAATTGAATCTGCCAGCAATTAAAAAGGATTAGCGAAATCAGAAGCAGACGTATCACGGTTATTCCATTTAATGGAGATGAGAAGGAATCATTGCTATCCCTACCAATTCACGGAGTCTAACAAAAAAAATATGAAAATAATAAATCTACCATCAAACAATGAGTAAACAAAATGAGGGGCAGGCCCCGGAAATCGAGACCCGATTTGGGTGATACCACTGTCTACCGAAATCAACGCTGATTGTCGCTCTCAGCGAGTGAGTTCTCATAGAGATGCATAGATGAATGATAGCATATTTTGTACTCAAGGCTTGGCGTGCCAAGTGGATATTTTTACGCTAAGAGAAATCCAATACAACCACAGGTTTAAGCAGTGACGAGGGACAGCGTAGCCGACAGGAAGTCACCAAGTCCTCAGATCTACCATATGCAAAAATTACCACTCTCTATACAGTGCATCGATCAAAAAGGTTCCAGATCTGATTAATACCAGGGTATCAATCTCTTAACATGCAGCCGAATTAATGAATTCAATTCTAAAATAAACACAGGGTATCGGTCGGAAGTCACCAAGTCCTCAGATCTACCATATGCAAAAATTACCACTCTCTATACAGTGCATCGATCAAAAAGGTTCCAGATCTGATTAATACCAGGGTATCAATCTCTTAACATGCAGCCGAATTAATGAATTCAATTCTAAAATAAACACAGGGTATCGTTCGTTATATGGTTACATATTTCCAGATCTCTGTATTACGAACTGAATGTAAATAAAAAATATATCGATCAGTGCGACTATGAGACAATAGCATGATCTGAAGATTGAAACAAGAAACTAGGGTATCCATCTCCTAACAAGCAGCCGATTTACAGAATTCAATTCTAAAATAAACACAGGGTATCGTTCTTTATATGGATAAATATTTCCAGATCTCTGTATTACGAATTGAATAAAAATATATCGATAAGTGCGACTATGAGACAATCGCATGATCTGAAGAATGAAACAGGAAACTAGTGTATCCATCTCCTAACAAGCAGCCGAATTAAAGAATTCAATTATAAAATAAACAGAGGGTATCGTTCTTTATATGGATAAATATTTCCATATCTCGGTATTACGAATTGAATAAAAATATATCGATCAGTGCCACTATGAGACAATCGCATGATCTGAAGATTGAAACAGGAAACTAGGGTATCCATCTCCTAACAAGCAGCCGAATTAAAGAATTCAATTCTAAAATAAACACAGGGTATCGTTCCTTATATGGCTAAATATTTCCAGATCTCTGTATTACGAATTGAATCTAAATAAAAAATATATCGATCAGCGAGACTACGAGACAATGACATGATCTGAAGATTGAAACAGGAAACTACGGTATCAGTCTCTTTTTCTATCAATCACGCCCAAATAAGATGAATACACAATATTCAGAAATTACAACTCAGAAATAAAACCCAGAATTCGGGGTTTCTTAGTTAGTAACTAAAGGAATCCAGACCCGCAGTGAAATAGGACGTTTTCCATTAAACGTTAGATCTCATATTTTTTACTAACACAAACATATTCTAGATTAAATGCTTAAACAGATTAAGACTTATTCTAGACTTTCGATAAACATTAGATCCATAATATTAATTCAAACTGAAATATAAAATAAATAACCAAATACTTCAAACCTGTTTTCGATGGTTGGTTTAGCGAATCGATGGAGTCCTTGAAGTGGTTTCCGCATGCTCTAATCAAATTATCTCACGAAGTACCGAGTGACCCCTCGGTTGACCTCCCTACCGTATTGAGGTTATTCTTCTTCACCTCGAACCCCCGAGCTCATGGGGTCGTAAGAACACACACAAATAGCCTCCCAAAACGATCTCCCAATCCTCGTTCCACTTAATCCCAACTCCAAGGATCTTAACATAATCCGAGATTATGATGACCATCCAGCATTAGGGAGCAAGAGAGACCCTTCTCCCTTCTCCTCCCTCATTCTATAGCAAATTCCTCTATGCCATGTGTGTGTGCATGCACATTTTTAAATAAATTTAATATTTTAATTAGTTTTATTCTCAAGTACAAGTGTCTGATTTTAACTCAATGTGTACACCTAACTCCCTAAATCGGTGCAAAGTGGGTGGAGTTGTCTTTAAGAGAGTTTTAGTTGTGTTTGTCTTCTCACATATAGTTGTTGATTTTAACCACATGTTCAGTAAATTTCTTTTATTTTTATTTTTTTATAAATAAAATATTTTATTCAAAACCAAAAAGTTTTCTAAATTTATTTCCTTTAGTTTAATTTTTTTTTAAACCAAATGAAAAAATATTTTAAATAAGACATTTTCTATTTCACTTAATTTCTTTCTTTTTCTTTTAAAACAAAAAGAAATATACTTTAACTAAAGATAAAGAAATTATCATTAACTTTTCAATTTTTAAATCTCTTTTCTCATAATAATAATATAACCATCCTGATAATAAATTATTAATTCTTTTAATAATAAATTCTCTAGAATCTCCATGCATATTTTATTTTAATTTTTTATAATCACGCGTGCATGAATAATTTTATCTTTCCATTTTTATTTGTCTAGGTACCTCTTCGGTGGGCCCTTCCGACAGTATCTTTCTTCTTTCTTATGGGGAGTACTGCGTAGCGATCGGGAGTCATTACCGTGACCTCTCAACTACGCTCCTTGGAGACTAAGGGATGTTGAGGGATAAGGCTCTCGTTATTGTGTGCCCCTCAACTCATCTCATGCGACCAAATCATTATGGTCTTGCCCGTACGGCATACGCATTCCTGGGTGAGCTGAAACGGCTTCACCCGTGCGTGAATTGCTAATTCGGGGTTGATAGTCAATTGTCGTACCCCTAAGTGTTCTTTCCGTTCTTACGACCCCGATAATTCCATTGTGGTTCAGTTGGTAAATCGTCATACCTACCACTACACACACTCAAACGCATATTAGTAGCACTACACTAATAAATGTTCAACATTCATCATTTTCATTTTCTCAGTCAGTCGAGTATAAATAAATCATCATTTTTCATTTCAAGTAATTTCAACATTTATCATTTTCATTTCACATATAAGGTCTAAACCAATCATTCATGGTCCAAGTTTTTTATAACTCCGGGTCACTTCAAACCAGTGCCCTCAAATAGTCAAATCAGTCGTAGGTCTCAAAATAGTCTAGTCAATCATAAGTCTAACATAATCAAAATGACCACAAGTATTGAGGCGGGCATTACATACACCCCCTCTTATTAAAACTTTGTCCAGAAGTTGAAAAAAAAAAGGAAAGTCCCGATGCCTCTCACTTGCGTCCTCCCAGGTCGCAGAACTGGGACTATAGCTATCCCACTAAACCTTGACCTGATCAATCACACGGTGCCTAAGCTGCCGTGTTCGACGGTCCAATATGCATATCACCTCTACCATCATGGCCCCCTTCGTCCGTTATCTGTAAGTTACTCATGTCAATAATATGTGCTGAATCAGAAATGTAATGTCTAAGTGCTGATACGTGAAAAACATTATGCATCCTATGCAATGATGATGGTAGTGCTAGATGGTAGGTAACCGGTCCTGTCCGTTCCAATATCTTGAAGAGTCCCACGAACCTAGGAGATAGCTTCTTCCCTTTCCCAAACCTAATAGTACTCTATCGAGTCTATGCGCATCGACATAACTCTTCTGTCGATCTTGTGCTTCTTTCAGTCGAGCACGGATATCTGCCATCTATTCTTCCATCTCCTAAATCACCTCAGGTCCTGTAACATCTCCATGAATATGTTAGTATTATTTTGAGTAAATAAAATTTTTGGACCTCTAGCCATTAACCAAATCACACTTTAAGATCTCAATTATTTATAATGCACTTTCTTTATCAAGAAATGAATTTAATAAAATAACATACCCATGTGTCGATTTAGTACCTTAAGGGGAACTCTGAGATACTCTTTTCATATTGATCATCTACGCTTTAGTACTATTTATGTTAAAAGATTAGCGTTTCCCCTCCCTTATATACTTCATCCACACTGAGTAGTGGTGCGAACACAAATATACTAAACATTAATATAAAACGATCATGGATAATTATTGGCCATTACACTCCTCAATCAATTCTTCATGACATACTTTGACATAATGTAACATACCCAATAATTTCGTATTAAAACGGAAGTTAAATTCTAAAATGATAAAATTTCTAACTACATTTTCATCACTTAAATGGCCAAACTTGAACTTCATATAAGGTATACATCCATGTGTTCGTCACCATACAACATCGCCGCAACACAACACGATTACCGTCTAAAACATTTTATAACAATACACATGTTCATAAGATTTACACAAATGAAAAACAAAGGGACCATATAACACCCAAATGATCATAATGTACAATGTAAGAGTCATTTAAAATCATACACAAAGAATCATACACAAAGAGACCACATGTAAGGTGGTTCACCCAACTTGGGCTACGTCCACGAGGAAGGTTGTAAATTAATTATTCACCCAAGTAGAGAATTTACATTTTCACAACCCCTTGGTTGTATTATTCACCTTCCACATTCTGGAGCTTCTACCAGAACTTCTAGAGTATCGAGCAATGATACTCTTCAGCATACCGGAGCCACTATCGCTTCCGACATAAGCATGGCAATTATATATGCATTTTCTCTCATTAACCAGCAGAGAAATATGATTTCATTTCAGTAACTCTAACAGACATGGTATAAATCTTACAGGATCAAAATCTCTGGAGAATCGTCCTACTCCACGATTGAAATAAACAAATGAAAACCAACATTTATAATATAAACTATATATAAGAAGGCAATCTAGAAAAATGAGAACTCGTCTCTAATGGTCGCTTCTCATGCTGAGCAAGAAAACCACAAACCTACGTATGGAACAATTCCCAAGGAAATTGTCCATATCAGGAATATGGTCATTGATAATATATCATTCTACAGATAGCTTCCCTATAAACAAGTATATCAACACAATATTCAACATGACTGGGATCGAGCTCTTGAACATACAAACTCGGTTTATCTAAGTTAATCATATAGAGACTTCTCAACATGAAGCAGATGTATATGGCATACACGGTATCATCGGGATCTCCAACAACATCAAACAGAGTGTAAGTAGATTTCTCACTTACATCAGGATTTCAAACGACATATGACACGGTGATCTTTTCTGGCATTAACGTTGATCACACATAAACTCTCAAGCGAACACGACACAGAGTATTTTCTATATCAGTCTAGATTTCAACAGGGAGCTATGATTTCCAACCACATATCATTACAACTTCGACAAGAAGTACGATTCGAGCGACCAGACTATCACAGAGATCATTAACATGTAGAGTTGAGTTTTCAGGTAGCGTGTCCAACAAATGAAAATCAATACGATTCCGCAGTGCTGGAAAAACTAGTCAAAGGAAAATATGGACAGATAAGGAAAAATCACAACCTTTCTTGACAGCGCGGCAGGATGGGGATCGGGATCAGGGAGCCGTCCTATCCTTTCCTAGAATTAAACAGACAGAACAAAAAATATAAGGCAGAGCCCTTTTCCAAAAATTTCTCTCAAATCGCCCACCGTATCATACATATATATATAGCCAGGGTTATTTCCATAAATGGGAAGGGGCAGCTATTACATATAGAAATCAGATGTCGTGAATATACCACCCGCATAAACCTATAAATATGTTCAGAGAGAACCTAAACTGGAATCGCAGTAAAGGTATATATATAATATATGTTCAGATTAAAAATCATATTCAAAACTATTTATAAAGCCTTGGGATCGAGCTCCATATGGAAGTCATCCCTTCCTTATATTAAGAGAAGAAAAATACAGAGATGGAGATATTAACTCATCATACCTCATACGGATAGGTCGGAGTAAGATGGCGTATTTCCATTTCCAGTTTCCGTTACAGAGATCCCTTACCTCTTGATGCAGAGCGCCCATCTCATCGCAACAACGTTGTAAGGGAGTAGCAGGGATAGTCTCCCATTAAAATCCCAGCTTCAACGTTTTACATACGGCTAAGAAGTGTTTTAGATCTGGATTTCGATCTCGATCACGCCGAGCTTACCCCGTTTTTATCACGGCTCACCATATCATTTTTTGAGATTCAGGAACCAAGATAACCTTCCATGTGCTTTCTCCAACGCAGAGACCCCTTGGGTAGCCATTGCAGAGTTCTATTCATACCCCTCTCCCAAAAGAAGTGAAAAAACGGTCCCCCTTCTCTTCGAGCAGACTACTCTTATAACCTCCCTCTTCGACTTGTGACTCGTCCTCAGCGCGCAGGTGTCAAAAATAGACTTTGGAAAGATTCGTCTAACTATCTCTTCGACTAGTGACTCCTCCTCAGCGCGCAGGTGTCAAAAATAGACTTTGGAAAGATTCGTCCAACTATCTCTTCGACTTGTGACTCCTCCTCAGCGCGCAGGTGTCAAAAATAGACTTTGGAAAGATTCATCCAACTATACACGTTGGAGGATCCGCCCCACTCATTTAAAGCGCAGTGGTTAGGTGGAGTAACACTTCCTCACGATGGATACAACTACTTAGCTTACGGGGGAAATGGAAAAAACTATGAAGGTAGTTCCTATTTTAGCGAACTCCCGCGTTCCTCTATATATATATGATATATAAATATAAAGGTCCATATAATATTGTTTGTAACCTTGCCTATGTCTTAGAGATACACACATGTGTATACATATCTAGGGTGGTAACAAGATTTTCTTTAAAGTAGTATAATTACTTATAAAAAGTAGGTGATCATTAACTTATAATTGATTCACAAGTAGCCCATTAAAAACAAGGTTTAATTATCCCTAAAGTCTTGTAGGTATCCCTTTTGAAACTAATTAATTTTATCTATACAAGGATATACTTGCATAAGTACTTTCCTAATTAACTATCTACCTTTTAACATAGGCGACTATATATGATATAGTATATAGTCCCTAGGAAAAGGAAACTTTTATTAAAAATACTTATATATAGTATTGGTCATTTAATACCCTAGCTTAGACTAATAATAATAAGGATTCTCCTTAATCCTAGTAGGTCAGCTTTTGTACTCAAATAGCAAGACCAGGGAAGCCCCCTATTTGTGGCGGGTCTTGATAACTTGTCTTCCATAGCTTCCTAGCCAACAAACTTTCCCCCTAGTGAACTAATTCCCCTTTCGTTTAATCGTTTCAAAAGGACCTTCACTCTCCTAAGTTTATAAATTTACTTTATGCTTGAGAAAACATAATCATACTTACAAAGTTTTAGCCTGCGGAGCTCTTGCCATGAGTTCCTTGCCGTTGACGGGTATACCGTTTGTACATCCTGTTGCAGAAACCCTAAGGGAGAAAGCGGGATATTACATCCTCCCTCCCTTAAGAATAACACCGTCCTCGGTGTTCATACATTTTCAAACTTTTCTTTTGCTTTTAGTTGTCTCTTGTGCATAACATATACATAGTAGAAGCAACTCTTGGAGCACATGGGCTACCTTGTTACCCTCCTCGGTCTTTCATGAATTTCTCGCAAGTCACTATCAATCACCCTACATTTTTACTATAAAACCGGAATTCAACGAAACCGTAAAACTAAAATCAACTTCATAATCAAACTCATATTCATAAATACTGAGTCATTTATTGTAACATAACATTTGCAGTCTATGGAATATATTTTATTCATTGTTTGTGCTTTTATTATCACAAGCACACATAATTCCCGTGATCCAGGAATGTAGATTATGAACTTAATCACAACCAACCATTCACTTGATCCAGGAAATTCTTGTCTAACACCTGAGTGCTCACACAACAATCCTTTCCTTTCGTGTTTTGCCTAACACCTTAGTGCTCACGCAGCAGACATTTCATTCATGTCTTGCCTAACACCTTAGTGCTCACACAACAATTCATTTGGAGATCCGTGTCTAACACCTCAGTGCTCACACAACAATTTTCTCCCATGCATACTAAGCAGTGTCCTGCCTCCCGCATATGCATTCTCTTTATAGCTTGCCTAGGTCTTACAGCCAGCCGATTCTCCGAGAATCCTAGTGGCTGTTCAATCCCTGATTTTAGGGAGTATTTCAATGCCATTATAACACTCTTTACACAATTCCCCTCAAGCCTTCTCGCTTGAGTCCCGGAATTTATTTTCCCAAGCCGCCTTGCTTGAGTCTAGGAAAATCTCATTCAAATTCATCAATTATTTCGTCATATTACATTTTGTAACCCTACAATTTCTCGGACCCATTTGGTCTAGTTCTTTATTCAATAATAATTAACAATAATAAAAGCTGCAATGTGGATCTTTCATCCTCACCCCTTTATTGTACCATGCATATTATATTAAGCTTTCGTCTTTCAACAAGTTCCACCGAGTTTTTGGCCATCTGCCAAATTCAATTGTTAGTAACACTTTATATAACAAAATCAAATATTGTAAATAAGAAGATCATTCATTCTTCAAACTACCATATCCATACTTGATCATCTGAAGTAAACGTTTTCTCTTCCCAAAGCATAACTCACTTACTTAATAGGATTACATAATCCCTTGGAAAAATAATATTATTCCTATGATGACCCGTGGACATTATGATTTCTTAACCTCGAATGTTATCCTTCACCATTCAAACACACTTCCTATTTAGTTATACAACTTCTCTTTTGTATATACTAATATCACATAGGAATAACCAATTTTCTAATACATACTTGCATACCTTATAATGATAACCATATACCTTTGCAAAGGCGACCGCATAGCTCACCTTCATCTGCCGAGGATCCAGTTTACCTCGATTACTGTCTCAAAGATCACTTCCGATCTACCCTGCAAATTCCATGTCAGCAATGTTTTCCTTAACACAAAATAGAAAAAAAAAAACAGTCATTCCTTGTGGCAACATAAGGACGTCAGAAGATTACCGCATCCTACTAACCTGTATTTATTTCATGTTGGTTCTAGGTTTCCAATAATCTATCCGTTTTAACAAAATAATCAATTTGAGAAAACATATAACTGTACATGAATAGCAAGTCGTCATAATTATTGAGCAAAAATAAAAGTATCACTATTACTCATTGTTTCCCACGTCTATCTTAGTAGAAATTTCTGAAGTAAGAGGTATATATAAAAGGTACTCGTGCATTCTTTAATGGATTTTCAAGTATCCATACATATAACATAAAGCTTTGACCACATGAAGGTATAATCCTTCGGTCAACCACTCCCAGTATCCCAACATTCCTAGTAAGGATTCCTTAAATAGAATATACAAAATTGAAATCATAACATTTCATCATATGCATCTTTTAACTACTTTGAAAACACATGTATACTTATTGAGTAATTATAATCATCATCCTTTTGAACCTTCAAGCAAGGCTACCAGCGTGTTCCCATGTCACACATTTATACTTCATTATTATATACAATCCTATACTGCAAAGAGACAAGGGGATTCTTAACAATTATTCTCCTTTATCCCTTGAAATCTTCAGATAAGGTTATAATGACGAAGGATACTCGTTTGTGGAAGTAAAGTTAAGTCGAAGGTCATGAAAATCATTCACAAGGATGGCAATTTCCTAGTCCTAGAAAATTTCTCACAGTAGAATGTCCATTTAAACCAAATGAAGTTAATTCCTATCCTTTCAATCTTTTGCCTTGAGGATGACCCTTTGTTAATCATTCATAAAAGTTTTACAATTCTTCTAACCATCTATGGTTTGGATAGTAACATTACTTACATAAACCTTGAAGATTATATATTTATAAAAGCAACTAATCATTCTTTTCTACCATGTCACATAACAATTAAGGAAGAACAATATTCTATATCGAAACCATCACATGTAATATTCAATATAATGTACAAATATCTTCTACAACTTCTCTCAATAACATTTAGCCAATAAGGGGAATTTCAGGAGTTACTCCTTAGTACCATTTATGCATTTTTCTAACATGAGAAGGATCCCTGCACCCTACAATCTCGTGCACATACTTAATACAATCGTCCCAACATAAATGCGTGAAATCAATAACTAGGTAATTCATGATAATTTTCCAATCCTTCTCATAATGACCTAACCATCATTCATTCAATCCTTATGATTCAATATGTTTGCTATCCTGTCTTCTTTTGTATAGTCACCTTGCCAAGCCTAGAACTTTTCTTATCCTCATAAATATGATTGAAGCAATCAAGTACCTATGATGAATGTCTGTGACTTGACTTATATATTTACTAAAGCCCTACCAATGGCATCAATCGACCAGATAGGAATGTACATCTTTCATTAGATACATAGTCCTAATTATGTTTATGAACTTTTGAACATGCAAATGCTCCTATGATTCTCATTACTATCATTGCGATCGACATATATGAAAATAGTAACAAGATCACCAAGGTAAATATAGGAACATATTCCAACTATTTTAATCATTTTTTAAAGAATACTTTCTTATCCTTTAATGAAACTAATTGTAGAGCATGAGGAGATATTCATACTCTAGTATTTATAAAGAGAAGATCATTCAATCTTCGGGAGGAAACATATAAATGCTCACATATAGACAATGCTTTTCCTTTAGAATGCTTCAACAAGTGAATTATACTTACATGCGATTTAAAAGACATCTTGTCGATTACCTCTTGCTGATTCTTTGGAGCATAAATCCTTTGTTTGCGTCTTATCGATGGAGTTCCCTTGACCAGCTTATATTATCTCCTCAACTGAGCCCAACTATGCCCGAGTGTTTGCAACCTGTGCTCTGATACCATATGTAACATCTCCATGAATATGTTAGTATTATTTTGAGTAAATAAAATTTTTGGACCTCTAGCCATTAACCAAATCACACTTTAAGATCTCAATTATTTATAATGCACTTTCTTTATCAAGAAATGAATTTAATAAAATAACATACCCATGTGTCGATTCAGTACCTTAAGGGGAACTCTGAGATACTCTTTTCATATTGATCATCTACGCTTTAGTACTATTTATGTTAAAAGATTAGCGTTTCCCCTCCCTTATATACTTCATCCACACTGAGTAGTGGTGCGAACACAAATGTACTAAACATTAATATAAAACGATCATGGATAATTATTGGCCATTACACTCCTCAATCAATTCTTCATGACATACTTTGACATAATGTAACATACCCAATAATTTCGTATTAAAACGGAAGTTAAATTCTAAAATGATAAAATTTCTAACTACATTTTCATCACTTAAATGGCCAAACTTGAACTTCATATAAGGTATACATCCATGTGTTCGTCACCATACAACATCGCCGCAACACAACACGATTACCGTCTAAAACATTTTATAACAATACACATGTTCATAAGATTTACACAAATGAAAAACAAAGGGACCATATAACACCCAAATGATCATAATGTACAATGTAAGAGTCATTTAAAATCATACACAAAGAATCATACACAAAGAGACCACATGTAAGGTGGTTGTAACATCTCCCAATCCGATGTTGTTAGGATTTAGTGAAGTTAAAAAAATAATTTCCTTTCACCTCACATAATAAAGATAAATAATCCACTAAGTAACATATTCTTCTGATTCCCTATTCTTTCACTACATACATCAAACTCAACAAGATTTTCCTGCCGAAGAATTTATGGCATTTATAATTTATCCCATACAACATTTATAATTTATCAGATTCGTTTAAATGCAACATTTATAATTTATCAGATTCGTTTAAATGCAACATTTATAATTTATCCCATACATCTAAATACAACATTCCAATTGACAAAACAATAAGCCAAAATTGAAAACACACATGATCGAGACAAAGATATAGGTGGTTCACCCCGCCTGGGCTACGTCCACAAAGTCAGGTCATTTCTTGTAATATTCAAGTCAAGGGTTACATTCGGCAACTCAATGTTGCTGTTCTTCCAGCTTCTCCTCCAGAGAGAGATCAACAATATACAACAACAATTCTTTTGGCGCAAGGATTTCCTTATCCAAGGAAAATAACCAGTACCCAATTGCTATGCATATTTCCTTAAGAATGCAAAGGACAGAAAATGCTACAGCGATACATAAAAGAAAAGTATACAAACAAGCATTCCCTTTCACGCAGTGATTTCTTATTCACATGACATAAAAGTAGAGTTTTTTAACAATACAAAACTCAGTTTCACACATTCGCAAGTCTTTCGGGGCTCCCACAGATCTATGATGGCAGATCAAATAAAACATATAGAAAAAGTAAAACCACAACAACTTCAAGGATCAATACTGGTATAATTTTAACAACTGGAACAATGATCCATGCATCTTCTATGATAGGATCGACGCTGATTGACCCATAGATCATTGCTTTAAATAACTACCATCACTTAAAAAACTGAAGAATATTCACGATGGAACATTTTTCACGTTGTTCCTTTCAATTCATTTATGATGCAAGGATTAAATAGAACATAGATCAAACAACCGACTAGCACAGAAAGAAAACACGCAGATGGCATCTACACCCTGTACTATCATTGCTTAAAGAACTGAAGCGGATTCCCAATGGAACAATGTACAATAAGGACATATGCATGCATTAGCAATACTATATAAAGTGATTACCGAAATCGGTATTGCTCATTGGTAGTACCTTTGATCAATTAATAACTAACCATCATATGCAGGCAACATATCTGGAAATGAAATAACGAATATTGCAGATCGATCTTGGAATTACAGTAATCAATTGTTGCAGATCCGATCCAGCAATACAATGATAACTATTGCAGACAAAGAGACATTCGGAAATCTACTTATTTTGTAAACATCAATGAAAAATGGATGGGCAATACTGGTCAAATGCATAAATTCGAGGCAAGATCTATCCGGCAGACTTTCTGAAAATTTTTATCAGGAAAAACCTATCACACTTCACACGTAGGATTTGAGAACAGTCCTCTAATAGTAGACCAATCTATAAACACCATTCTCAGACCAGGATCCATTCTCTATATACTAAAATGTAAACCAAGAGGTTGTGCTCCTCCCAAAGAGCCGACTCTTCTCAAACTTGAAACGCAGAAAGACTCTACCATGTAGATAATTTATCGCATACTATACAATGTATTGAAACAACTTTCGATCAAGTAGAAAGTGCAAATAGATCAACCACAATACAATTTCAGGAATATATTATGACTAAAAGATACATAGGTTGCGAGGCCAAAAATGTTATTGAGCATTTTGGTATAGAGCACTTTAAGCTTAAAACCCTGCAACACAAACCTTTCAAACTGGAAATTCTAACACACAATACCGAAATCGAAATGTACAGCGAAAACTATCCAATGAATAAGGTAGGGCGAGATTAGGTTATCAATCTGCCAACTGCTATATGCACTGTATGCATAGATTAAACTACAAGGATTCCTTATTCGCCACCGATCTCTACAGCGGAGGTCATTTAAGAAATATTACATTGCAGCTTAAGGAGGAAATCTAAATCACGCTGTGGCTAATATAGATAACCCAACAGTTCGATAGTGAAATTGCAGATAAAGAAGAATACCATGCACAAAATCATAGACCCGAAAATAGGTGGAAACAATTATGAAAAACATAGATTAAATTCCCTTCGGGCTACTCCGTGGATAACAGAAACGCAACCTATTTATTAACTGTGGAAGGAAGGCAGAAATTTCCTTACCTCTATCGCAGAGTTAAGCCCAGGTCTTTACTTGACTTCTGACTGCTTCTATAGCATCCTTACTCCACGAGTGAGTTATTCCAACCATATTTTGTCTCCCCATTCATGACAGCGTAAGAAGATCTTCCCTGAAATTTCACGGTCGACTCCCCTATATACTCAGTCGTTAATCTTTATAGACTCTATCGCAGAGATCCTCCGCGTGCTGTGAGCGCCGAGGCAGAAAACATAGAGACAAAATACTCAGAGTTTTCGTTGTTCCTCCTATGGTGCATTTCCTCACTAACCCGGGATGGATCTTCCACTCCAATCTCCCAACGAGTTTACTGTTACTCCTTCTAGTAACGTGCAGAAGGAATTTTTCTTTCGCTCCCAATAATAACTAATGCGCCCCCTGATGATTATCGCAGGCCGCCTTTCTTTTTCTTTTTCAAGAGTTCTCCATTCTCCCTGAAATCGGTGTGTTTTCCCTTCGGGTGTCCACCCAAAAGACCGCCATTCCAGACCGTATCCCCCTTTTTGAGGGCTCCATCACTTAAAACAACAACCGAACAAGCATCAACCCGCTCCGAGGAAGATACGTGGAAATTTAAGATGGTAGTGTTCTGATTTAAGAAAATATCTCTCTTAAATGTAGATCTCCAACTAAACGAGATGGGGGAAATGAAAAAGTGTCAAGAAAAGATATTCCATCATGGAGAAAAAATCGTTACTCTATTTTTAGACATCTCTCTTGTGACAGGTGGCAAAATTGGTAATGGAAGTGCTCCAGGGAACAAACTCCCACTAAAAGTTTAATGCTCCACTAATGTAGCGATTTTATGTTCCAGTAATGGAAGTGGTGGAGACAAAACACTCCCCAAATATCCAAGGATGATGCCCTCGAGGGAGGCATTGTAACGAACACCATTACTATACCAACTCCACTCCAGTTCTATTAAATGAAAGAAGATTTATTTGATCGAATTGTCTCCCCTGCTCATAACACATAGATGTTGATGTACTTTTAAAGCTTGTGCCCTCTATTCATATTTAAATAATATTTTGTTTCTTCTTGACTTTATAAATTATTCTATGATAATTGTTTAAAGCACTTTTCCCTCATCTACCATGTAGAGATAAAATATCTATACTTTCTTCTAAATATATCATTATAAATATATCATTATGGTTTAATCCTGTTTAGAATAACTTAGGCCATAATATCTTAGCTAAATTACTTAAGGTGAATAGTAATCCTACCAGGACGACTTATATCCTCACCTATCATAATCTGATAAGTCAACACATGCTTCATACTAGATTATAAAATTTATTTGATAACTCTTACCGTATATGCATCTATATACATAATAATAAACCTTATATCAATCACAATTACTCCTAATGTTCCCTTATAATACATGTAAGGGCCACTTCCAAATTACGACATTTTTTTACAAAACAATAGGATACAAAAAGAGAGGGATATCACATCCTCCTCCGCTTAAAAATAACACCGTCCTCGGTGTTGATATATTCTAATAGTTCATCCTCTCTTCTTGAGTCACTTTTCTGCTTGCTTCATCATTTCTATTTTTACCTTCTTTGGTCTTTCATGAATTTCTCGCAAGTCACTATCAATCACCCTGCATTTTTTTTTTTTTAAACCGAAATTCAAAGAAACCGTAAAATTATCATTAACATCACAATCAAACTCATATTCATAAATACTGAGTCATTTATTGTAACATAACATTTGCAGTTTATGGAATATATTTAGTCATTGTTTGTGCTTTTATTATCACAAGCACACATAATTCCGGTGATCCAGGAATGTAGATTATGAACTTAGTCACAACCAACCATTCACTTGATCCAGGAAATTCTTGTCTAACACCCGAGTGCTCACACAACAATCATTTCTCTCATGTCTTGCCTAACATCTTAGTGCTCACGCAGCAAACATTTCTCTCATGTTTTGCCTAACACCTTAGTGCTCACGCATCAACCATTTCTTTCATGTCTTGCCTAACACCTTAGTGCTCACGCAGCAAACATTTCTTTCATGCATACTAAGCAGCGTCCTGCCTCCCACATATACATTTTCTTATAGCTTGCCTAGGTCTTACAGCCAGCCGATTCTCCGAGAATCCTAGTGGCTATTCAATCCCTGATTTTAGGGAGTATTTCAAATGCCATTACGACACTCTTTACACAATTCCCCTCAAGCCTTCTCGCTTGAGTCCCGGAATTTATTTCGATAACCAATCATTTATTAATTCTTACAATTTTTGTAAATTACAATATGTCTTGTAATAACGGTAAGTAGTTTCACTTATTTGCTTATCATTCATGATATGTAGCACACATCCATCACCAAATCAGGTTTTGTGCCATACTGTAATCCATGCTATAATAAAAGGTAATCGCTTACTCTTGAGCGATTTTGTTCTGCTCAGCTTCACCAATGGACTTATAAACCACGTTCCTTTTTGTTTATCACATTGGTCGTAATTATGATAATATCCTGAAAATGTTAGTAACTAAACAACATAATCCAATGTTAATCCATGGTTATAAGTGTCTCGAAATATGACCAGTAAATAAGATGCACTAAGTGAATCCTCACTTACCCTTGAGCGATTAACTCAGCTATTTATCCGCGTGAATACTCACTTCCATTTTGATTTGTTATATTCATAGCGAAATCCTGCATTGTTAGTTCATAACCACTATACAACATTTATTTATAGGAATTTTAATAGCACTGACACGTCTTTCACTTGTCTATTCCTTATCGACTCTTACTAAGAATAAAAATAAAATAACATCATTCGAGTTTTACTTAAATGCTCATGAGTGATAAGCTAGATATGTAGGGACTCAAGTTGTGATTTCTACTTATAGTGTCATCAGTGAAATAATATAATCTAACCACCCAACATTTATAACTTGCGTCGAGGTCTTGGCGACATATACCTGCATAATATATTACGCTCTTCCATAAGTTCAACCGAGTTTTTGACCATCTGTCATAATAACATAACCAAATATTGTAAGGAGGTTTTTCTTCTATGTATAAAAATAAGAAAGTCATCCCTCATACTACAATCTCCACATGTGGTTATCTATAATAAACATTATTTCCATACTAAGCATAACCAACTCAATTAATAGGGCTACATTCTTCTTTATTATGGGCATTACGATCACTTCACCTCAATCCTTTTCCTTCACTGTATTAAGTACGCATTTTTCTTGCATATGCCAACATCATGTGAGTAACAATAAATCTTCTACATATATACTTGCATATATTTTTCTAAGAATTATCACATACCTTTATGGGGGAGACTCCATATCGCTTTATTGTATGGCCCTCATATGCCAAGGTGTACTTTTAACTTGCATTAATACACATTAGTAATCCCCTCCATATCATAAAATCTATATATCAAAACGAAACAGATTATCAAGGTATCCATGCATATAACATAAAGCTTTGATCAGATAAAGGTATAATCCTTCTGTCAACCACTCCCAGTATCCTAACATTCCTAGTAAGGATCCCTGAAAATAGAATATACAAAGATGAAATCATAACATTTCATCATATGCATCCTTTTAACTACTTAGAATACACATTTATACTTCTTGAGTAATTATAACCATCATCCTTTTGTACTTACAAGCAAGGCTGCCAGCGTGTTCCCATGTCACACATGTCCCATATAACAAATAAGTAAGAACACAAAACTAATATTCTATATCGAAACCATCGCATGTAACATCCAATATAATGTACAACATCTTCTACACCTTTTCTCAATAACATTTAGCCAATAAGGAGAATTTCAGGAGTTACTCCTTAGTACCATGCATGCATTTTTCTAATATAATAAGGATTATCTCAATCCTACGATCTTATGTACATAATTAATACAATCGTTCCAGCATAAGTGCGAGAAATCAATAACCAAGTAATTCATGGCAAATTTATAGTCCTTCATATAATGACCTAATTGCACCTTACTCACTTCATAATTCACATACTATATCAACTTTTCTAATCATCATAATACACAATTAGAGCAATCAAGTACTTATGATGAATGTCTATGACTTGACTCATATATGTACTAAAACCTTACTCGTGGCATCAATCGACCGGGTAGGAGTGTACATCTTTCATAGGGTGAATGATCCTAATTATGCTTATACAGCCCTCATAAACTTATGAACATTCAAGGCTCCTATGTTACTATCGTTATGATCAATATACATGAAAATATTAACAAGATCACTAAGATAAAATAGGAACATATTCCAATTAATATAATCATTTTCAAAGAATACTTTTTGGTCATTCAATGAAATTGCATTAGGAGATATTCATCCTCTAGTTTTTATCAATACAGGATCATTTAGATACGAAATTAACCATACTAACTGCTCACTCATCGACAATGCTTTTCCTTCAGAATGCTTCAACAAGTGGAGTATACTTACTTGCGATTTTAAAGACATCTTGTCGATTACCTCCTGCTGATTCTTTAGAACATAAATCCTCGGAGATTCATCCTCCCCTCCTCCGATACAATCCATGCATCCAAAATGAAACGAAAACCATTGATTAGTAAACTTAAAACCTTCATACTCCCTTATCGCATATTGAGCTCATTAGGCCCTAGTGTTGTAACCTAATGCTCTGATACCATATGGAACATCTCCCAATCCGATGTTGTTAGGATTTAGTGAAGTTAAAAAAATAATTTCCTTTCACCTCACATAATAAAGATAAATAATCCACTAAGTAACATATTCTTCTGATTCCCTATTCTTTCACTACATACATCAAACTCAACAAGATTTTCCTGCCGAAGAATTTATGGCATTTATAATTTATCCCATACAACATTTATAATTTATCAGATTCGTTTAAATGCAACATTTATAATTTATCAGATTCGTTTAAATGCAACATTTATAATTTATCCCATACATCTAAATACAACATTCCAATTGACAAAACAATAAGCCAAAATTGAAAACACACATGATCGAGACAAAGATATAGGTGGTTCACCCCGCCTGGGCTACGTCCACAAAGTCAGGTCATTTCTTGTAATATTCAAGTCAAGGGTTACATTCGGCAACTCAATGTTGCTGTTCTTCCAGCTTCTCCTCCAGAGAGAGATCAACAATATACAACAACAATTCTTTTGGCGCAAGGATTTCCTTATCCAAGGAAAATAACCAGTACCCAATTGCTATGCATATTTCCTTAAGAATGCAAAGGACAGAAAATGCTACAGCGATACATAAAAGAAAAGTATACAAACAAGCATTCCCTTTCACGTAGTGATTTCTTATTCACATGACATAAAAGTAGAGTTTTTTAACAATACAAAACTGAGTTTCACACATTCGCAAGTCTTTCGGGGCTCCCACAGATCTATGATGGCAGATCAAATAAAACATATAGAAAAAGTAAAACCACAACAACTTCAAGGATCAATACTGGTATAATTTTAACAACTGGAACAATGATCCATGCATCTTCTATGATAGGATTGACGCTGATTGACCCATAGATCATTGCTTTAAATAACTACCATCACTTAAAAAACTGAAGAATATTCACGATGGAACATTTTTCACGTTGTTCCTTTCAATTCATTTATGATGCAAGGATTAAATAGAACATAGATCAAACAACCGACTAGCACAGAAAGAAAACACGCAGATGGCATCTACACCCTGTACTATCATTGCTTAAAGAACTGAAGCGGATTCCCAATGGAACAATGTACAATAAGGACATATGCATGCATTAGCAATACTATATAAAGTGATTACCGAAATCGGTATTGCTCATTGGTAGTACCTTTGATCAATTAATAACTAACCGTCATATGCAGGCAACATATCTGGAAATGAAATAACGAATATTGCAGATCGATCTTGGAATTACAGTAATCAATTGTTGCAGATCCGATCCAGCAATACAATGATAACTATTGCAGACAAAGAGACATTCGGAAATCTACTTATTTTGTAAACATCAATGAAAAATGGATGGGCAATACCGGTCAAATGCATAAATTCGAGGCAAGATCTATCCGGCAGACTTTCTGAAAATTTTTATCAGGAAAAACCTATCACACTTCACACGTAGGATTTGAGAACAGTCCTCTAATAGTAGACCAATCTGTAAACACCATTCTCAGACCAGGATCCATTCTCTATATACTAAAATGTAAACCAAGAGGTTGTGCTCCTCCCAAAGAGCCGACTCTTCTCAAACTTGAAACGCAGAAAGACTCTACCATGTAGATAATTTATCGCATACTATACAATGTATTGAAACAACTTTCGATCAAGTAGAAAGTGCAAATAGATCAACCACAATACAATTTCAGGAATATATTATGACTAAAAGATACATAGGTTGCGAGGCCAAAAATGTTATTGAGCATTTTGGTATAGAGCACTTTAAGCTTAAAACCCTGCAACACAAACCTTTCAAACTGGAAATTCTAACACACAATACCGAAATCGAAATGTACAGCGAAAACTATCCAATGAATAAGGTAGGGCGAGATTAGGTTATCAATCTGCCAACTGCTATATGCACTGTATGCATAGATTAAACTACAAGGATTCCTTATTCGCCACCGATCTCTACAGCGGAGGTCATTTAAGAAATATTACATTGCAGCTTAAGGAGGAAATCTAAATCACGCTGTGGCTAATATAGATAACCCAACAGTTCGATAGTGAAATTGCAGATAAAGAAGAATACCATGCACAAAATCATAGACCCGAAAATAGGTGGAAACAATTATGAAAAACATAGATTAAATTCCCTTCGGGCTACTCCGTGGATAACAGAAACGCAACCTATTTATTAACTGTGGAAGGAAGGCAGAAATTTCCTTACCTCTATCGCAGAGTTAAGCCCAGGTCTTTACTTGACTTCTGACTGCTTCTATAGCATCCTTACTCCACGAGTGAGTTATTCCAACCATATTTTGTCTCCCCATTCATGACAGCGTAAGAAGATCTTCCCTGAAATTTCACGGTCGACTCCCCTATATACTCAGTCGTTAATCTTTATAGACTCTATCGCAGAGATCCTCCGCGTGCTGTGAGCGCCGAGGCAGAAAACATAGAGACAAAATACTCAGAGTTTTCGTTGTTCCTCCTATGGTGCATTTCCTCACTAACCCGGGATGGATCTTCCACTCCAATCTCCCAACGAGTTTACTGTTACTCCTTCTAGTAACGTGCAGAAGGAATTTTTCTTTCGCTCCCAATAATAACTAATGCGCCCCCTGATGATTATCGCAGGCCGCCTTTCTTTTTCTTTTTCAAGAGTTCTCCATTCTCCCTGAAATCGGTGCGTTTGCCCTTCGGGTGTCCACCCAAAAGACCGCCATTCCAGACCGTATCCCCCTTTTTGAGGGCTCCATCACTTAAAACAACAACCGAACAAGCATCAACCCGCTCCGAGGAAGATACGTGGAAATTTAAGATGGTAGTGTTCTGATTTAAGAAAATATCTCTCTTAAATGTAGATCTCCAACTAAACGAGATGGGGGAAATGAAAAAGTGTCAAGAAAAGATATTCCATCATGGAGAAAAAATCGTTACTCTATTTTTAGACATCTCTCTTGTGACAGGTGGCAAAATTGGTAATGGAAGTGCTCCAGGGAACAAACTCCCACTAAAAGTTTAATGCTCCACTAATGTAGCGATTTTATGTTCCAGTAATGGAAGTGGTGGAGACAAAACACTCCCCAAATATCCAAGGATGATGCCCTCGAGGGAGGCATTGTAACGAACACCATTACTATACCAACTCCACTCCAGTTCTATTAAATGAAAGAAGATTTATTTGATCGAATTGTCTCCCCTGCTCATAACACATAGATGTTGATGTACTTTTAAAGCTTGTGCCCTCTATTCATATTTAAATAATATTTTGTTTCTTCTTGACTTTATAAATTATTCTATGATAATTGTTTAAAGCACTTTTCCCTCATTTACCATGTAGAGATAAAATATCTATACTTTCTTCTAAATATATCATTATAAATATATCATTATGGTTTAATCCTGTTTAGAATAACTTAGGCCATAATATCTTAGCTAAATTACTTAAGGTGAATAGTAATCCTACCAGGACGACTTATATCCTCACCTATCATAATCTGATAAGTCAACACATGCTTCATACTAGATTATAAAATTTATTTGATAACTCTTACCGTATATGCATCTATATACATAATAATAAACCTTATATCAATCACAATTACTCCTAATGTTCCCTTATAATACATGTAAGGGCCACTTCCAAATTACGACATTTTTTTACAAAACAATAGGATACAAAAAGAGAGGGATATCACATCCTCCTCCCCTTAAAAATAACACCGTCCTCGGTGTTGATATATTCTAATAGTTCATCCTCTCTTCTTGAGTCACTTTTCTGCTTGCTTCATCATTTCTATTTTTACCTTCTTTGGTCTTTCATGAATTTCTCGCAAGTCACTATCAATCACCCTGCATTTTTTTTTTTTTAAACCGAAATTCAAGGAAACCGTAAAATTATCATTAACATCACAATCAAACTCATATTCATAAATACTGAGTCATTTATTGTAACATAACATTTGCAGTTTATGGAATATATTTAGTCATTGTTTGTGCTTTTATTATCACAAGCACACATAATTCCGGTGATCCAGGAATGTAGATTATGAACTTAGTCACAACCAACCATTCACTTGATCCAGGAAATTCTTGTCTAACACCCGAGTGCTCACACAACAATCATTTCTCTCATGTCTTGCCTAACATCTTAGTGCTCATGCAGCAAACATTTCTCTCATGTTTTGCCTAACACCTTAGTGCTCACGCATCAACCATTTCTTTCATGTCTTGCCTAACACCTTAGTGCTCACGTAGCAAACATTTCTTTCATGCATACTAAGCAGCGTCCTGCCTCCCACATATACATTTTCTTATAGCTTGCCTAGGTCTTACAGCCAGCCGATTCTCCGAGAATCCTAGTGGCTATTCAATCCCTGATTTTAGGGAGTATTTCAAATGCCATTACGACACTCTTTACACAATTCCCCTCAAGCCTTCTCGCTTGAGTCCCGGAATTTATTTCGATAACCAATCATTTATTAATTCTTACAATTTTTGTAAATTACAATATGTCTTGTAATAACGGTAAGTAGTTTCACTTATTTGCTTATCATTCATGATATGTAGCACACATCCATCACCAAATCAGGTTTTGTGCCATACTGTAATCCATGCTATAATAAAAGGTAATCGCTTACTCTTGAGCGATTTTGTTCTGCTCAGCTTCACCAATGGACTTATAAACCACGTTCCTTTTTGTTTATCACATTGGTCGTAATTATGATAATATCCTGAAAATGTTAGTAACTAAACAACATAATCCAATGTTAATCCATGGTTATAAGTGTCTCGAAATATGACCAGTAAATAAGATGCACTAAGTGAATCCTCACTTACCCTTGAGCGATTAACTCAGCTATTTATCCGCGTGAATACTCACTTCCATTTTGATTTGTTATATTCATAGCGAAATCCTGCATTGTTAGTTCATAACCACTATACAACATTTATTTATAGGAATTTTAATAGCACTGACACGTCTTTCACTTGTCTATTCCTTATCGACTCTTACTAAGAATAAAAATAAAATAACATCATTCGAGTTTTACTTAAATGCTCATGAGTGATAAGCTAGATATGTAGGGACTCAAGTTGTGATTTCTACTTATAGTGTCATCAGTGAAATAATATAATCTAACCACCCAACATTTATAACTTGCGTCGAGGTCTTGGCGACATATACCTGCATAATATATTACGCTCTTCCATAAGTTCAACCGAGTTTTTGACCATCTGTCATAATAACATAACCAAATATTGTAAGGAGGTTTTTCTTCTATGTATAAAAATAAGAAAGTCATCCCTCATACTACAATCTCCACATGTGGTTATCTATAATAAACATTATTTCCATACTAAGCATAACCAACTCAATTAATAGGGCTACATTCTTCTTTATTATGGACATTACGATCACTTCACCTCAATCCTTTTCCTTCACTGTATTAAGTACGCATTTTTCTTGAATATGCCAACATCATGTGAGTAACAATAAATCTTCTACATATATACTTGCATATATTTTTCTAAGAATTATCACATACCTTTATGGGGGAGACTCCATATCGCTTTATTGTATGGCCCTCATATGCCAAGGTGTACTTTTAACTTGCATTAATACACATTAGTAATCCCCTCCATATCGTAAAATCTATATATCAAAACGAAACAGATTATCAAGGTATCCATGCATATAACATAAAGCTTTGATCACATAAAGGTATAATCCTTCTGTCAACCACTCCCAGTATCCTAACATTCCTAGTAAGGATCCCTGAAAATAGAATATACAAAGATGAAATCATAACATTTCATCATATGCATCCTTTTAACTACTTAGAATACACATTTATACTTCTTGAGTAATTATAACCATCATCCTTTTGTACTTACAAGCAAGGCTGCCAGCGTGTTCCCATGTCACACATGTCCCATATAACAAATAAGTAAGAACACAAAACTAATATTCTATATCGAAACCATCGCATGTAACATCCAATATAATGTACAACATCTTCTACACCTTTTCTCAATAACATTTAGCCAATAAGGAGAATTTCAGGAGTTACTCCTTAGTACCATGCATGCATTTTTCTAATATAATAAGGATTATCTCAATCCTACGATCTTATGTACATAATTAATACAATCGTTTCAGCATAAGTGCGAGAAATCAATAACCAAGTAATTCATGGCAAATTTATAGTCCTTCATATAATGACCTAATTGCACCTTACTCACTTCATAATTCACATACTATATCAACTTTTCTAATCATCATAATACACAATTAGAGCAATCAAGTACTTATGATGAATGTCTATGACTTGACTCATATATGTACTAAAACCTTACTCGTGGCATCAATCGACCGGGTAGGAGTGTACATCTTTCATAGGGTGAATGATCCTAATTATGCTTATACAGCCCTCATAAACTTATGAACATTCAAGGCTCCTATGTTACTATCGTTATGATCAATATACATGAAAATATTAACAAGATCACTAAGATAAAATAGGAACATATTCCAATTAATATAATCATTTTCAAAGAATACTTTTTGGTCATTCAATGAAATTGCATTAGGAGATATTCATCCTCTAGTTTTTATCAATACAGGATCATTTAGATACGAAATTAACCATACTAACTGCTCACTCATCGACAATGCTTTTCCTTTAGAATGCTTCAACAAGTGGAGTATACTTACTTGCGATTTTAAAGACATCTTGTCGATTACCTCCTGCTGATTCTTTAGAACATAAATCCTCGGAGATTCATCCTCCCCTCCTCCGATACAATCCATGCATCCAAAATGAAACGAAAACCATTGATTAGTAAACTTAAAACCTTCATACTCCCTTATCGCATATTGAGCTCATTAGGCCCTAGTGTTGTAACCTAATGCTCTGATACCATATGGAACATCTCCCAATCCGATGTTGTTAGGATTTAGTGAAGTTAAAAAAATAATTTCCTTTCACCTCACATAATAAAGATAAATAATCCACTAAGTAACATATTCTTCTGATTCCCTATTCTTTCACTACATACATCAAACTCAACAAGATTTTCCTGCCGAAGAATTTATGGCATTTATAATTTATCCCATACAACATTTATAATTTATCAGATTCGTTTAAATGCAACATTTATAATTTATCCCATACATCTAAATACAACATTCCAATTGACAAAACAATAAGCCAAAATTGAAAACACACATGATCGAGACAAAGATATAGGTGGTTCACCCCGCCTGGGCTACGTCCACAAAGTCAGGTCATTTCTTGTAATATTCAAGTCAAGGGTTACATTCGGCAACTCAATGTTGCTGTTCTTCCAGCTTCTCCTCCAGAGAGAGATCAACAATATACAACAACAATTCTTTTGGCGCAAGGATTTCCTTATCCAAGGAAAATAACCAGTACCCAATTGCTATGCATATTTCCTTAAGAATGCAAAGGACAGAAAATGCTACAGCGATACATAAAAGAAAAGTATACAAACAAGCATTCCCTTTCACGTAGTGATTTCTTATTCACATGACATAAAAGTAGAGTTTTTTAACAATACAAAACTGAGTTTCACACATTCGCAAGTCTTTCGGGGCTCCCACAGATCTATGATGGTAGATCAAATAAAACATATAGAAAAAGTAAAACCACAACAACTTCAAGGATCAATACTGGTATAATTTTAACAACTGGAACAATGATCCATGCATCTTCTATGATAGGATCGACGCTGATTGACCCATAGATCATTGCTTTAAATAACTACCATCACTTAAAAAACTGAAGAATATTCACGATGGAACATTTTTCACGTTGTTCCTTTCAATTCATTTATGATGCAAGGATTAAATAGAACATAGATCAAACAACCGACTAGCACAGAAAGAAAACACGCAGATGGCATCTACACCCTGTACTATCATTGCTTAAAGAACTGAAGCGGATTCCCAATGGAACAATGTACAATAAGGACATATGCATGCATTAGCAATACTATATAAAGTGATTACCGAAATCGGTATTGCTCATTGGTAGTACCTTTGATCAATTAATAACTAACCGTCATATGCAGGCAACATATCTGGAAATGAAATAACGAATATTGCAGATCGATCTTGGAATTACAGTAATCAATTGTTGCAGATCCGATCCAGCAATACAATGATAACTATTGCAGACAAAGAGACATTCGGAAATCTACTTATTTTGTAAACATCAATGAAAAATGGATGGGCAATACCGGTCAAATGCATAAATTCGAGGCAAGATCTATCCGGCAGACTTTCTGAAAATTTTTATCAGGAAAAACCAATCACACTTCACACGTAGGATTTGAGAACAGTCCTCTAATAGTAGACCAATCTGTAAACACCATTCTCAGACCAGGATCCATTCTCTATATACTAAAATGTAAACCAAGAGGTTGTGCTCCTCCCAAAGAGCCGACTCTTCTCAAACTTGAAACGCAGAAAGACTCTACCATGTAGATAATTTATCGCATACTATACAATGTATTGAAACAACTTTCGATCAAGTAGAAAGTGCAAATAGATCAACCACAATACAATTTCAGGAATATATTATGACTAAAAGATACATAGGTTGCGAGGCCAAAAATGTTATTGAGCATTTTGGTATAGAGCACTTTAAGCTTAAAACCCTGCAACACAAACCTTTCAAACTGGAAATTCTAACACGCAATACCGAAATCGAAATGTACAGCGAAAACTATCCAATGAATAAGGTAGGGCGAGATTAGGTTATCAATCTGCCAACTGCTATATGCACTGTATGCATAGATTAAACTACAAGGATTCCTTATTCGCCACCGATCTCTACAGCGGAGGTCATTTAAGAAATATTACATTGCAGCTTAAGGAGGAAATCTAAATCACGCTGTGGCTAATATAGATAACCCAACAGTTCGATAGTGAAATTGCAGATAAAGAAGAATACCATGCACAAAATCATAGACCCGAAAATAGGTGGAAACAATTATGAAAAACATAGATTAAATTCCCTTCGGGCTACTCCGTGGATAACAGAAACGCAACCTATTTATTAACTGTGGAAGGAAGGCAGAAATTTCCTTACCTCTATCGCAGAGTTAAGCCCAGGTCTTTACTTGACTTCTGACTGCTTCTATAGCATCCTTACTCCACGAGTGAGTTATTCCAACCATATTTTGTCTCCCCATTCATGACAGCGTAAGAAGATCTTCCCTGAAATTTCACGGTCGACTCCCCTATATACTCAGTCGTTAATCTTTATAGACTCTATCGCAGAGATCCTCCGCGTGCTGTGAGCGCCGAGGCAGAAAACATAGAGACAAAATACTCATAGTTTTCGTTGTTCCTCCTATGGTGCATTTCCTCACTAACCCGGGATGGATCTTCCACTCCAATCTCCCAACGAGTTTACTGTTACTCCTTCTAGTAACGTGCAGAAGGAATTTTTCTTTCGCTCCCAATAATAACTAATGCGCCCCCTGATGATTATCGCAGGCCGCCTTTCTTTTTCTTTTTCAAGAGTTCTCCATTCTCCCTGAAATCGGTGCGTTTTCCCTTCGGGTGTCCACCCAAAAGACCGCCATTCCAGACCGTATCCCCCTTTTTGAGGGCTCCATCACTTAAAACAACAACCGAACAAGCATCAACCCGCTCCGAGGAAGATACGTGGAAATTTAAGATGGTAGTGTTCTGATTTAAGAAAATATCTCTCTTAAATGTAGATCTCCAACTAAACGAGATGGGGGAAATGAAAAAGTGTCAAGAAAAGATATTCCATCATGGAGAAAAAATCGTTACTCTATTTTTAGACATCTCTCTTGTGACAGGTGGCAAAATTGGTAATGGAAGTGCTCCAGGGAACAAACTCCCACTAAAAGTTTAATGCTCCACTAATGTAGCGATTTTATGTTCCAGTAATGGAAGTGGTGGAGACAAAACACTCCCCAAATATCCAAGGATGATGCCCTCGAGGGAGGCATTGTAACGAACACCATTACTATACCAACTCCACTCCAGTTCTATTAAATGAAAGAAGATTTATTTGATCGAATTGTCTCCCCTGCTCATAACACATAGATGTTGATGTACTTTTAAAGCTTGTGCCCTCTATTCATATTTAAATAATATTTTGTTTCTTCTTGACTTTATAAATTATTCTATGATAATTGTTTAAAGCACTTTTCCCTCATCTACCATGTAGAGATAAAATATCTATAATTTCTTCTAAATATATCATTATAAATATATCATTATGGTTTAATCCTGTTTAGAATAACTTAGGCCATAATATCTTAGCTAAATTACTTAAGGTGAATAGTAATCCTACCAGGATGACTTATATCCTCACCTATCATAATCTGATAAGTCAACACATGCTTCATACTAGATTATAAAATTTATTTGATAACTCTTACCGTATATGCATCTATATACATAATAATAAACCTTATATCAATCACAATTACTCCTAATGTTCCCTTATAATACATGTAAGGGCCACTTCCAAATTACGACATTTTTTTACAAAACAATAGGATACAAAAAGAGAGGGATATCACAGTGGTTCACCCAACTTGGGCTACGTCCACGAGGAAGGTTGTAAATTAATTATTCACCCAAGTAGAGAATTTACATTTTCACAACCCCTTGGTTGTATTATTCACCTTCCACATTCTGGAGCTTCTACCAGAACTTCTAGAGTATCGAGCAATGATACTCTTCATCATACCGGAGCCACTATCGCTTCCGACATAAGCATGGCAATTATATATGCATTTTCTCTCATTAACCAGCAGAGAAATATGATTTCATTTCAGTAACTCTAACAGACATGGTATAAATCTGACAGGATCAAACTCTCTCGAGAATCGTCCTACTCCACGATTGAAATAAACAAATGAAAACCAACATTTATAATATAAACTATATATAAGAAGGCAATCTAGAAAAATGAGAACTCGTCTCTAATGGTCGCTTCTCATGCTGAGCAAGAAAACCACAAACCTACGTATGGAACAATTCCCAAGGAAATTGTCCATATCAGGAATATGGTCATTGATAATATATCATTCTACAGATAGCTTCCCTATAAACAAGTATATCAACACAATATTCAACATGACTGGGATCGAGCTCTTGAACATACAAACTCGGTTTATCTAAGTTAATCATATAGAGACTTCTCAACATGAAGCAGATGTATATGGCATACACGGTATCATCGGGATCTCCAACAACATCAAACAGAGTGTAAGTAGATTTCTCACTTACATCAGGATTTCAAACGACATATGACAGGGTGATCTTTTCTGGCATTAACGTTGATCACACATAAACTCTCAAGCGAACACGACACAGAGTATTTTCTATATCAGTCTAGATTTCAACAGGGAGCTATGATTTCCAACCACATATCATTACAAATTCGACAAGAAGTACGATTCGAGCGACCAGACTATCACAGAGATCATTAACATGTAGAGTTGAGTTTTCAGGTAGCATGTCCAACAAATGAAAATCAATACGATTCCAACAAGTGAAGTATACTTACATGCGATTTAAAAGACATCTTGTCGATTACCTCTTGCTGATTCTTTGGAGCATAAATCCTTTGTTTGCGTCTTATCGATGGAGTTCCCTTGACCAGCTTATATTATCTCCTCAACTGAGCCCAACTATGCCCGAGTGTTTGTAACCTGTGCTCTGATACCATATGTAACATCTCCATGAATATGTTAGTATTATTTTGAGTAAATAAAATTTTTGGACCTCTAGCCATTAACCAAATCACACTTTAAGATCTCAATTATTTATAATGCACTTTCTTTATCAAGAAATGAATTTAATAAAATAACATACCCATGTGTCGATTCAGTACCTTAAGGGGAACTCTGAGATACTCTTTTCATATTGATCATCTACGCTTTAGTACTATTTATGTTAAAAGATTAGCGTTTCCCCTCCCTTATATACTTCATCCACACTGAGTAGTGGTGCGAACACAAATGTACTAAACATTAATATAAAACGATCATGGATAATTATTGGCCATTACACTCCTCAATCAATTCTTCATGACATACTTTGACATAATGTAACATACCCAATAATTTCGTATTAAAACGGAAGTTAAATTCTAAAATGATAAAATTTCTAACTACATTTTCATCACTTAAATGGCCAAACTTGAACTTCATATAAGGTATACATCCATGTGTTCGTCACCATACAACATCGCCGCAACACAACACGATTACCGTCTAAAACATTTTATAACAATACACATGTTCATAAGATTTACACAAATGAAAAACAAAGGGACCATATAACACCCAAATGATCATAATGTACAATGTAAGAGTCATTTAAAATCATACACAAAGAATCATACACAAAGAGAACACATGTAAGGTGGTTCACCCAACTTGGGCTACGTCCACGAGGAAGGTTGTAAATTAATTATTCACCCAAGTAGAGAATTTACATTTTCACAACCCCTTGGTTGTATTATTCACCTTCCACATTCTGGAGCTTCTACCAGAACTTCTAGAGTATCGAGCAATGATACTCTTCAGCATACCGGAGCCACTATCGCTTCCGACATAAGCATGGCAATTATATATGCATTTTCTCTCATTAACCAGCAGAGAAATATGATTTCATTTCAGTAACTCTAACAGACATGGTATAAATCTTACAGGATCAAACTCTCTGGATAATCGTCCTACTCCACGATTGAAATAAACGAATGAAAACCAACATTTATAATATAAACTATATATAAGAAGGCAATCTAGAAAAATGAGAACTCGTCTCTAATGGTCGCTTCTCATGCTGAGCAAGAAAACCACAAACCTACGTATGGAACAATTCCCAAGGAAATTGTCCATATCAGGAATATGGTCATTGATAATATATCATTCTACAGATAGCTTCCCTATAAACAAGTATATCAACACAATATTCAACATGACTGGGATCGAGCTCTTGAACATACAAACTCGGTTTATCTAAGTTAATCATATAGAGACTTCTCAACATGAAGCAGATGTATATGGCATACACGGTATCATCGGGATCTCCAACAACATCAAACAGAGTGTAAGTAGATTTCTCACTTACATCAGGATTTCAAACGACATATGACAGGGTGATCTTTTCTGGCATTAACGTTGATCACACATAAACTCTCAAGCGAACACGACACAGAGTATTTTCTATATCAGTCTAGATTTCAACAGGGAGCTATGATTTCCAACCACATATCATTACAACTTCGACAAGAAGTACGATTCGAGCGACCAGACTATCACAGAGATCATTAACATGTAGTGTTGAGTTTTTAGGTAGCGTGTCCAACAAATGAAAATCAATACGATTCCGCAGTGCTGGAAAAATCAGTCAAAGGAAAATATGGACAGATAAGGAAAAATCACAACCTTTCTTGACAGCGCGGCAGGATGGGGATCGGGCTCAGGGAGCCGTCCTATCCTTTCCTAGAATTAAAAAGACAGAACAAAAAATATAAGGCAGAGCCCTTTTCCAAAAATTTCTCTCAAATCGCCCACCGTATCCAACATATATATATAGCCAGGGTTATTTCCATAAATGGGAAGGGGCAGCTATTACATATAGAAATCAGATGCCGTGAATATACCACCCGCATAAACCTATAAATATGTTCAGAGGGAACCTAAACTGGAATCGCAGTAAAGGTATATATATAATATATGTTCAGATTAAAAATCATATTCAAAACTATTTATAAAGCCTTGGGATCGAGCTCCATATGGAATTCGTCCCTTCCTTATATTAAGAGAAGAAAAATACAGAGATGGAGATATTAACTCATCATACCTCATACGGATAGGTCGGAATAAGATGGCGTATTTCCATTTCCAGTTTCCGTTATAGAGATCCCTTACCTCTTGATGCAGAGCGCCCATCTCATCGCAACAACGCTGTAAGGGAGTAGCAGGGATAGTCTCCCATTAAAATCCCAGCTTCAACGTTTTACATACGGCTAAGAAGTGTTTTAGATCTGGATTTCGATCTCGATCACGCCAAGCTTACCCCGTTTTTATCACGGCTCACCATATCATTTTTGAGATTCAGGAACCAAGAAAACCTTCCCTGTGCTTTCTCCAACGCAGAGACCCCTTGGGTAGCCATTGCAGAGTTCTATTCATACCCCTCTCCCAAAAGAAGTGAAAAAATGGTCCCCCTTCTCTTCGAGCAGACTACTCTTATAACCTCCCTCTTCGACTTGTGACTCCTCCTCAGCGCGCAGGTGTCAAAAATAGACTTTGGAAAGATTCGTCTAACTATCTCTTCGACTAGTGACTCCTCCTCAGCGCGCAGGTGTCAAAAATAGACTTTGGAAAGATTCGTCCAACTATCTCTTCGACTTGTGACTCCTCCTCAGCGCGCAGGTGTCAAAAATAGACTTTGGAAAGATTCATCCAACTATATACGTTGGAGGATCCGCCCCACTCATTTAAAGCGCAGTGGTTAGGTGGAGTAACACTTCCTCACGATGGATACAACTACTTAGCTTACGGGGGAAATGGAAAAAACTATGAAGGTAGTTCCTATTTTAGCGAACTCCCGCGTTCCTCTATATATATATGATATATAAATATAAAGGTCCATATAATATTGTTTGTAACCTTGACTATGTCTTAGAGATACACACATGTGTATACATATCTAGGGTGGTAACAAGATTTTCTTTAAAGTAGTATAATTACTTATAAAAAGTAGGTGATCATTAACTTATAATTGATTCACAAGTAGCCCATTAAAAACAAGGTTTAATTATCCCTAAAGTCTTGTAGGTATCCCTTTTGAAACTAATTAATTTTATCTATACAAGGATATACTTGCATAAGTACTTTCCTAATTAACTATCTACCTTTTAACATAGGCGACTATATATGATATAGTATATAGTCCCTAGGAAAAGGAAACTTTTATTAAAAAGACTTATATATAGTATTGGTCATTTAATGCCCTAGTTTAGACTAATAATAATAAGGATTCTCCTTAATCCTAGTAGGTCAGCTTTTGTACTCAAATAGCAAGACCAGGGAAGCCCCCTATTTGTGGCGGGTCTTGATAACTTGTCTTCCATAGCTTCCTAGCCAACAAACTTTCCCCCTAGTGAACTAATTCCCCGTTCGTTTAATCGTTTCAAAAGGACCTTCACTCTCCTAAGTTTATAAATTTACTTTATGCCCGAGAAAACATAATCATACTTACAAAGTTTTAGCCCGCGGAGCTCTTTCCATGAGTTCCTTGCCGTTGACGGGTATACCGTTTGTACTTCCTGTTGCAGAAACCCTAAGGTAGAAAGCGGGATATTACAGGTCCGAGTAGAGTCCTATCCTCGAGTCTGTCCCAACTCAGGGGTGTTCGACAGGGTTGGCCATACAAAATATTGAATGATGCCATCTGGATCGAACTCTGATAGCTATTGTTATACGCGAACTCTACTAGGCGTAGAAATTCCTCCCATGGGTCTGCTGATCCATCACATACATTCTCAGCATGTCCTCTAGTATATCGTTCACTCTCTCTGTCTACCCATCGGTCTTCAGATGGTATGTAGTGCTGAAGTTGAGTCATGTTCCCATAGCTTCCTCGAAGCTTGTCCAAAATCTACTAGTGAATACTAATCCTCGATCAGATATTATCTTCCTCGGCACCCTATGCAGTCGCACAATTTCATCAATGAATACTCTAACAATATATGGGGCTTGATAAGTGTTCTTGATGGGTATAAAATGTGCACTCTTCATGAGAGTGTTTACTACCACAAAGATGGTATCATGCCTCTTGCGGGTCAAAGGTAATCCCACCATAAAATCCATGGAGATGATCTCCCACTTTGACTCAGCTTTGACTACCTAAAACTCCATGCATCTGGCGACAAAGTTTACCACATCTCTCTTCATGCAATGCCGGAAGAATAGAGGATAAAGGTCTGCATACATCTTCTTCATGCCAGAAGGGCTCTATATACAGCTCGGTGAGCTTCTTATAGGACTAGGTTCGTGAGCTCATTGTTCTCTGGTACATAAATACAGTTGTTGTATCTCAATAACCCATCATTTTCCAATGAATAACCCTTATACTTGGGTAGTTCCATCTGTTCGTGTTCTATCTCAGCCTTTACCTCATTGTACCAGTTGTCTTCCTATTGTAATTCGAGTACCTTTTCTCTCAAGTTCGTCTGCATTGGGATCACTGAGAAGATGCGGGGTCTACAGCTAAGAGCATCTACTACTTTGTTCAGGGTCCCCTTCACATAGGTAATGTCAAAGTCATACTCAATCAATTGTTCTGACCATCTCCTCTGTCTAGCATTTAGATCACTCTGAGTAAAGATATACTACAATCCATGGTGATTCGTCATAAGTTCAAATTTCCTTCCTATTAGGTAGTGTCACCATAAGCGTAAAGCATGCATTACTGCAGTCAATTCCATGTCATGTGTCATATAGTTTTCTTCATGAGGTCTGAGTCTCCGAGAGGAGTAGGAAATCACTCTCCCTCCCTGCATTAGAACACATCCGACTCCATCCTTGGATGCATCAGTGCATACCGGGAAATCTTCCTCCATGTCACGCACTTTGAGAACCGATGCCGTTGTTAATAACTCCTTCAGTTTTGCAAATGCTTTGGCACATTTATCTATCCAAATAAATGTCTTATCCTTCTTTTTCAACTCAGTGATCGGTCCTGTAATCCTCGAGAACCCTTTGACAAACCTTCTGTAATATCCTGTAAGTCCCATGAAGCTTCTCACGTCATGTACGTTTGTCGGCGCTGGCCATTCCCAAATGGCCTCAATCTTGGTGGGCTCTATTGTTATATCTTCACCAAAAATAATATGTCCCAAAGAGTGGATTTCCTTCTGGAAGAAGGAGCATTTCGACAACTTCCCATAAAGTTGGTTTTCCTTGAGACACTGTAAGACTAACTGGATAGGCTCTTCATGTTACCATGGTGTCTTGGAGTAGATAAGAATGTCATTGAGGAATACCTACACAAACTTGTCAAGATACTGGCGGAACACTCTGTTCATTAAGTTCATGAAGACACTTGGTGCATTGGTCAACCCAAAAGGTACCACAATGAACTCATAGTATCCAAACCGTGTCTTAAAAGTGGTCTTCGAAATATCAACTTCCGTGATTCTCAATTGATGGTAACCTGATCGTAGATCAATCTTTGAAAAGATTGTGGCACCTTTCATCTGATCGAACAAGTCATCGATCCTAGGAAAAGGATATTGATTCCTCACAGTAGCCTTGTTCAACTGGCGGTAGTCAATGCAGAGTCGCCACGACCCATCTTTCTTCTTAACAAAGAGCACTGGTGCTCCCCATGGGGAGACGCTTGGTCTAATCAGCCCAAGATCCAAGAGCTCTTATAACTACATTTGTAGTTCCTTCAATTCCACCACGGACATCCTGTATGGAACTCTCGCGATCGGTTCTGTTTGTGGCTTTAGTTCTAAGGTAAAGTCTAGCTCTCTTTGAGGTGGTAGCCTGGGTAGGGCTTCAGGAAATACATCCATGTATTTCGCAAATAAGGGATGGTCGGAGATGTCGGGTTTGTCTTTGTTGTTATTCATTACTATTACCGCATATAGCCGACATCCCTTCCTCAAGCTTCTCTTCAGTTATAAAGCGAAAATCATCCACAATGATACCTTGTTCTTCATCCATATGAGGAACTTCTTATGACCTTCATCACCATAAAAAGTCAGTTCCTCTCTATGGTAGTCTAAAATGGCGACATGGGATTCCAACCAATCCATGCCTAGGATTAGGTCATAAGCTCCGAGGGTGGTCGCATAGGAAGAAGTTCTAGTTCGACATACTCCTATGTATAACTCACAATCTTCTAGTTTTACTCCCATGCTCTGGGTATTTCTGGATGCCATTTCGACTAAGTCAAAATCATCTTGTGCACATGCCATCATCATGCTTCGTTCTAATGTAGAATAAGAAATAAAGTTTTTAGTAGCACCAGGATCTATGAGTAAAGAGAATTGCATACCGTTAAGTGTGCCAGTCGTTTCTAGTACAGTAGACTGATGTTCCGCCTGATGGTTCTTGACTGCCGCATGTATACGATGTGCTCGACCCAGATCTATAGCAGTAGTTTGAGGTGGCCTCTGTCCCTGTCTCAGTCTGGTTTGTTGCTGAGGACAGTCAACCTGAAAGTGCGGACCCCTGCAACCCCAACACCCTTCCTTTGGTCCTCTTCTTGATCTTCCAGTGGGTGCGTTATTGCCACATGGTCCTAACTGTGTTGGTTTCCCAAATCTCCTGGTATTGTCTCTTCTGGGTGGTGGTTTGTACGGTGTTCTGTTGTTTCTAGCTGGTTTTCCATTTATAGGTCCTCTGAAGTTATTTCACTGACCAAAATTCACTTTTGGCAGGTCAAAAGGTGGTACTACCTGAGTCCGAATGGAAAAGTTTTGCCTGGACGGACCTGTGTTTACCAGTTCTTCTTCGGCTATCAAAGCCTTTTGTACTGCATCATGCAAAGTAGGCGAAGTAAGAATGCGGACCTTGTCCCTAATGTTGTTGCTCAGTCCATAAACATTTTTGTTCACCTTCGACTTTTCTGTCGAGATGTGAGGTGCATACCTCAGAAGTTCCACGAACCTGATCTCATACTCCTGCACTGTTCTTCCTCCTTGTCAGAGGGCATTGAACTCATTGAGCTGCCTCTCAATGAACTCTTCAGACATGTAGTGTTTACAAAACTATTCTTCAAACCGTTCCCATGACACTTCATTGGCTTCGACTCGCAACTACGGTTTCAATGTCTTCCACCAGAGTAGGGCTTCCCCTTTTAGCTGGAAAATGGCCATGTTTACTTTCATGTTCGAGGTGTAGTCCCTCAAGGAAAATCACATCGCCATGTTCTCTAACCAAGCTTCAGCTGCGGCTCCTTCAGTGGAGCCCCAAAATTCTTCAAATCTTACTTTTTCCAATTCTCTATGAATGTTGGCAGGAGGTGGGTTCTGCGGTTTAGTTGCTGGTACTATGGGCTGGTCTTCTGCGTGGTCCAATCGGGTCAACAGTGCTTCCGACATTCTTTGGAAGTTTCTCATAATGTTCATGACTTCATCGACGGGCAAGTTAATCATCTCTTCGACTGTAGGTGGAGTAGCTACTAGAGGGGTTGGTGGACGTGCTGCCTACGCTCGTCCCCTCCCAGTCCTACCTCGACGAGTCCATCGGTGCATGGTAAAGTTTGGATGAGAAAGCAAGTAGAGTTTTGTTAACTAAATAGTTTATCAAGTATTGTGGAACCAAGGGAAATTTTTTTATTTTTTTATTTTTATTTTTTAACTTTTTCCAACTATCCTTCGTTTTATTGTGAATGTAAATTACTAAGTTTACACACCTAATTAAGACACTTTATGATTTCGTTGGTGTTACGCCATCTAATTCATTTTATTCAAGAAACTATATCTTTCTTATTTAGGGATGTGTATAAGCTTATTCTTTTACCAAAGACATTGTATAAATTCTTTAAAGATAAATATTCCATGATCACTATATAAATTTTTCTAAGGATATACTCATTCTAATTCAAATTACAAGGTCTAACTTATTAAGAGGTATATACATTCTCATTCTAATTTAAAATGTCATTATGTAAATTTATCAAAATCGAATATTTTAGAGAACAATAAACAAACATAACTAATACCATATTTATTCTATTTCAAGGAACATCATATAAATTCCTTATATATATAAATTAAGTAACAATATATAACTTTATCAATGTGATATAATCAACTACCAATTCGTCCTACTCTAACCCAACGTGAATTATAATTCATGTCATTCTAAATGACTTTAAAATAAAACTCTCAACCATTATTTCATCAAGATATACATTCAATATAAAGATATAAAAACAATTCCTTAATGAATAAATAATTATTCTTATTCCATTTAAAAAGGATACAATGCATGGCATAATCAACAAGTATTTCATTAGGGATAAACATCCAAACTTTTAAAATATAAATTCCCTAATGAACATATATTTATTCTTTTTCCATTTTTAAAAGACTGCCATACATGTCTTATATGTCATTCTAAATGACTCTTTCTCAACGAATATTTCATTGCGATATATATTCAATCTTTTAAAAAATATAAAACTTCCCTAATGAATCAATAGATATAAAGGTAAAACATCACACAATGTTAATGTCTAAATTCTGTCACTTTGACGTAAGAGTATCCAATGAAGTTCTATTCGAATGTATTTGATTATTCATACCGATTAATTGTAATTTTACTATTAATCCATTCCATCATAAACCCTTAATACACTTCAATTTCTATTCCAATTTATAAGAAATTATATTGCTACCATCATTAATTATTTTAATTTGTAAACATTTACAAACCATTTCGTTATGACATAAACATACTCAAATTTCACAAAGTAATAAAGAGAGAGTTGGAAGAAGATATTACTAAAAACCCTACGACTAGTCTAATAGACACATCATAATTATTCCATTCAACAGCAATGAGGAAGAGTCGTAGCTGTAAACACTAGATAACAGAATTAAAGAATTATGTCTACAATTGAATCTGCCAGCAATTAAAAAGGATTAGCGAAATCAGAAGCAGACGTATCACGGTTATTCCATTCAAAGGGAATGAGGAAGAGTCGTAGCTGTCAACACTAGATAACAGAATTAAAGAATTATGTCTACAATTGAATCTACCAGCAATTAAAAAGGATTAGGGAAATCAGAAGCAGACGTATCACGGTTATTCCATTCAATGGAGATGAGAAGGAATCATTGCTATCCCTACCAATTCACGGAGTCTTCGAAAAAAAATATGAAAATAATAAATCTACCAGCAAACAATGAGTAAGCAAAATGAGGGGCAGCACCCGAAATCGACAACCGATTTGGGTGATACCACTGTCTACCGAAATCAACGCTGATTGTCGCTCTCAGAGAGTGAGTTCTCATAGAGATGCAGAGACGAATGATAGCATATTTTGTACTCAAGGCTTGGGCTGCCAGGTGGATATTTTTACGCTAAGAGAAATCCAATACAACCACAGGTTTAAGCAGTGACGAGGGACAGCCTAGCCGACAGGAAGTCACCAAGTCCTCAGATCTACGATATGCAAAAATTACCACTCTTTATACAGTGCATCGATCAAAAAGGTTCCAGATCTGATTAATACCAGGGTATCAATCTCTTAACAAGTAGCCGAATTAAAGAATTCAATTCTAAAATAAACACAGGGTATTGTTCTTTACATGGTTAAATATTTCCAGATCTCTGTATTATGAACTGAATCTAAATAAAAAATATATGGATCAGTGCGATTATGAGACAATCGCATGATCTGAAGATTGAAACAGGAAACTAGGGTATCCATCTCCTAACAAGCAGCCGAATTAGAGAATTCAATTCTAAAATAAACACACGGTATCGTTCTTTATATGGATAAATATTTCCAGATCTCTGTATTACGAATTGAATAAAAATATATCGATCAGTGCGACTATGAGACAATCGCATGATCTGAATATTGAAACGGGAAACTATGGTATCCATCTCTTAACAAGCAGCCGAATTAAAGAATTCAATTCTAAATAAACACAGGGTATCGTTCCTTATATGGCTAAATATTTCCAGATCTCTGTATTACGAATTGAATCTAAATAAAAAATATATCGATCAGTGGGACTATGAGACAATCGCATGATCTGAAGATTGAAACAGGAAATTAGGGTATCAGTCTCTTTCTCTATCAATCACGCCCAAATAAGATTAATACACAATATTCAGAAATTACAACTCAGAAATAAAACCCAGAATTCGGGGTTTCTAGTTAGTAAGTAAAGGAATCCAAACCTGCAGTGAAATATAGGACATTTTCCATTAAATGTTAGATCTCGGATTTTTTACTAACACAAATATATTCCAGATTAAATCCTTAAACAGATTAACACTTATTCGAGACTTTCAAGAATCATTAGATCCATAATACTAATTCAAAATGAAATATAAAATAAATAACCAAATACTTCAAACTTGTTTTCGATGGGTGGTCCAGCGAATAGATGGAGTCCTTGAAATGGTTTCCACATGCTCTAATCAAATTACCTAACGAAGGACTGAGTGACCCCTCGGTTGACCTCCCTACCATATCAAGGTTACTCTTCTTCACCTCAAACCTCGAAGCTCATGGGGTCGTAAGAACACACACAAATAGCCTACGGAAAGGATCTCCCAATCCTCGTTTTGGCTAATCCCAACTCCAAGGATCATAACATAATCCGAGATTATGACGACCATCCAGCATTAGAGAGCAAGAGAGACCAACTCCAAGGGCAGTAACATAATCCGAGATTATGATGACCATCCAGCATTAGAGAGCAAGAGAGACCATTCTCCCTTCTCCTCCCTCATTATATAGCAAATTCTTGTGTGCCATGTGTTTGTCCATGCACATTTTTAAATAAATTTAATATTCTAATTCATTTTATTCTCAAGTACAAGTGTATTCTAACACAATGTGTACACCTAACTCCCTAAATCAGTGCAAAGTGTGTGTAGTTGTCTTTAAGAGAGTTTTAGTTGTGTTTGTCTTCTCAGATATAGTTGTTGATTTTAACCACATGTTCGGAAGATTTCTTTTCTTTTTCTTTTTTATAAATAAAATATTTTATTCAAAACCAAAAAGTTTTCTAAATTTATTTCCTTTATTTATTTTTTAAACAAATAAAAAGATATTTTAAATAAGACATTTTATATTTCACTTCATTTCTTTCTTTTTCTTATAAAACAAAAAGAAATAGACTTTAACTAAAGATAAAGAAATTGTCATTAACTTTTCAATTTTTAAATCTCTTTTCTCATAATAATAATATAACCATCCTAATAATAAATTATTAATTCTTTTAATAATAAATTCTCTAGAATCTTCATCCATATATTATTTTAATTTTTTTTTTAATTACGCGTGCATGAATAATTTTATCTTTCCATTTTTCTTTGTCTAGGTACCTTTTCGGCGGGCCCTTCCGATAGTATCTTTCTTTCTTCTTATGGGGAGTACTTCGTAGCGATCGGAAGTCGTTACCGCCATCTCTCAACTACGCTCCTTGGAGACTAGGGGATGTTGAGGGATAAGGCTCTCGTTATTGCACACCCCTCAACTCATCGCACGCGACCAAATCGTTATGGTCTTGCCCGTACGACATACGCTTTCCCGGGTGAACAAAAACGGATTCACCCGTGCATGAATTGCTAATTCGGGGTTGATAGTCAGTCGTCGTACCCCTAAGTATTCTTTCCGTTCTTATGACCCCGATAATTCCATTGTGGGTAAGTCGGTAAATCGTCTTACCTGCCACTGCACACACTCAAACACATATTAGTAGCACTCTACTAATAAACGTTCAACATTCATAATTTTCATTTTCTGAGTCAGTCAAGTATAAATAAATCGTCATTTTTCATTTCAAGTAATTTCAACATTTCTCATTTTCATTTCGCATATAAAGTCTAAAGCAATCATTCATGGTCCAAGTTTTTTATAACTTCGGGTCACTCAAACGAGTGCCCTCAAATAGTCAAATCAGTCATAGGTCTCAAAATAGTCTAGTCAATCATAAGTATAACATAATCAAAATCAACACAAGTACTGAGGCGAGCATTACATTGGTATAGCTCTTGTTTTTGAGTTCAGTTAATTTATATTTGGTATTCATTCTATTGGTATGCTTATGCTTTTAAATTAGTAAGTGAAAAAGCATATAGTTTATTTATATGATTATCAAGCATTAAACGTAAACTTAATGTCAAACTTTAATAATAGGTGTTACTTTATTTTAATCAAAATATATATGATACAAATGATAATTACATTAGTACTTATGACACATATTTTTTTAATTATTTGTTCATACTTTGTGTAAAAGATGCACATACTTATTTACATATTTCACTTTTATTTGATTAAGTGGAAACGCATATATTAGTTGATATGCATTGGGATGTATCAAGTAAATATTTGTAGATGTATTGGTTATTTTGGGTATGTGTAATTGTATAGGTTTATGCTTTTGAATGCATATATCTAGTCCTATATGCATATATCTTAATTCTACAATAATGCATATATTTTATGTTGGTGTTCATTGTTGTACTTTAGATGAAAGTATATGTGTTATGTGCTTATGTTTTATAAATACATATATTGTATTTTATATATATAGAGGCATACATATTATGTATATATATATTGAAGAATTATTATAATGCTTTTACATGAACATAGAGGCTATACATCATATGTATCTTATGGGAGGTATTTAATACATCTATGTTTTAATATATTTTATGAGGATGATATAAAATATTATATATATATATATATTTCATACCAAGATATTTGATGGGTATATGAAATGCCTTTTATGTTTGCCTTTGTTTTATATATGGAAAAGTTAAGGCATATATATATATTGGTATGTAGACATGTTTTACTGGATATATGTGGGAAAATTTCATGAGAGATATTTATGTGAGGATCATATATATATAGGATATATATATATTAAAAAAGGAGGATTATTTGACGGCTCTCGACCTACTTTGTTTTTTTGTTGATTTCTATATATTTTTTTAATGAGAAGTTAACCTAGTCTTTTCTTTTTGGGGCTTGTGCCACGGCCTTCACAATGCTGCGTTTTTCCTCAGTCGAAAGGATTTTTTTTTTATTGGCTGCACCATCATTTTGGGGTTTTGGCTGGTGAAGGTTGGGAGAGCCTGAGGCTCTACAACTCGTCTTGTAATTACTGTATGCAGTGATGTATGTGCCCATTTTGAAGGGCATCCCCTTTTATGTTACAGCTCGGTATTGTTTTGCCTTCCTTTTGTTTTTTTTTGGTATGTGCTTTGGTTTTAAAAGAGGAGATGTTTGGGGTTTTGGAGGGTATGCTAGCCGAGGATAGCAGAGGATAGTGATTGAATGACTCTATGAGCTTGATTCCAATGTCCTCAGCCAATCAAAAACCTTCGTTTTGAGTCCAGATCATATTTTTTTGTTATAGTGTTGTAGAACAGAAGGAAGGGTGTGGCGTCTCGTTATATTCTCTTATCTAATGGTATCATGGTAATGTTATGTACATGGCAAGACCCCGGCCATAAGGGGCATTGGAAAGAAATAGACCATGAGTTGGACCCCCGTTTTCTGCGTTTTTCTTACCCCCACAGTGTGTTAATATGTATGCAGGTTAAATGCTATTTCAAATTCATTTAATGGTTTATTATAGTAGTGCATTGCTTGCCTGGAAAAATGGTAGTCCCGAAAGAGCTCCACTGCTCTGCATTTCCACTGTTTGGTTCATGTGTCTAACTGCTGCGGAATTTGTGTGTTGTTTTCCTTTGCTGGCTGGAAGTAACAGTTTCTTCTCGGTAATCTTTTAAATTATTGCCAGTGACAGCTCAGTGACAACGTGAATGTTGTAGAGCGTGTTATGTAAATTATTTCCGTGGTTTCCTGCCTATCTTACTTTGGTACATTATTGTTGCCACCGAAATCCACCGATTTTCGTGCGATTTACTTGATGCACATCACTAGAAATGTGATCTCTGTTTCTTCTGGGTGTTAAGACTATAATGACCACTATGTTTATGTGCATCCATTTTCGTGTAATCCTCATTGGGAGAACCCTGTGCGTAAGATTGTATTACAGTGCTTTGTTGCATGTTGAATGTTACGAGGGGGAGATCCATGTACATTTAAAGTTAGGTGTTACAAATCTGTTTATGATGTTGCGGGTTGATTGCATAGAATACATCGCTGTTAATGACAGTTTTCATGTTATATCTTTTAGCTTATAATCTTGGCTATTTACTGTATGACAGATGCATCGATTGCATGGCATATACATTGACGCCGTCATATATATAATTATACTGTGTGCCAAATGTGTGGGATGCATTATTGGTGTGCTGAATGCACTAAGTTAATGGTTGTAAGGATTACTGTATCACATTACATTATGATTATTGAGTTTTGGTCGAATGCATGGTATACATTGCTTAACGTTACATTGTTCATGTGATTATATATCAAAAATGGGGTTATATATATATATATATATATATATATATATATATATATATATAAAAGTTATCCAATTTCTACCTTTTTATAAAATTGTTAGGTTTTATACACTTTGCATAAAATGGTTCATATAACTATTGTAACGATTATCTTCTATTTTAGGGATATGAGGTTACATATTATATAGAATAATAAAGTTTGTATATATATTCCATACTTTTGAGGTATGACATGAATATATATATATATTAAATATTGGTTACATTTTATATAAAAGGTATAAAGTGGCCCTTTGATACATTGCATATAAAAAGGGGTTATGCTATATGTGCATGTTTTATGAAACGGTTAGATTTTTCCATAGAGTATGTAAAATAACTATGTTTTATGTATTTCAAATGTGTGTATATATATATATATATATTGTATGTATCGAAATTGCGTTTACACATCGATTCATATATGTTTTGGATTGAATATGAATTTGAATGACTAATAAATTGTACTATAGACGTATTATGCTATCATATGCATGGGATATGAATTGTACAATTGTATGATTTGATTAAGTTTGTACATATACTTGTGGTGTTAGAGAAGTCGCAAATTCCATTTGATGTCGATTGCGTCGGTGGCATGTGAAATGCATTGTTTTGGTGTGCCTATGTGTATTGGATGTTGACTTTACGCTATGTCATTTGGTTGCATGTTGCATGCATGGGATGCATGTCGACTACATTGGACACATTGCACACATAGTTTCGCATGATGGTATTCCGTTATGCTCATGACAAACACATCTTATATGTCTCTATATGGTGTATGATGTTTGTATCACATGCTATCCTTGACCCATGTGGCATGTTTGAGCGCTTGAGTGCATGTCGATTGCCTGGGTGGCTTGTCGAATGCACTTGCTATTTTGCTTATGAGATGATGAGACTTATGACTCTCTATCCTAATTGTGTATCACCATGCCCAGCTCGGGGGTGGCCTTCTTACGGACTGAGTATATGCCATTGAAGAGCCTACGGTTGGGTGGAGCATTGCATTGCCCACATTATTCCCCTATTTACATGATTATGTTTGTGATTTAATTTATGTATCTTGGTTAATGAAAAGATATCTACAGTTTTGTAATATGTTTTATTGTACTAATGTATGTTGTAAGTATGAATGATGGATACAGGAATAAGATGGTGGAAGGAATAATCCTTCCTCAGTTTACCAAGGTGGTAAGAAAAGTATGTTGGTAAAGTTATCTTACGCATTGACATATATATTGGCTTGTCTGATTAATGTACGTTGAGAGTACTGTCTATCATGTTTACTTACTCATGTATCCACGTGGAGTTGATTGGTAGAAGGCTAAAGGAAAGAGACTACCATTGTCGAAAAGAGATTTCAATATGATGCTAACCCTAGGGAAGTTTAGTGTCATGCACATGCTTAGAGTTTTACCATTCTATGTCATTGATTCGAGAGCATAGATTAGACATTATATTTGAATCGGCAATAAATGTGTAAAATTGGAAGTTTTGTGCAATGGAATAAATGTGTAAATTGTTAGGTGGACTATGATTGAGACTCTACCCTAGATCAGCTTGCATCGGAAAATAATCTATGTAAGGGAATGTGTGAAAAGAATAGGTTTGTATGCTTCTTGTGAATGTGAAAAAGGAGACTAGTCAACATAACCTAACCAAACCTTCTTAAGGTTAGAATTACACCTTTTGACATGACCTAGGGTTGGCTTAGTATGCTTTGGGTGTAAGAGAAAGACTCGATATGTTCTCATATTGTTATATAGATGTATGACTTTGTCTTCTTTTACTTATGACAATATTTATGGTACATTTACATCTCATGGTTAGATGAACCTCTTATTTGAATGTATGCCATCATGATGTTGAGTATCATTTGGTTGGCATACGCATATGCTCGAAAAGGTTTCCATTAGGCATTAATGATGTGTCGACAAGTTTTCAAAAGGTCGATCATGTATGAGAATTATTGAATGAGTATCTTGTAAGAATTGGAACCTAGCACATGAAAGTCTATTTATGCATTGTTGTAATTAATGTTGTAATTTACCAAGTATGCTTCAGTGATGAATTGGGTTATTACTCTATAAGTAGCCACACTGTGATATATCTTGCATTATTGATTTAATGTATTTCATGTCATTATATGAAAAGGTAGGTGCATATCTTGGTTTATAATTATACGAGACTTATGGTACATTGGAATGCTTCTGAGGTTAAATGACTCTAGCAGAGAGTGTCGTGTTATAGTTAACATCGAGTTATGAAGGTAACTTATTTCATAGGAGTGTTCTTTATATTGCACCAAGTTTGAAATTATGTTGTATTTCTTACCCGAGTTTGTAAATGAAGTTGAAAGTGATTTTCTACTTAGCAGCTGCTTTATAATGTTATAAAGAGAAACTTGGTTTGCACGCAGCTATGATTGGAAAATACTTTTCATATTGTAGTAAAGCCATGTATTTGAATGTCTATATGTTATTCACCTTGGTATGTGAATTGATGAGTGTATGGATATTGATATTATGTTGATTTAAAAACAAAAACAAATTCTCCCCACCTCCTCTTAAAGGTGTATAGGATTTTGGAATGTTACACCCGTACCTTCCAATGGCGTAGATCTGGTGGGATGGAGATCGACGGCTAGCTGCGAGTTCACATATTTGACGTGTGCGTGAAACAGGACAGCCCAAAATCTTCGAAGTCGGTAAAGAGGCTAATACAACTGGTATAAAGGACAAAGTTTCCATTATTATTTGGGAAAAGAAAGTGATTCTTAAGCATCATCAAGTGAAGGCTATTCAAAATGGAATTGATATCATGAACCAACAAGAAAAAGGTCTTAGGAACATGTTTGATCCCTTACTTAAGAAGGGATTACCTCTTTTCTGGGAAGAGGATGGCACCATGATAACCCAGGAGGAGTACCAGAACAAATTAACAGGGTGTAAGATCCATTATACTTATTTTGCAAGCATGGACCAGCTACTGTCTGGCCAGACAGTTGTAGACAAATTGACCAGAGAATTTGAATTGAGCATGATGATCAGAGAAGCCTGTGCACACTTTCAAAATTATTCCTATAAAGACCATACAGAAATGAGGGTGTTGCTCAAAGAGCTAGCCACGTCAAACTTTCCCAACGCTGAGCAATGGAAGCTCGTCGAAAAGTATGGCAAGGCTAAGCTAAAGCTACATGCATAAAGGATTCAAAGATCGTGGGAGATGCCAGCTAGAGAAATGGTTACGGAGGCATCTTGTTTAGTTTTGTTGATAATCTGTCGGTCCTAATGTAAAAATGTCAAGCAAATTTGTAAAAAGGAAGCTTAGCCTTTTTTTTTCACTGAGTCTATTAATTTTTGGTTCTAACTAAATATCAGGAGTGGCATATCTATTAGCATAGGTGTCACTAGTTTTGTAACCATTTTTTGTTGAAGCAAGTCGAGCCTAAGGGCCATGAAGAGCTATAAAATCAATGTAATATAATGACAAAGGGTTGAAACTTTTAGAGCCCGTGAGTTCTCTCTATGTAGAGAGTTTTTGAAATACTGGTAATAAAATATGGCAAGGCTGAGCAAAAAGTTTCACAAGGGATTCATGTGATATTGGTCTCATAGTTTGTTTATTCCTCTTCTTATGTGAATCTTTTCCTTCATTGTTAATTCATATTGTTATGTTGATTCATGCTTGGATAAGAGTAGTATTGGAATAGAATTCATAGAGATTATGCTCTCTTCCTTTCATTTCAAGTATTCACCACTAATTTCTGCTAAAGTTGATATAGAATTCATGTTATATGCTCTATATTAATGGACTGTTCATCTATTCTTCTTAATCACCAAACAAAAGCTCTTTGACTGTGAGCTGGTAGCTATCTTGCCTCTCAATGGGTTTATTTATAAAGCATTTCCACGATAATCTTAATTTGTCTGTTTTGACTCCACTACCCAATGTGTGTCCATTTGTTTTCAACCAACAACAATTTAATCACAGTTTTATCCATCTATGGCCTTGTTTTATTAATTTGTGAGAGATCCCTTTCTGGAGAATAAGAAGTCAGCTTACATCTCCTTAAGTGGTTTTGCGTGTTACCTCAAGGAGACCTTTCCACAACATTAGGGTCAATTTGGATGCTAACATAATTGGCATCGTTGTCGGGGAGTGAGATTTTTAGTATCCCTGGGAGAACGACAAGGATTTCTGGTTTTCAGAGAAAGAAGAGACTTCTGAGGGTTTTCAAAGGTCTCTGGATTTAAAGAAGGTTGTATTTTCCCGACGACTCCACCCATCATATTTTTCGTTTAAAAAAGACTCCACTGGGGAGATTGACGGCTCCACATCTGTTTCCAAGAAAGTTTCAGAAGGCACCCTATCCCCTAGAGGAATCCATACAAGAGGTAACCCCTTCTCTAAACTTTTTCTAAGTATGGAAAACCCATATATTTTACTTAGACATAGAAGTGAAAAAGATAAGACTAATACTTCTGATAGTGAAGGAATTGTGTCTAAAGAAGAATTGTATGATTTTGTAACACACCCCTTTACTGAAAACATTTTATGTTTGAGAAAGACATTATCTTAACTTTTATTGTAAAATTTTATATCTGGACAAGTGTCCAAGGATGACTGTAATTGCACAATATTATTATTTAAATAAATAAATATGAGACACTCACCCAAGGAGAACTGTTGAAAGAGTATTTACTAACCCACTAGGTCAAATGGAAACTCGGGTAGAAGGCAATGTACAAGTGGCAGCATCATGAATCAAGTAACTAGTTGTTGGTATGGGACAACTCCCTTGAATTGTGTTCATAGTACCCTAAAAGATGGGACTGGAGCTTCAGGCTCATTTATTGAAAACTGACCACTTAAAAGACCTAGGCATCTTTTTAAGAGCCATTGAATTTGGACTAAGGTTCAACACTTTTCCTGACGAGGAAACTTACCTTGTAGTTTTGTTGTATGTACACAAGAGATTCAATGAGGGGAAAAACTATGTTTTTGATCATGGTGTAAGTCTGCGTTGTTTACTGCTGAGTGCAGAGTTTTTACTGCAGAGTGCAGAGATTGAAGTTTATGACAAGTCTCTATTGATTGTTGGTTATACAACCTAAGTGCCTTGCTTCTACACAGATTCTTCTACCTAATGGTTCAGTAAACATGCTTAGGGTTCCAAAGGAGGCAAGTAGTTTGGCTGCTTCTTCTATAGAAGGTTGGGAGGAACAAGCCTCTTTGGGTGTTTCTCCACCCTATATACAGTTACATGTTCTATTTTCTATTTCATTTCCTAAGTACTTATATTTATTTCTGTAGCTGATGAATTAGCATTCATTAGTTAAATATTGATAACACATAAGTAAATGTTTGATTTTCTGATCTGTTTATGATTCTATAGACTATTGAATGAGTATATGAAATGATTGAGTAAATGTCTCCACTACATTTTTCCACAAACTGTTTTCTGTATCGTACTCTACTATAGGGAAGGGCGATTAAAATAGATAAATGATATGCAGTGAGTAGATTGAATGAGTAAAATGTACTTTACTATTATGTTTTAAAATTTAAAATATCTTATCTTCTAATTCATAGAAAATTACAACTATATCTATTTGGAAAACATTAGAATCTCTTACAGAAATAACTAAAAACTCAAACAGTTCCATGATTTTGCATAAATCTATGATTTAGTTATAGGATGACTATCTTACAATAAATACTAGATACACTTTATCTTATCATTTTCCCTTTTAAACACATTTTTGTAGTTAAACTTCACGATAAGTTTTGCATCAACAATTACAAAGTAAATTAGCTGAGAAACAACCATAGCTATTAACACACATATGCTACATTAATAATAAAAACCACATAACTAACACATAGTGCTTTTACAACCTCAGTATTCTCATAATACATAAGTAGACTTTATTTTCTATTCTTCAGTTTTACATTTAAAACATTTCTATTGTGGACTTTAGTCTCCAAAGTTTCAACCCTAATTAGTTAACAAACCCTATCTTTAAAAATAATTCTACAAATCGAATAGATTACCCAAAACAGAGTTCAACTACCCAGAACACATGCATTACACATATCAACTATGGGTTTGAAACCCTCATATAGTTTTAAGATAGCAAATTTAGTCTTTAGTTTGAGACAAGACCATAGCCAACCTCATGGCTAAACACTAGTTCATGGTACTAGGGTTCCCAACAAGTTTTATTGCACATGTTCAGTATTAGAAAAACAAAGTCACATTTCCTTTATCCTGTAAAAAACCAACATAGACGAAGGAATATTTTCCACAGCCAAAAAAAAAACAATAAATTAACCTTTCGGCCAAATGGTAGATATACGAGACTCGGTCTTAGTATTAAGATGAACTTCATAAAAACCTTTCGAAGTTATCTTCTACCAAAACAAGTACAAGATTTGAATGCACAAAATGAGGCATTTAGCCTGTGGCTCTCGGCCTTCATCAAAACACAACATTTCATAAATGAGGCATTGAATTAAATTAACACAAGCCCTGGAGCTTTGATTGCAGACACATTACAACTAAAATAGTATGAAGTTACAAGTACCAGAACTCTGTATTTATCAAAGTAAGCAAGGGTTAAAACCCTTTTAACAGTTATTACAACTTTTATCATGTATATACAGAGCAAAATGCTGAAGGCTTAACGACGAAGTAGGTCGAGGATCCCATCCTCCCTACACAGCCAGTTGGCTCAAAAACATTACAACAACAGCCACATCCAAGACATTAGAATAGAAGCCTCGACTAAAACCAGAACAATGACCATTAATATTTGCCAAGTCAAAACCTACGGCGAAACCACCGAGGCTTACTGGTTTCAAATATTTGTAGCTTTGACATAGAAACCCCAACACGAATGCTGCCTGCCATCGAAACACTATAGGGTTAAACAAAGTAATTTAAAAATTGGGAAAACAAATGCAGACTTTTGTAACATTGTAACAAGGAGAGAATCGAGACTTACCTTTAGACTTTACTTCTAAAACCCAAAATGCCCACATTTGACAAGAACCAGAGTCAAAACCCTGCTAGTAAGCTCGACGAAGAAGAGATACAATTTAGAGATTTTACCACCCACTTACAAGGAAAACTTGCCTCTGGTCTGAACACTCCCAAGAATCATCATAAACCATGGAACTACTCAAACTACCAACAACTGCAGCAATTCGTCACTCTTGAAGGGTTCGCCTCTGAGAGTTAAATTTACACAACCACAGGTCTTGAAGTCGAAACCGAGGAGGCGCACTTGCATCCTGTTAACAAACCCTAAAACCTTGCAGGCCTATCGGCGTCTCCCCAAACCCACTCGCAACAAAATGAAAACCTAAGTGAGGTCTTCGCAACGTTAATCTCTAGGAAGTTATTGTAGCACCATAACTACGAAAACTCCACGTGAAAGTTAGCCACGGTGGATGCCAATAGGAATTACACCAACAATAATTTTAAAGCACTTTAAATTGCACATCCATCACTAGTATGTCGACCTGCCAACCAAGAAACAATGATATCACTCGGTTTCACATCGGGTTGATCAATACCATTGCAGCATAGTTGGGTTACATTTGATTACACCATTATCCAAGTGTTATTCCTTTAAACGATAACCAAGTCAAAGTTTCAACCATTGCCAAGGGGGACCTACAAGCATACACACTATGGTTACATGCGAACATTAAGACCTTACAAATATCAATCGGTAGCCAACCTTGCAAGGAGACTATTATGTAAAATATTGTATCAAACCTTTGGTAGGATAGCATAAAGTGCATATTTCAAAATAAGGGTTTTATAACATCCATAATATAAATTATTAAGGATAGGGATACATATAGTATAGTTATAAACTATTACACTTTTCCCAAATCCCTTATTGACATTTATTTTAGTATGATACCTTTAGTACTTGGATCCGAAAGAATAGAGCATAGGTCATAACTACCTTGGTTACGAATGCATTTGTATAGTATATTTCTTTGGTGTAGGACTAAATAAAATAGAATGAAATTCTAACACTTTTGGCATTTGATAAGACATGATACGTTTGATGAGTTTCGAACTATAACTAGAATGTACGTAAACAACATACACAATACAAGTAACTTATGATAGATTGTTCCAAGAGAAATGATCGAAATAGTTCTTCCCCTGGAAGGAACCCAAGTATTCTAATTTTAACTTGAAATCTGATTGACGATAAATAGGATCTCTATAAATCACTTGCAAACATTATTTCTCTTACCTGTGATCTGTGACATAAGGTTCAAATGCTTTAGCTAATATCTAAGTAAGCCTCGGGGTGTCCATAGGACCCCTTCATCATCAAAAGAAGAACAACTAGTTAGCCCGTACAAACATTAGTAAGCAAAGGTATGGAGTTTTGACATCATTTTATAAGTAATCTAGGATGCACAACTGAAGCATGAAAACAAAAATAGAATCCTAGTATAGACACAATTTCTTTTCATACACATCGTAAAGCATCATACATGCATGATAGTTATAATAGCTTATTCCAGCATGGTGTTTAAAAGGACAAACAAGCATTTAATACATTTCTGCACATCAAAGTATAACATTTAATGCTACAATGAAAAAAATTTAAATTTTGTAAATTTTTGCGATGTTACAGATTTTCATGAATTGAATCTAGAAGTAGATATTGGGAGGCCTTTGTTAAAATCAAAATTAGAACTAGATCTCAAGCTAGTTGGACTGAATCCTGATAACCTTGAGTCATATCTACTGAACCCTGTATGGTATAATTTGCAAAGTAATGTAAAGGTTTGAAAGGGAGACCCACAGTCCTTGACCTCTCAGGCCTATAGTACTAACTGGGATCAAAATCCTCCTCAAAATACCCTTCATAACATCCCTCCTAGAGCCCAAAATCCACCCAGACCAATGGCAGCCATGTTTGCACCCTTGGACTTACCTGCTGTTTTGCATGACCTCCCTAAAAATTACTCACAGAGAATTATTTTGTACGATGGAGAAGGAGATTTCTCAGGAAGACAACATGTGGAGAGGTTTGAGGATTTTATTGACTTGGAGGAGGTAGACTATGAAGATGCTAAGATGAGGTTGTTTGAACAAAGATTATCTGGAGAGGCTAAGAAATGGTTTAGAGATTTACCAGACGCATCTATCCATACCTTTGCATCCTTCCAAACGTTGTTTCTAGATAGGTGGGAAGCTGTAAAAAGTTCATCACAAATATTGTCCCAATACAACCATTTAAAGAAAGGGAACTTTGAATCTGTGCATGAGTTTTCTGGAAGGTTCATGAGGGTGTACAACTCAATCCAAGCTGACATAAAACCCCTGATAGGTGCTGCTAAGGTGCATTATGCAGATGCTTTTGAAGGAGATTTCTCATGTATCCTGAGGGAGAGAAAATCACCTACTTTATCAGCTATGTTTAAAGACGCTTTGGAGGTGGAAGCAAACATGATGGCTTCAGGGAAGCTAAAAGGTAAAACAAAGACAAACAAGAAGAAAGTAGAGAAGAAACCATCCACCTCCACCTCTTCTCTAGCCAGTGATGCTAAGTTTGAGATGATGATGAAAACAATGGAGAAGTTGATGGATAGGATGGCCTTGGATAGTAAGCCTCCGAATAGAGAACAACCTGAGAACCAAGTCATGAATCCTAACTTTAGGAGACCTTTTCCTCAAAGAATTCAAAGGAACCCCGATGACCAACACATAAGACCCCCTTTCCCGGATAACTTGGTAGATGAAGAAGGGCAAGAGGACCTAGTGGGTGACCAGATTCAACATTTTGATGATCTTAACCATGAGGTATATATGACTGAGAGAGAGCATGATTTCTTCACCAAGAAACATGTCATTACCATTCTTGAACTAGATTCAAAGCAATATCAAATGGGCTATCAAAATTCAGTGGATGACTTTTAGAGAAAGCTGAAGCAGAGTAATCAGGATGTGAAAATAAACAAAGGAAAGTCGAATCAAAACCATCCCTCCAATGCTCAGTAGGGATGAGAAAAACATAAAGAAAAACAACAAGAAGCTGTTGCATAAAAGAGCCCTGAAAATAAAGAACAACAGTCCAAGGAAACTAGAAAATCAGAGGCCATTGAGGTAAATAAGCGAGTCTCATCTTTCACTTTAAAGGATGAGTTGTCAAAGGTCAAAATATCTATCCCTTTTAATGATCTTCTAAGGAACAATGAATATGGGGAAGAGATTACCAACATGGTAAAGGGTCAGGGTGATTGTCAGCATGACATTTTAGAAGTGACAGATGATGCTCCCACAATTGTTTTTGGGCCCAAGGTTGAAGAGGCAGAGGATGAGGATGTTCCCCCATTCTATTTGAGTCTGAATGTTCATGATATGATTTTACACAATGCACTGATAGATTCTGGTGCATCTTATAATCTAATGCCCAAAACAGTGGTAGACAACTTAGGTTTGGAGGTTACTAGGACCTACAAAGACCTGCACTCTTTTGACTCAAGAAAGGTCTAGTGTTTGGGGCTAATAAAGGACATGGTAGCGACCCTTACACAACTTCCAACCAAGAGTATTGTAATGGATGTGGTGGTAGCTGACATTCCTACAAAGTTTGGTATGCTACTACTAAGGTCTTGTGCATCAAAATTTAGAGGAAATATGCAGCTGGATTGGTTGTATGCCACCATACCTCTGTTTGGAGGAAACAGGAGATTATACACGGAGAAGAGGTTGGCCTACATGGTTAGCAACCACGAAAAACCTGAGAACCATCCCATATACGCTGTTGATACAGACTTAGGATCCTCAATATTTTTTAATGATGGACCACAAATTGATCCTAAGATCCCCATACAAATGGAAGTGGAGGAAGGTAAGGAATTTGCAGCAAGGAAAGAGGCCTTGGAAAGGAAGCAGAACGAAGCAGGTTTGTTGTCAATGTATTTCGATGGGTCTTTATGCAAACATGGTGCTGGTGCAGGGGTTTGGATCATCCCTCCTGACAAGGAATTTAAATCCTTGTCATATAAGCTGAATTTTGAGTGCACAAACAATGTAGCAGAGTATGAAGCCCTGTTGCTAGGATTACAAGCATTAAAGGACCTTAGAGCGAAGAGGATACAGGTATTTGGAGACTCTGAGTTGGTGATAAACCAAGTAAATGACAGTTACCAAACAAAACATCCCAGAATGTGAGCTTATAAAAATGAAGTGTGCGATATGTTGGGAAACTATTTTTCATAGCATAAGATCAGGGTAATACCGAGGATTGAGAACCACGTAGTAGATTCCTTGGCCACTACCACTCAGGGTTTCAAGACCCCTATCTATTCCCAAACAAAGTATGAAGTAGAGATAGTGAACAGGACGTCCATTCGAGATAATTCCAAATATCGGCACTGTAACATCCCTAAATTTACAAAAATTTAAAAAAAAATTATATAGCTTTTAATGGGTAATCTAACTATGCAGAAATATAATAAATGTTTAAATGTCGTCTTGTTGTACTAAATGTTGTGTTGGTCGAAAGTGTAATGTTGCAACAAGATAATTAATATCTTCATTTCAATGTTAAACTTACTCAATTGTACTTTCACAATTCTTTGTTTCTGATCTAATGATATAAGTTTATATGTGTTAACTATTGTTTTTTCTGTTTGATGATGAAGGGTTCCTACGAATGCGTCGAGGCTTACTTAGCATTCGTGCTAAAGCATTTGAATCGTCCTTTTTTGTAGATTACAGGTAAGAGATTTTAGTGTTTACGACATCTGACCGAAGAGTTTCTAACTAGTTTCCGTGTCTCTTAAGTCTTAATGATTTAAGAGACATAATGTCGAAAATGATATTGGTGAGAACTTCAGTTAGCCTAGTTTGTAAAACAGAAGTATGTCAGTTGTAATATTCCTAATCCCTGTACTAAACTTTTGTTAATTTGTTCTGTGATATCCCTCCTTTATGACCTATTTTGATATTTATTGTTTTTATAATTGTAAATTATGTATAAGGGCCTAGTGAGGAGCTGAAGGCCAAGACCCCACCCGTTGACCTTGAAGGTATCATTAATTCTTTCTTTTTCTAGGTTGTAAGTTATAAATTGTAAACTTATTATGGTACAACTAAAATGGTGGGAAACAAGTCCACTAGGGGGAGAGAGAAATTCCTATTTTTATACAGTGGCATGTTGGACCTGGTACATAATATAAGAACCAATAGGAAAGATGCATGGAAATAAAGGTACCTTTTCAATTAGTGGTTATACAAAATACATCATTCATATATTTTATATATATATGAAAATACACCTAAAGGGTATTGTGAATGGCTATGATACCAATAGCTTGGTCAAATGTACAGATAGTGGAGTTAGCTATTTATAACCTCATGCATGAACCATCGGTTTATATACAAGAAAAGGACTCGAACTCTAGTTGACAAATGGAGAAAGAATAGCAAACACTAGTTTACAAAAAGAGGGAACTTGTCCTTTTAATTTATAATAGTAATTCTCTATTGAGCAACGGATCTCTAGACTCTTTGGGCGATACTTGGAAAGTTGTCATCTAAATACCAACGGACCCAAAAATCGCCATAGGATTTGGTTCGTTGAGTCCTAACTAGAAGATGATGTACCACTTGCCGGTTGGTAATCCCATGTGTTAGTGGGAGGACCCTTCAAGAACAAGCCATCGACAAGTGGAGGAAAATCTGGAAGTTATCGGTGGGGAAAACCGCCGATAATAAATGGCGACCACACCGAGAGGATGGGGGACAACTGAAGTTAAATAGCAGAGATAAGATCTTGGATGGGGGTCGCAGGGGGAGAGGAGGGGAAAACAAAAGCTTATGTTCTGTTTTATTAACCTCTGCGGTTTTGCGGGTGATATCTCTTTTCATTACGATTCTGGGAGAGCGGTGGACAGTATTTTAAACTCTTTGTATTGTGATCCAGTATGCAGTGTATCGATCGAGTGAATTTCGTGGGTGAACTCTGAGTCATAAATATCCTAGTACGGCGTGAAGCCCGACGGATGTTCGTTGGACTGTATGCTTTTCATATTGTTGAGATCTAGGAATGACAGACCCTGCCTATGCTTCTTTGATTTCATGTTTTATATTGTGGAGGTTGGGCATTAGAGAATAAATAAATTCTGGCTTAGAAGTTTTGGGAGAGCGATTTCCTTGATCAATTGATGGAGACCTTACATAGGATGCGATATCTCAACGAGGAAGAGCACCGCAGTACAATGTTGGTAACACAGCTGCCAATTTGGCGATAAGGATTTGTATATATCCTGCAATAAAAATACTAGGTAAGTAAACTCTATACTTCTTTGTAATTTCTTGTGCTAAAAATTTGATGTGGTTCCTTAATTGGTTTCGATTCAAGCGATTTATGGCAATCCTAGAAATCTCTGCCAATAGTATTGCACAACGGATTTGTTCTTTGTTGTATGTCTTCTGCGGTTTTGCGTAGTATGAAACCAGTTTTGTTTCTTTTATATATTTGCATGATGTTGAACGCAATGACTTAGAACCTGTCAATTTTTCTAGGATACATTGCTTTAAATGCTGAGTTACTGAGTCTAGCATTATTATGCTATACGTCGGAGGTTCTTGTTTAGTCTGGGATTTGGAGTGATATTCCTAGATGGATTTGTTTTATAACAGAGTCTGCAAATCATTAAAGCGTTGGTCTAGTTACTTCTAGATAGTCTGCGAATCATTAAAGGGTTGGTCTAGTTACTTCTAGATAGTCTGTGAATCATTAAACCCTTAAGATTTAATTTTTACATTATAGAACTCAATAATAAATACGTGGATTTAGGTTAACCTCTATACTTTCTGCGATTCAGTAAGATACGTGTGAATATCAACGTCAATCCCTGCTAGGGTTATACTTCCTCTATGTAGTTATTGTTATGCTCTGTGGTAGGAAGGAGGAGATCCCTGTGATTGTTGTATGCCTTTTTGTTTATATATATATACATGCTTCTATTAATTTTGTAAAAATATTTGGGAAATTATGTCCGTGTATGCTAAATATCTTACATACTACATATATGAATGTTTTCTGTTAGTGTATTGGGAAAAACTTAGAAGCTAGTACTCCTTATGGTTTGGTTGTATTATTATCTATAGGAAAACACCTGAGGGAATTCTATTGAATTAAAATAGATCTAATAGCATGTACATTCGGTGTAAGTCATGGAAATGAGAGATGGGTTGATAAAGTGAAAAGAATTATTGTAACCACCGAGATTGCCGAATGTAAGAAGGTGGGAAAGAGATATTGTAACCACCGATATTGCCGAATGTAAGAAGGTGGGAAAGAGATATTGTAACCTCTATGTTGATAAATAATACAAGTTGTGAGCTCCTCTTGGTGGACGTAGCCCATGTCATTGGGTGAACCACATAGTATATCTTTTGTATTGTCACTTTTTGTATTGAGGATTTGTGTATTGTCACAATTTTGTATGTGGTTCTATTGATGATTGAAATCCAAAGGATGAGTATGGTTGTGATGAAAATGTCTTAAAAGAATTAAATAAGGCATTAAATCATATAGTTTGCTTAACGATTGTTATTATGGAGAAATAGGATATATAGAAGAAATGCCTTATTTTTATTTCAAAAGAAAGAAATGATAAGTCGAATGTGGTAGAAGAACTTTGAAAAAAAATTCATGACTATATTCAAGATAAAGACAGGAATTTTCGAATATAAGTTAAATGTAGAAAGGCATGTGCATCTTGACATTTAGATAAAATGGTGAATATGATGTTGTTGTTTAACATTTGCATTGCTTTATGTGGATCCTCGACAAATGGTGAATAATCAGTATGATGATGTGGTTACATTAATAAATTAGTTATTAAAGACCCAATTACTTATGAAAATGTAAGATACAAGTTTATTCTTCTTGGGTTAAAAATGTTAAAAGATAATTATCCTTCTTGAGAAGGATACTCTTATTAAATAAGGTTGTGCTTATAAGGCTGTGCTTATATGATAGATTTATGTAATTGGAAAATGCTTAGAGGGAATGATACAAGTGAAATCGATTATGAATGATGGATGTAGATTTAAGAATTATTTAAATACCTAATTTTCAACTATGTGGATTTGTCTAGGAAAAGAATTAGATAGAGTTAAAAGGTTATATATATATATATATATATATATATATATATATGGATGCAGAGTTGAATTTACAATTTAAGGGTATTCACTTATGATAGCTGCGAAGATATATAAATGGGTCATAATTATACATTAATGCTTTTCAAGATACAATATGAAGACGGTTCATGTTCAAGTATTTGAAGAGGAAAGGTATGGTTTTTAAATGTACAAAAGTCTAAACTCCCATATGGAAGTACAATATTTCCTTAAAAGAGAATAAATATAAATGAGTATAGATGTCTTCCTTGTTTCTTTTCATGTTCTTATTTTAAAATGGTTGACTTAACCATTAGCCCTTTATCAAGACAGTTTTTTTAGAATCCGATTTTTGTATCGCCGTATAGTTAGTGACTAGAAATATGTAAATGAGCTTCATATATCTGATGGACTAAATCTGGATTTCATTTTAAATATCTCGCTGAAGAAAAGAAATAAGAGATTGATGGGAAATTCTTTATAAGAATTTTTTTTATTCTCGGGTGTATTTTGAGGGACATTACAAGTGGTATCAGAGCCTTAGGTTACAACACTAGGGCCTAATGAGCTCGACATGCGATAATTGAGTATGAATGGTTTTAATTTTACTAATCAATGGGTTTCGTTTCATTTTGGATGCATGGATTGTACCGGAGGAGGGGAAAATGAATCTCCAAGCTCGACTTCAAGTTTCTTCCAGAGCATAGGTTGTAAACACTTGGGCTTATTGAGCTCAATTGGAGAAGAACAAATACAAGTTGGTCAGACTAGAAAGGAGCTGCATTCTATAAGCCAAGAATAAAATGTTCACTTCCAAAGAATCGTCAAGGGGTAAGCGACAAAACTTCTTGAAATTGCAAGTAAGTACGTATGAGTTTACTGAAAAGTTATAATTAGAGTATCTAATTGTGAACATTACATAAGTTCATTTGAATGATCTCCTATGGATGACACTAGACGATGAATATCTCCTCACCCTTTACAATTAGTTTCATTGAATGACAAGAAAGTACTCTTTTAATTAGTTAGATTATTAGTTAAGTAGAGTAAAAGCACGTATTAGAAGTTATCCTAGCTATTTCACAGTGAAGTTTATAGGCTGAGGAAGTCTCCTAATTTGGTCGACCTTAGATAACTAAGTAAACTTGATTGACCTATAGTCTAGATTTCCAAATATGAAATTTAGATGGGAAATGTAAAGCAACTTAGATCTGTTAAAAGATCCATTAAGATCAGCTCAAAAGTAAGTCTTGATGTTAAAAGGTCCATTAAAGATTTGATAGTTTGGGTCAGTCTTGGGTTTTGAACGGTGTAAGAAACGATCAGGTTCCATTTACATATGAGTTACCTTAAATAAGAAAGTTTATAAATTTGTAATGAGGTTGACCCTAGTAGTAAAATCTGTAAAGGTGCATGCTGCAGGAGGAGTCATTGTGAATTTATATTCCTAGTTATGAGGGAAGCATAATTATGTGATGTTAAGTTGTTGTTTTACTCCATAAGAAGTATAGTTGGCTAGACTAGGATGTTTGGTTTCCTTTAAACAAAGAAATTAACTTTAATTGGTGTGAAGCTTTCTATGACTAGGAAATTGTGAGACTACAAAGGAGAAAAACGGTTAATAGTATCTTTGCTAATCAATTTCATTCTAGTATGTAATTGTATAAGATAAGTAATTATAATATGATTTTTGGGACATGGAAGCATGTACCCTTACATGTAAGTGCAACAAAAGGAAAATGGTTATAATTACATATACATGTGAATATTAATCAGTTAAGATGAGAATGCATGAGTACCTTTTATATATACCTCTTATTTCAGTAATTTCTACTAAGATAGACGTAGGAAACAATGAGTAATAGTAATACTTTTTGCTATCCATGTACAACTATATGTTTTCTCAAATTGATTATTTTGTTAAGGGATAGATTATTGGAAACCTAGACCCAACATGAAATAAATACAGGTTAGTAGGATGCTGTAATCTTTTGACGTTCTTATGTTGCCACAAAGAATGACTGTTTTTTTATGTGTGGAGGAAAAACAATTGATGACATGGAATTTGCAGGGTAGATCGGAAGTGATCTTTGAGACAATAATCGAGGTATAAACTTTTATGAAACAAGTAAAAATGATGTTTGAACATATGTTATATATACGATTGTCTTATGATTTAATTACCTTTATACGATTAACACTTTGAATGTTGTGGTCAAGCAAATGTTATTTTTTTTCCACACATCACTGCCTGACACCCATCAATGGTTAAATGTGGGATATATATATCGATTCAAGTATAATACTAATACGTGATGAATACAAGTAAACTAGAACCTCGGCAGATGAAGGTGAGCTATGCGGTCGCTTTTACAAAGGTACATGGTTATCTATATAAGGTATGTAAGTTTGTTTAGACAATTGGTTATCCCTATATGATGTTAGGGCATACAAAAAAGGGTTGTATAACTAAAATAGGAATTGTGTTAAAATGGTGAAAGCTAAAGTTCGAGGTTAAATGATCATAATTTCCATAGATCATCATAGAAAGAATGTTATATTGTGTTCAAAGCATTATGAAGTCTTATAAGCTAGTTATGTGTAGTAGGAATGACACTTTAGATGATCACATATGGATATTTTAGTAAGAAAGATGACTTTCGGTTTAAAGGAAGGGATCTTCTTACAATATTTGATTTGTGTATAAAGTGATACTAACAAGTGAAATTTGGCAGATGGTGAAATTCCTGTGAAGCTTGTGAAAATACAAGAGCATAAATATTATGCATGGTAAAATCAGGGGATGAGGATTTAAGGTCCACATCGTAATTGTTATTCATTCTTTAAGTTTGATAATTATTGATTGAATAAAGATCTAGACTCACTTGGGTCAGAGTAATCGTATGGTTACAAAATATAATATGACGAAATAAATTGATTAAATGGAAAGAGATGTTTCTAGTCTCAAGCAAGGCGGCTTGGGAAAAATAAATTCCGGGACTCAAGCGAGAAGGCTTGAGGGGAATGGTGTAAAGAATGTTGTAATGGCATTGAAATACTCCCTAAAATGAGGGATTGAGCAGCCACTAGGATTCTTGGAGAATTGGCTGGCTGTAAGACCTAGGCAAGCTATAAGAAAATGTATATGTGGGAGGCAGGACGCTGCTTAGTATACATGAAAGAAATGTCTGCTGAGTGAGCACTAAGGTGTTAGGCAAGACATGAAAGAGATGTTTGCTGCGTGAGCACTAAGGTGTTAGGCAAGACATGAATGAAATGGTTGCTGCGTGAGCACTAAGGTGTTAGGCAAGGCATGAGAAAAAGGATTGTTGCGTGAGCACTAAGGTGTTAGGCAAGAATCTCCTAGATCAAATGAATGTTGTTTGTTGTTGATTTTGTCAACATTATACAATCAGGGAACACTAGATTTATTCCATATGTTGCAAGTGATATAAGCAATAAAGAACTCATGATTTATGTTTCTGAGTTTGATTATGAAGTCGATGACAGGTTATTACTAAGCATTGTTTCTTTTGAATTCTAGTTTTGTGATACAAATGATTGCTGCAAGAGAAGAGTGAACACCGAGGACGGTGTTATTTTAAAGGGGATGAGGATGTGATATCCCTCCTTTATGACCTATTTTGATCTTTATTGTTTTTATAATTGTAAATTATGTATAAGGGCCTAGTGAGGAGCTGAAGGCCAAGACCCCACCCGTTGACCTTGAAGGTATCATTAATTCTTTCTTTTTCTAGGTTGTAAGTTATAAATTGTAAACTTATTATGGTACAACTAAAATGGTGGGAAACAAGTCCACTAGGGGGAGAGAGAAATTCCTATTTTTATACAGTGGCATGTTGGACCTGGTACATAATATAAGAACCAATAGGAAAGATGCATGGAAATAAAGGTACCTTTTCAATTAGTGGTTATACAAAATACATCATTCATATATTTTATATATATATGAAAATACACCTAAAGGGTATTGTGAATGGCTATGATACCAATAGCTTGGTCAAATGTACAGATAGTGGAGTGAGCTATTTATAACCTCATGCATGAACCATCGGTTTATATACAAGAAAAGGACTCGAACTCTAGTTGACAAATGGAGAAAGAATAGCAAACACTAGTTTACAAAAAGAGGGAACTTGTCCTTTTAATTTATAATAGTAATTCTCTATTGAGCAACGGATCTCTAGACTCTTTGGGCGATACTTGGAAAGTTGTCATCTAAATACCAACGGACCCAAAAATCGCCATAGGATTTGGTTCATTGAGTCCTAACTAGAAGATGATGTACCACTTGCCGGTTGGTAATCCCATGTGTTAGTGGGAGGACCCTTCAAGAACAAGCCATCGACAAGTGGAGGAAAATCTGGAAGTTATCGGTGGGGAAAACCGCCGATAATAAATGGCGACCACACCGAGAGGATGGGGGACAACTGAAGTTAAATAGCAGAGATAAGATCTTGGATGGGGGTCGCAGGGGGAGAGGAGGGGAAAACAAAAGCTTATGTTCTGTTTTATTAACCTCTGCGGTTTTGCGGGTGATATCTCTTTTCATTACGATTCTGGGAGAGCAGTGGACAGTATTTTAAACTCTTTGTATTGTGATCCAGTATGCAGTGTATCGATCGAGTGAATTTCGTGGGTGAACTCTGAGTCATAAATATCCTAGTACGGCGTGAAGCCCGACGGATGTTCGTTGGACTGTATGCTTTTCATATTGTTGAGATCTAGGAATGACAGACCCTGCCTATGCTTCTTTGATTTCATGTTTTATATTGTGGAGGTTGGGCATTAGAGAATAAATAAATTCTGGCTTAGAAGTTTTGGGAGAGCGATTTCCTTGATCAATTGATGGAGACCTTACATAGGATGCGATATCTCGACGAGGAAGAGCACCGCAGTACAATGTTGGTAACACAGCTGCCAATTTGGCGATAAGGATTTGTATATATCCTGCAATAAAAATACTGGGTAAGTAAACTCTATACTTCTTTGTAATTTCTTGTGCTAAAAATTTGATGTGGTTCCTTAATTGGTTTCGATTCAAGCGATTTATGGTAATCCTAGAAATCTCTGCCAATAGTATTGCACAACGGATTTGTTCTTTGTTGTATGTCTTCTGCGGTTTTGCGTAGTATGAAACCAGTTTTGTTTCTTTTATATATTTGCATGATGCTAAACGCAATGACTTAGAACCTGTCGATTTTTCTAGGATACATTGCTTTAAATGCTGAGTTACTGAGTCTAGCATTATTATGCTATACGTCGGAGGTTCTTGTTTAGTCTCGGATTTGGAGCGATATTCCTAGATGGATTTGTTTTATAACAGAGTCTGCAAATCATTAAAGCGTTGGTCTAGTTACTTCTAGATAGTCTGCGAATCATTAAAGGGTTGGTCTAGTTACTTCTAGATAGTCTGTGAATCATTAAACCCTTAAGATTTAATTTTTACATTATAGAACTCAATAATAAATACGTGGATTTAGGTTAACCTCTATACTTTCTGCGATTCAGTAAGATACGTGTGAATATCAACGTCAATCCCTGCTAGGGTTATACTTCCTCTCTGTAGTTATTGTTATGCTCTGTGGTAGGAAGGAGGAGATCCCTGTGATTGTTGTATGCCTTTTTGTTTATATATATATACATGCTTCTATTAATTTTGTAAAAATATTTGGGAAATTATGTCCGTGTATGCTAAATATCTTACATACTACATATATGAATGTTTTCTGTTAGTGTATTGGGAAAAACTTCGAAGCTAGTACTCCTTATGGTTTGGTTGTATTATTATCTATAGGAAAACACCTGAGGGAATTCTATTCAATTAAAATAGATCTAATAGCATGTACATTCGGTGTAAGTCATGGAAATGAGAGATGGGTTGATAAAGTGAAAAGAATTATTGTAACCACCGAGATTGCCGAATGTAAGAAGGTGGGAACGAGATATTGTAACCATCGAGATTGCCGAATGTAAGAAGGTGGGAAAGAGATATTGTAACCTCTATGTTGATAAATAATACAAGTTGTGAGCTCCTCTTGGTGGACGTAGCCCATGTCATTGGGTGAACCACATAGTATATCTTTTGTATTGTCACTTTTTGTATTGAGGATTTGTGTATTGTCACAATTTTGTATGTGGTTCTATTGATGATTGAAATCCAAAGGATGAGTATGGTTGTTATGAAAATGTCTTAAAAGAATTAAATAAGGCATTAAATCATATAGTTTGCTTAACGATTGTTATTATGGAGAAATAGGATATATAGAAGAAATGCCTTATTTTTATTTCAAAAGAAAGAAATGATAAGTCGAATGTGGTAGAAGAACTTTGAAAAAAAATTAATGACTATATTCAAGATAAAGACAGGAATTTTCGAATATAAGTTAAATGTAGAAAGGCATGTGCATCTTGACATTTAGATAAAATGGTGAATATGATGTTGTTGTTTAACATTTGCATTGCTTTATGTGGATCCTCGACAAATGGTGAATAATCAGTATGATGATGTGGTTACATTAATAAATTAGTTATTAAAGACCCAATTACTTATGAAAATGTAAGATACAAGTTTATTCTTCTTGGGTTAAAAATGTTAAAAGATAATTATCCTTCTTGAGAAGGATACTCTTATTAAATAAGGTTGTGCTTATAAGGTTGTGCTTATAAGGTTGTGCTTATATGATAGATTTATGTAATTGGAAAATGCTTAGAGGGAATGATACAAGTGAAATCGATTATGAATGATGGATGTAGATTTAAGAATTATTTAAATACCTAATTTTCAACTATGTGGATTTGTCTAGGAAAAGAATTAGATAGAGTTAAAAGGTTATATATATATATATATATATATATATATATATATATATATATATATATATATATATATGGATGCAGAGTTGAATTTACAATTTAAGGGTATTCACTTATGATAGCTGCGAAGATATATAAATGGGTCATAATTATACATTAATGCTTTTCAAGATACAATATGAAGACGGTTCATGTTCAAGTATTTGAAGAGGAAAGGTATGGTTTTTAAATGTACAAAAGTCTAAACTCCCATATGGAAGTACAATATTTCCTTAAAAGAGAATAAATATAAATGAGTATAGATGTCTTCCTTGTTTCTTTTCATGTTCTTATTTTAAAATGGTTGACTTAACCATTAGCCCTTTATCAAGACAGTTTTTTTAGAATCCGATTTTTGTATCGCCGTATAGTTAGTGACTAGAAATATGTAAATGAGCTTCATATATCTGATGGACTAAATCTGGATTTCATTTTAAATATCTCGCTGAAGAAAAGAAATAAGAGATTGATGGGAAATTCTTTATAAGATTTTTTTTTATTCTCGGGTGTATTTTGAGGGACATTACAAGTGGTATCAGAGCCTTAGGTTACAACTGTTGATGTATATGTAACTTCGGAATGTATTTCATCAGTATATTATATGTATATTTATTGTACCCTTATAAGAGATGTGTTATTCCTCTATAAGGAAGTGTCATCATGTGGATTGACAAGTGTCGCAAGTGTGTGTACTTGCCGATGGGTTATTAGACCACCTTATGGGGTCGGCCCTAATTAATATATAATATAATGTGGATGTACTAAAGTAGACAAGTCGGCCCCAGTAGGTCACTGGGCAAAAAGGTGAGTATAAATAGAGATAGGAGATCTCTATTTTATTCACTCGGAAAAGTATCTATCTCTCTCTCTGGAAAGTGGCGCACTAGTGAGGAGGAGGAGGATCATCTGCTAGGAGACTATCTCTGTATTATTTGGTTGTATTTTGGTTGAGCCATTGCTCTCTCTATCTCTGAGGAAGTTGTGGGGTTTTTCACCTTAGGGTTTTCCCCACGGAAACTCTGTGTCTCTTGTCTCTATGCTTTTGATTCTTATGATGCTTGTGATGCTTGTCATATTATGATTGTCATGCATTGATATACTGTAGATGTTATTCTCTCAGCAAAGATCCTATAGTATTGTGATTTAATACTGAAAATTTAACATGGTATCAGAGCTTAACTGAGAAGAAGACATTTTGCAGTGACGGAAGCTTGTATTGCTTGTTTATTGGGTTTCTCTCCACAGATTTTTGAAATTCAGTATAGTAGATTGGATCTACTCATGAAGGCGCATCTTTCTGTCCAATCAGATTTCAGTTCCGAGCATTTTCAGTTTTGGCCCTAAAAATTAGGGTTTCCACAAAAATAGGAATTTCTGGAAACTGAAGGTACAGCTGGAAGCTCCTTGCAAAAATCGAAGGTTTGAGCTTTGGATCGAGATTTTTGGCTGGGTAGATCTCCGGGAAACTCAAACCCTAATTCAGGGCTCTCCCGAGTGAACCCGGGAGGACAAAAAGGCAATTTTGAAGGACAAGACTTTGCTGATCTCAAATTCTAAATGTACTAGGCTGATCAGCTCTCCAAGGCGCATCTTTCTATCCTTTCAGAATTTTGAAATTCACATTTTGAATTTTTAGGGTTTCTCTGACAAACCCTAATCCGGGACCAGATCCAGTTTTCAGCATTTCAAGTGGTAAGTTCTAAATCTTTTCTATTTCCATTTGAAGTACTCTTAAAGATGTCTCTTCACACCAAGCTTGAGGATAAGCTTGAAGGGGCTGATAACTTCCGAGCCTGGAAGTATAGGATTGGGCTAATCCTGGAAGAGAATGAGTTGGACTCATATGTGAAAGAAGACATCCCTATCCCAGAGGATGAAGAGGCCAAGGTATTGCACAAGAAGAACTTGGTCAAGGCAAAGAGAATCATTGCTGATTCTATCAAAGACCATCTCATACCCCATGTGTCTTCTCTCAAGACACCCAAAGAGATGTTTGAATCTTTGACCAAGCTATTTGAAGGAAAGAACATAAATCGGAAGATGACCCTGCGGAACCAATTGAAAGCAGTAAAGTTTCAGAATGGGGAAACCATTCAATCCTACTTTTCAAGGGTCTCTCAGATCAAGGAACAATTAGAAGCAGTAGATGAAATGGTGGAGAATGGTGAAGTGGTGATGACCACTCTAAATGGCCTACCCAGGTCATGGGATTCCTTTATTCAAGGAATTTGTGCAAGGAAGAAGTTGATCTCCTTCAGTAGACTTCGGGAAGAATGTTCTCAAGAAGAAGCTAGGCTTATAGCTCGTGAGGAAAAGATGGGAGGTGAAGATCAAGCTCTTGCAGCTCACACCAAAAGAAGCAAAACCAAGAAGGATCACCCTCACCCCAAAAGATTCCATCAAAAGAATAAGAAGGACCTAAGATGCTTCACATGCAATGAGAAGGGTCACTTTGCTTCAGATTGTCCCAAGAACAAAAGGGATAATAAGAACAACTCCAGTAAGAAGAAGAAAGGTAGCAAAAGAAGGTTTCATGCCCATGCTACCGAAGATGATGAACCTCCAAAGAAGAAGGCTAGGGCAGAAAGTAGTAGTGATGATGACTCATCAAGTGAAGAAGAATATGTTCTAATTTCCGCTCTTACAGGTACCATCTCCCATGGATGTAATGATTGGTTGATTGATAGTGGGGCTTCCAAACACATGACTGGGTTCAAGGAATCATTTGTGAACCTTTCTGAACATGAATCACCCCATAAGGTGAAACTTGGGGATGATTATCAATATCCAATCAAAGGAAGTGGTGAAGCCTCTTACAACTTAGATTCTGGAAAATCTCTGAAGATGAAGGAAGTTCTCTATGTACCTGGGCTCAAGAAGAACTTACTCTCCATCTCTGCTCTAGATGCAAAAGGTATGAGGGTTGCATTTGTTGATGGCCAAGTACTAATGTGGCCAAAGGGAAAGACTATAGATGATGCAGTAGTGATTGGAGAGCAAGAGGGAGGCTTGTATAAATTAAAGGGTCAACCTGAACATGCCATGGTACATGAATCCATGGAGCCAAGTGAACTTTGGCATAGGAGACTTGCTCACATGCACTATAGAGCACTTCCAATTGCAAGCAAGGCTGTAGAAGGTCTTCCTGAAATCAAGACCAAACATGAAGGGGTTTGCAAAGGATGTGCAAAAGGTAAGAACACTAAGAAGGCTTTCCCAAGCAGTGAAAGCAAGGCAAAAGACATCCTGGAAACCATCCACTCAGATGTATGTGGCCCCATGTCATCCAGTTCCCTAAGTGGGTATGTTTACTATGTATCATTTATTGATGACTTCTCCAGGAAGACTTGGGTATACTTCTTGAAGGGCAAAGATGAGGTGTTTGATAAATTCAAGGAATTCAAAAACTTGATGGAAAATCAAACTGACAAGAAAATCAAAACATTCAGAGCTGACAATGGTGGAGAATTCACCTCAAATGACTTCAAGAAGCTTTGTAGTGATTCAGGGATTAAGAGGGAGTTGACTGCTCCATATAATCCTCAACAGAATGGAGTTGCAGAAAGGAAGAACAGAACTATCATGGAAGCAGCAAGGGCAATGTTGCATGACCAGGATCTTCCTATGCATCTTTGGGCAGAAGCAGCTAGAACAGCTGTATATGTGCAGAATAGAACACCCCACAAGATATTGGACAACAAGACACCAGAACAAGTCTTCTCTGGTAAGAAACCTGAAGTCAGCCATCTCAGAATATTTGGTTGTCCAGTATACACTCATGTCCCAAAGGAGAAGAGGACTAAACTAGATCCTTCAGGAAAGAAAGGCATCTTTGTGGGTTATAGTGAAAGCTCGAAGGCTTACAGAATATATTTTCCAGGGTTCAAGAAGATTGATGTCAGCAGGGATGTAACATTTGATGAAAATTCAGCATTCATCAAATCAAGAAAGGCACCTATTGAAGATTATGAAGAACCTAAGGAAACAAGATTTCAAGACACTACCATGACTGATACAGTTCCAGAAACTGCTCGTGAGTTTGAAGATCCACAAGAACCTGTAGATCCACCTCGTGAGGATAACTCTCACAAGAGGAAACCTGTATGGGCTAGAGAGCTCATTCATGATGCAGAAAGATTTGGCATTCCAGAAGAAGAACACAGAGCAAAGAAGAGAACCAGATCACACACCAGTTATGTTGCTTTACTCTGTGACATCATGAACAAAGAGCCTTCCAGTTATGAAGAGGCAGCAGAAAAGAAAGAATGGAAGGATGCTATGGTTGAGGAATATCAATCAATTATGAAGAATGATGTTTGGGATATTGTCCCAAGACCTAAAGGGAAGTCTGTTGTGACTTCCAAGTGGATCTACAAAATCAAGCATGCTGCAGATGGCAGTGTGGAAAAATATAAAGCAAGATTCGTAGCTCGTGGTTTCTCTCAGAAGGAAGGAATAGACTATGAAGAAACCTTTGCACCTGTAGCCAGATATACTTCCATCAGAACAGTACTTGCCTTGGCCGCAACAATGAAATGGAAGATACACCAGATGGATGTCAAGACTGCTTTCCTGAACGGTGTAGTAGAAGAGGAAGTATATGTGGAACAGCCACTCGGCTTTGAAATACATGACAGGGAATCTTATGTATGCAGATTGAAGAAAGCCTTGTATGGCTTGAAGCAAGCTCCCAGAACCTGGTATGGTAGGATGGACAGTTTCCTATCTAGTTTGGGCTTTACCAAGAGTAAAGCGGATTCCAACCTTTACTACAAGGTTGAGGAAGGGAATCCTGTGATTCTACTACTATATGTGGATGACCTATTTGTGACAGGAGATGACAGAATGATTGCAGATACCAAGAGGAAGCTTGCAGCGGAATTCGATATGAAAGATTTGGGAATGATGCACTATTTCCTAGGTATGGAGGTGTGGCAGAATGCAGGTGGGATCTTCCTTGGTCAAGGGAAGTACACAGTAGATATCCTGAAGAGATTTGGGATGATGGATTGCAAAGCCATGGCCACACCTATGGCATCGAATCTGAAGCTTCTTTGTGATGCTTCATCTGAGCCAGTTGATGTTTCTATGTATCGTCAGATTATTGGGTCCTTGATGTACCTGACGAACACGAGACCAGATATTTGCTTTGCTGTGAACACATTGAGCCAGTTCCTGACGGATCCGAGGAGTGTTCATCTAGTTGCTGTAAAGCATGTTCTGAGGTACCTGAAGGGTACAGTGGATTATGGGCTCAGATATGAGGCAAATCAAAAGTTTAACCTACAGGGTTATGTTGATTCAGATTGGGCTGGCAGTGCTGCAGATAGGAAGAGCACATCTGGGTGTTGCTTCAGTATGGGATCAGGTGTGATCTCTTGGTTTAGCAGGAAGCAGTCCTGCGTAGCACTGAGTACAGCTGAGGCAGAGTATGTTGCAGCCTGTTCAGCTAGTTGTGAGGCAGTATGGCTACGGAAGCTACTGTCTGAGTTATTTGATCTCCCGTTGGAGGCTACTGGTATCTTCTGTGATAACCAGAGTTGTGTGAAGCTGTCCGAGAACCCAGTGTTTAATGATAGGTCGAAACACATAGAGATCAAATATCACTATATCAGGGATATGGTGCAGAGAGGAGCTGTGAAGCTCCTGTATGTTGCGACGGACGAGCAGATTGCAGATGTGCTGACGAAGCCACTAGCCAGGGTGAAGTTCGAGTACTTCAGAGAGAGGCTTGGCGTTATTCAGATCAAGGACACTTCGAGGAAGAAGTGATGGACACATTTACTGAAGCCATTCCAAGCATGATTGAAGGAGGATCCTTCACATGGCTGTGGATGTAAGCGCTGGATGATGAGCATCAGGATGATGTTCTAGTTTCTGCTTGATATGATCAGTTGGATCATTTTATGTATGTATGTACGCATCATGTTGGATGCTGGATATGATCAGTTGGATCATTTTATGTATGTATGTACGCATCATGTTGGATGCTGGATATGATCAGTTGGATCATTTTATGTATGTATGTACGCATCATGTTGGATGCAGGATATGATCAGTTGGATCATTTTATGTATGTATGTACGCATCATGTTGGATGCAGGATATGATCAGTTGGATCATGTGTATGTATTGTTTATGCATCATGTTGGATGCTTGGACCATGTATCTGTATATGTATCAGGTGGATACATTGTATGATCAGGTGGATCATGTATGGTGATATGTATCATGTATTTGTATTTGTATCAGGTGGATACATTGATGATCAGGAGGATCATGTATGATACTTGGTATGCATCAGGAAGATGCATTGATGATCAGGTAGATCATGCAGCAGGATGTTGCAGTGATGATCAGGATGATCATAGATGACGAGCTTCAGGATGTTTCTCCAGATGACATGCAGCAGGATGTTGCAGTGATGATCAGGATGATCATAGATGACGAGCTTCAGGATGTTGCTCCAGATGACTTGCAGCAGGACGTTGCAGTGATTATGATCAGGACGATCATGAGTACATCAGGATGATGTATGGTGAGTATCAGGTTGATACTCTGTGGCCGTGGATCAGGTTGTGCAGATGAGCATGTCTGGGAGATCCTATAGGTCGGAGTTGTGTACCCGTAACAGCCTGGGATGCTCTTTCGAGACATTGTTCTGGGAGGACATGTAATTCGTTGCCCTGGGAGATCTCAGGTCGGAGTTGTGTACCCGTAACATCCTGAGATGCTCTTGCGAGGTTTTGTCCTATGGCATGTAATTTGTGCCCTGGGAGATTTCAGGTCGGAGTTGTGTACCCGTAACATCCTGAGATGCTCTTGCGAGGTTTTGCCATGACCACATGTAATTTGTGCCCTAGGAGATCTCAGGTCGGAGTTGTGTACCCGTAACATCCTGAGATGCTCTTGCTAGGTTTTGTGGTGGACCACATGTAATTTGTGCCCTGGGAGATCTTAGGTCGGAGTTGTGTACCCGTAACATCCTAAGATGCTCTTTCGAGGTTTTGTGGTGGGGTCACATGTAATAGCGCCCTGGGAGATCCTACAGGTTGGAGTTGTGTACCCGTAATATCCTGGGATGCTCTTTCGAGGTTTTGTGACGCACGTAAAAGTCCTGAGGATTCCACAGTATGGCCAGTGATGATGAAGACCTGCAGGTGGTGGGCCTACATCCAGTATGAAAAAGGACTGGCTCTGTAGAACTTCCTATGACGAGTAGAGACAGAGATTGGACGAGATAGCAGCAGCAGTGACGATGACGATGACGATGCATCGATGATGATGATCCAGAGAAGAAGACTTGTCTAGCAAATCTGTGTCGAGAAATACCTTCCTTGTTAAGAGGGAGTGTTGATGTATATGTAACTTCGGAATGTATTTCATCAGTATATTATATGTATATTTATTGTACCCTTATAAGAGATGTGTTATTCCTTTATAAGGAAGTGTCATCATGTGGATTGACAAGTGTCGCAAGTGTGTGTACTTGCCGATGGGTTATTAGACCACCTTATGGGGTCGGCCCTAATTAATATATAATATAATGTGGATGTACTAAAGTAGACAAGTCGGCCCCAGTAGGTCACTGGGCAAAAAGGTGAGTATAAATAGAGATAGGAGATCTCTATTTTATTCACTCGGAAAAGTATCTATCTCTCTCTCTGGAAAGTGGCGCACTAGTGAGGAGGAGGAGGATCATCTGCTAGGAGACTATCTCTGTATTATTTGGTTGTATTTTGGTTGAGCCATTGCTCTCTCTATCTCTGAGGAAGTTGTGGGGTTTTTCACCTTAGGGTTTTCCCCACGGAAACTCTGTGTCTCTTGTCTCTATGCTTTTGATTCTTATGATGCTTGTGATGCTTGTCATATTATGATTGTCATGCATTGATATACTGTAGATGTTATTCTCTCAGCAAAGATCCTATAGTATTGTGATTTAATACTGAAAATTTAACAACAACACTAGGGCCTAATGAGCTCGACATGCGATAATTGAGTATGAATGGTTTTAATTTTACTAATCAATGGGTTTCGTTTCATTTTGGATGCATGGATTGTACCGGAGGAGGGGAAAATGAATCTCCAAGCTCGACTTCAAGTTTCTTCCAGAGCATAGGTTGTAAACACTTGGGCTTATTGAGCTCAATTGGAGAAGAACAAATACAAGTTGGTCAGACTAGAAAGGAGCTGCATTCTATAAGCCAAGAATAAAATGTTCACTTCCAAAGAATCGTCAAGGGGTAAGCGACAAAACTTCTTGAAATTGCAAGTAAGTACGTATGAGTTTACTGAAAAGTTATAATTAGAGTATCTAATTGTGAACATTACATAAGTTCATTTGAATGATCTCCTATGGATGACACTAAACGATGAATATCTCCTCACCCTTTACAATTAGTTTCATTGAATGACAAGAAAGTACTCTTTTAATTAGTTAGATTATTAGTTAAGTAGAGTAAAAGCACGTATTAGAAGTTATCCTAGCTATTTCACAGTGAAGTTTATAGGCTGAGGAAGTCTCCTAATTTGGTCGACCTTAGATAACTAAGTAAACTTGATTGACCTATAGTCTAGATTTCCAAATATGAAATTTAGATGGGAAATGTAAAGCAACTTAGATCTGTTAAAAGATCCATTAAGATCAGCTCAAAAGTAAGTCTTGATGTTAAAAGGTCCATTAAAGATTTGATAGTTTGGGTCAGTCTTGGGTTTTGAACGGTGTAAGAAACGATCAGGTTCCGTTTACATATGAGTTACCTTAAATAAGAAAGTTTATAAATTTGTAATGAGGTTGACCCTAGTAGTAAAATCTGTAAAGGTGCATGCTGCAGGAGGAGTCATTGTGAATTTATATTCCTAGTTATGAGGGAAGCATAATTATGTGATGTTAAGTTGTTGTTTTACTCCATAAGAAGTATAGTTGGCTAGACTAGGATGTTTGGTTTCCTTTAAACAAAGAAATTAACTTTAATTGGTGTGAAGCTTTCTATGACTAGGAAATTGTGAGACTACAAAGGAGAAAAACGGTTAATAGTATCCTTGCTAATCAATTTCATTCTAGTATGTAATTGTATAAGATAAGTAATTATAATATGATTTTTGGGACATGGAAGCATGTACCCTTACATGTAAGTGCAACAAAAGGAAAATGGTTATAATTACATATACATGTGAATATTAATCAGTTAAGATGAGAATGCATGAGTACCTTTTATATATACCTCTTATTTCAGTAATTTCTACTAAGATAGACGTAGGAAACAATGAGTAATAGTAATACTTTTTGCTATCCATGTACAACTATATGTTTTCTCAAATTGATTATTTTGTTAAGGGATAGATTATTGGAAACCTAGACCCAACATGAAATAAATACAGGTTAGTAGGATGTTGTAATCTTTTGACGTTCTTATGTTGCCACAAAGAATGACTGTTTTTTTATGTGTGGAGGAAAAACAATTGATGACATGGAATTTGCAGGGTAGATCGGAAGTGATCTTTGAGACAATAATCGAGGTATAAACTTTTATGAAACAAGTAAAAATGATGTTTGAACATATGTTATATATACGATTGTCTTATGATTTAATTACCTTTATACGATTAACACTTTGAATGTTGTGGTCAAGCAAATGTTATTTTTTTTCCACACATCACTGCCTGACACCCATCAATGGTTAAATGTGGGATATATATATCGATTCAAGTATAATACTAATACGTGATGAATACAAGTAAACTAGAACCTCGGCAGATGAAGGTGAGCTATGCGGTCGCTTTTACAAAGGTACATGGTTATCTGTATAAGGTATGTAAGTTTGTTTAGACAATTGGTTATCCCTATATGATGTTAGGGCATACAAAAAAGGGTTGTATAACTAAAATAGGAATTGTGTTAAAATGGTGAAAGCTAAAGTTCGAGGTTAAATGATCATAATGTCCATAGATCATCATAGAAAGAATGTTATATTGTGTTCAAAGCTTTATGAAGTCTTATAAGCTAGTTATGTGTAGTAGGAATGACACTTTAGATGATCACATATGGATATTTTAGTAAGAAAGATGACTTTCGGTTTAAAGGAAGGGATCTTCTTACAATATTTGATTTGTGTATAAAGTGATACTAACAAGTGAAATTTGGCAGATGGTGAAATTCCTGTGAAGCTTGTGAAAATACAAGAGCATAAATATTATGCATGGTAAAATCAGGGGATGAGGATTTAAGGTCCACATCGTAATTGTTATTCATTCTTTAAGTTTGATAATTATTGATTGAATAAAGATCTAGACTCACTTGGGTCAGAGTAATCGTATGGTTACAAAATATAATATGACGAAATAAATTGATTAAATGGAAAGAGATGTTTCTAGTCTCAAGCAAGGCGGCTTGGGAAAAATAAATTCCGGGACTCAAGCGAGAAGGCTTGAGGGGAATGGTGTAAAGAATGTTGTAATGGCATTGAAATACTCCCTAAAATGAGGGATTGAGCAGCCACTAGGATTCTTGGAGAATTGGCTGGCTGTAAGACCTAGGCAAGCTATAAGAAAATGTATATGTGGGAGGCAGGACGCTGCTTAGTATACATGAAAGAAATGTCTGCTGAGTGAGCACTAAGGTGTTAGGCAAGACATGAAAGAGATGTTTGCTGCGTGAGCACTAAGGTGTTAGGCAAGACATGAATGAAATGGTTGCTGCGTGAGCACTAAGGTGTTAGGCAAGGCATGAGAAAAAGGATTGCTGCGTGAGCACTAAGGTGTTAGGCAAGAATCTCCTAGATCAAATGAATGTTGTTTGTTGTTGATTTTGTCAACATTATACAATCAGGGAACACTAGATTTATTCCATATGTTGCAAGTGATATAAGCAATAAAGAACTCATGATTTATGTTTCTGAGTTTGATTATGAAGTCGATGACAGGTTATTACTAAGCATTGTTTCTTTTGAATTCTAGTTTTGTGATACAAATGATTGCTGCAAGAGAAGAGTGAACACCGAGGACGGTGTTATTTTAAAGGGGATGAGGATGTGATATCCCTCCTTTATGACCTATTTTGATCTTTATTGTTTTTATAATTGTAAATTATGTATAAGGGCCTAGTGAGGAGCTGAAGGCCAAGACCCCACCCGTTGACCTTGAAGGTATCATTAATTCTTTCTTTTTCTAGGTTGTAAGTTATAAATTGTAAACTTATTATGGTACAACTAAAATGGTGGGAAACAAGTCCACTAGGGGGAGAGAGAAATTCCTAGTTTTATACAGTGGCATGTTGGACCTGGTACATAATATAAGAACCAATAGGAAAGATGCATGGAAATAAAGGTACCTTTTCAATTAGTGGTTATACAAAATACATCATTCATATATTTTATATATATATGAAAATACACCTAAAGGGTATTGTGAATGGCTATGATACCAATAGCTTGGTCAAATGTACAGATAGTGGAGTTAGCTATTTATAACCTCATGCATGAACCATCGGTTTATATACAAGAAAAGGACTCGAACTCTAGTTGACAAATGGAGAAAGAATAGCAAACACTAGTTTACAAAAAGAGGGAACTTGTCCTTTTAATTTATAATAGTAATTCTCTATTGAGCAACGGATCTCTAGACTCTTTGGGCGATACTTGGAAAGTTGTCATCTAAATACCAACGGACCCAAAAATCGCCATAGGATTTGGTTCGTTGAGTCCTAACTAGAAGATGATGTACCACTTGCCGGTTGGTAATCCCATGTGTTAGTGGGAGGACCCTTCAAGAACAAGCCATCGACAAGTGGAGGAAAATCTGGAAGTTATTGGTGGGGAAAACCGCCGATAATAAATGGCGACCACACCGAGAGGATGGGGGACAACTGAAGTTAAATAGCAGAGATAAGATCTTGGATGGGGGTCGCAGGGGGAGAGGAGGGGAAAACAAAAGCTTATGTTCTGTTTTATTAACCTCTGCGGTTTTGCGGGTGATATCTCTTTTCATTACGATTCTGGGAGAGCGGTGGACAGTATTTTAAACTCTTTGTATTGTGATCCAGTATGCAGTGTATCGATCGAGTGAATTTCGTGGGTGAACTCTGAGTCATAAATATCCTAGTACGGCGTGAAGCCCGACGGATGTTCGTTGGACTGTATGCTTTTCATATTGTTGAGATCTAGGAATGACAGACCCTGCCTATGCTTCTTTGATTTCATGTTTTATATTGTGGAGGTTGGGCATTAGAGAATAAATAAATTCTGGCTTAGAAGTTTTGGGAGAGCGATTTCCTTGATCAATTGATGGAGACCTTACATAGGATGCGATATCTCGACGAGGAAGAGCACCGCAGTACAATGTTGGTAACACAGCTGCCAATTTGGCGATAAGGATTTGTATATATCCTGCAATAAAAATACTGGGTAAGTAAACTCTATACTTCTTTGTAATTTTTTGTGCTAAAAATTTGATGTGGTTCCTTAATTGGTTTCGATTCAAGCGATTTATGGTAATCCTAGAAATCTCTGCCAATAGTATTGCACAACGGATTTGTTCTTTGTTGTATGTCTTCTGCGGTTTTGCGTAGTATGAAACCAGTTTTGTTTCTTTTATATATTTGCATGATGCTGAACGCAATGACTTAGAACCTGTCGATTTTTCTAGGATACATTGCTTTAAATGCTGAGTTACTGAGTCTAGCATTATTATGCTATACGTCGGAGGTTCTTGTTTAGTCTGGGATTTGGAGTGATATTCCTAGATGGATTTGTTTTATAACAGAGTCTGCAAATCATTAAAGCGTTGGTCTAGTTACTTCTAGATAGTCTGCGAATCATTAAAGGGTTGGTCTAGTTACTTCTAGATAGTCTGTGAATCATTAAACCCTTAAGATTTAATTTTTACATTATAGAACTCAATAATAAATACGTGGATTTAGGTTAACCT